>BPLQ01014830.1:1171473-1382557 GCA_021605075.1 Caerostris darwini
TTTTTTTTTTTTTTTTTTTTTTTTTTTTTTTTTTTTTTAACTTATGTTTATGATTCTAATTTTCAGGATGTATTTACTTAAGGAGTTACTTAAAACAATGACTCAATTTATATAATTTTTTTTAAAAATACAATGCATAATATACATATTGTTTATCTCTTTCTTTTTTTGATTTATATACTAAATTATCCTTGCTCAAAATAAGAAATTGTAGAAAGATTGTAAGATTTTTAAACCAATGGTTCTCTAACTTATAATGATTGAATGAAATGCATTATGATTGAACGAAAAGAAGAAGAGAGAGGGAGAAAAAGAAGAAAGAAAGAAAAGAAATACTGTTTAGAGAGAGGAGATTTTTTTTTTTTTCCCCCTTTCTTTTTCTTTTTATTTCTGAATCTGAAATAGCTTGAAACAAATGCATTTTGTCAACTTCACGCTCCTCAGACAAATTTCTTAGAATCATCAACTGAAGAGTTTCACCCCCCCCCCCCTTTAAATATAAAAGGCACCGAGATAATTCACTTTTATATTACATTTAGGATAGTTATGTTTTTTTAGAAAAAAGTTATGTTTATGATTCTAATTTTCAGGATGTATTTACGTAAGGAGTTACTTAAAACAATGACTCAATTTATGTCATTTTTTAAAAAAAACAATGCATAATATACATATTGTTTATCCTTTTTTTTTTTTTTTTTTTCTTTTTTAAAAAAATTTAAATTTTGAAAAAAAAAAAAATAAAAATTTTAACAAAAGTTTTATTTTTTTTTTTTTTTTTTTTTTTTTTTTTGCCTTATATACTAAATTATCCTTGCTCAAAATAAGAAATTGCAATGTTAAACCAATGGTTCTCTAACTTTATTTAGACCTCTTTTTAAAACAGAAAATTCCTCTGTTCCCTATAACCTTTCTTATTATTAAATTGAATTTCATAATATCTTTGTTTAATTAATTTAGTATTGTCAATTTATAAGTAGTAGGTTTTAATACTTAAAATTCTAATACTCAATATTAAGATAAAAAAAAAAGTTTTATTATTTGTAATTAATCACTAAATGTTTTAAAATGTAATATTAGCAAAATTACAAATACTTAATTTATTTATGCAAAATAATAATAATAATAATAATAATAATAATAATAAAATTAATAAATAAATAAAATAACCCTTAAATGTGGTGGGCAGTCAATTTGTAAGGAAAATATTTTTATTTCAATACATTACAAAATATCAAGAAGAATTTTTTTCAGTTTTTAAGAAATAATTTGTCATGACTCTACCAGCAAACAAATAAAAAAAGGCGCTCTTCTATAAATACAGTATTTTAATGGATTTACGCTGCCATAAATCTTAATCAATATAGATAAATATTGAGAATTAAACTTTTCGTTGAGATTTTTTATTTATTTTCCTATGAATGAGAAATGTGTAATTTAAGTTCATTGTCGTTTGTCGTTAGAAATTAATTTTAAATAATTCATATCTATAAATTAATTAATTAAAACCATGCCTTCATTACGTTATATATTTGTTATTTTATTGATGAAAACATGATGATACAAAGCATAATGTCATAATCAAAAAATTATGGACAAAATTTATGTGTCTTCTTTACACGTAAAACTAAATTAAAATTAAAAAAGCTAAACTAATTTCATAATAAAAAAAATTCCGTGAAATCTTAAGCACCCTAATGCATAGAGTTAAATTCAACTTGTAAATAAATATAATTAATTGAATAAATTGAAAATTACAAGTTTAATGATGTCTAAAATTAAAGGTTGTTATTTAAAGCTCACTGAGTCAACAACTAAATTTTAAAAATTGAGTAAAAAAAAAATTCCCCGAGCAACATTTCTTTTCTTCCAAAAAGATGTAATTCGCTGTATATATTTTAGAAATGAAAATATCTCCAAATAAGTAAAAACAACTAAAAAAAGATTGAAAGTGCATATATATTTTTTTACTCTACATTGACGAGTTTAATAATAGTTAATTTAAAAAATAATTAATTGTACTTATTAAATTATGTTTTTAATTATGTAATTCTACGAAGATCAGTAGAAAATTGATTGTTAATGAGCTCCACAGAAAAATGAACGAAGTTGATGACTAATTAAAACAAACTTTGATTAAAAAAGACTAAGTTTACTTAGGAAACTCCGTTATTAGTTTCGCTTTTCATAGACAGATCCAAATCATTGTTGGAACACGCGTTCTTTCTGAACGACAAAATGGCTAAGCTAATCTTAATTAATTGACTGAGGATGAAATATTCTTTTCGACTTCCCCTGAAGTCATATCGCATGAATGAAGATAGAACGAACGAAGAGAAAAAAATTCAAGGTCATTTTAGGAGGTTATTACTCTTGAGTATCATCACTTAGAAACAAATTCGTACGATGCAAATGGAAAGATATAATAATTAACAGAAAAAGTAATAAAATGTTTCTTCTTTTTTGTACCCATATCAAATCATTTTGCACACTTCGTTGAGTTTGAATTGCTAAGTTGAACAGGAAGGGAAGGATTTATTTTCCCCACTAACCAACTATTCTATTCATACATTCTTAATATTTAGTTATGACATCATTCTATAGCGAACTCTGATACTAATGGAATCGTATTCTACAAATTAGCTAAACATTGTTGCAATTTTTAGTAAATATATTTTTTTTCAAAATATCTTAATTTTAATTCATTATAAAAGACTGATACGCTTAACATATGGTGTTTTTTGATGACCTAAAAAAATTATTTGTTAAATTCTAGCCTTTTCATTTGCATACGTTAAGCTGTTATTAACTACTTCCCGCATTCTTCTCTCAAAAGAGTTTTCTGTGTTTAACGTGACCTATGAGATATGTATTTACATTTTTAAATAGCTTTTCTTTTTATTTATTTTTCTAAAAATTATATCTTTTGAAACAACTCGTAATTTACTTACAAAAAACCCCATTTTATTCGCGGGATTGCTTACATAATTTTGACAAAGGGTCAAAAAGGAAACATTTGTTAGCAAATATAATATAATTCATGATGTTTGTCGCGATTTCCAAACCGTTTGTTAGGTTTCATCCCTCGCACAAATCGTGATGATCCTGCAAACTTATTCTTTAACTTCATTCTGTACATCTCTTTAGGGCAGGATTCGGCATTAACGTTGACCTCAAGGTCACTCGAGTTGCCACAAACCATGCCTTGAACATCGCAAGTGCATGTCCTGTGTTCCATCCAGAAATTAATGTGCGAACTTTCAGCATCAAATACTTCCTAGTAGACAAAAGTGTTTTAGAACGTGTTTTAGGCCTATTTTGGGAAGTCACAAAGTGCAGTATCTTCTCTCGATGGCCATAACTGCAGAGAAAAGAATCATGGTCATCTATCTCTGGAGAATGGGGTCAGAAGAGGTGTGGCGTTGACTTGTTTTCGTGGTTTCTGCATTCAGACCATTTGCAGTTACATTTGGAATACTCCTTCATGTTCAGTTTACATATCTGAGCTGATAAAAGCGTAAACATGTTCGCCTTTCCAAAATATTTTGACTGATAAGCATTGCCTTATATGATTAAAAAAAATGGATGTAAAGTTTGCATTAGACAAATGTTATAAGGTAAATGATTTATTTTTATCAAGTTTATAACTATTATGATTTGAAAATGTGTACATTAAAATATTATTATTAAATAATATTAATACAAACCAGTTAACTATAGTAAATAATTGAGTTAATTTCTTGTTTGCTTAAACAACATCCTTAAAATTTATTTTTAAGAGATAAAAGGGAAAATATGTGCACACGTTTAATTTATTTTCTTAAAAAATGAGCATTCTTTTTGTAAATAAATAAACCGACAGGATGTTTAAATTTCCATTTTTTACAAAAATTTCACTGAACAAAGAACCTTATAATATAAATATGCGCAACTATTTCAAGAAAAGCGTACAGAAAACTATACCTTTTATATTCACAGTCAGTTTATTTATTTTCCGATGTTTCAGATGAATCGAAATAAAAAAATAAAAAAAGCGCAATGAATCTTATCTCAGAACAATTGATCAAGTAGTAAAAACCACACAACCGTTTTCGTCATCAGGTACAAGTCATTAGCCGTTGATAAAATAAAAGAAGCATAAAAAATCCCCTCTCAACCATTTTAAATATGATACAGAATTTATATGTCGTCCAGCATCTTAAATGAGTCCTTGGAGAATAAAGCCTTGTGGCGTGGTCAAAACTAATTGGTCTGTTGGAGTTTCCGGCTGGTGTTCTTTCTCGGGAAGAAACCTGGCGCCTCCATAGGAAACGATGCAGATGCCCATGACTTGCACGTTAACAGGTGACACATTATATTCTAGGTCACTGGTAACTTGAGCAAAACAGCAAAATGAGATGCTGTTTTGACATAATGCGTATATATTTATAAATTTTAGATTGATTAGGAATTCTTCTTTCACATTTTGTATTTAGAAAATAACCATTAAATTAATTCATGAAATTTAGATGAGATTTCAAGGTTTACTAATCGTTTTTTTTTTAGAAAAATTGTTTTCTCGAATGTTTGCTATTGTTATATTAATTGCAAATTAATAGGGAATTTCGTTATTTGTATTTTAATCAAATTAAATTAAAATAAAATTAAAGAATCTGAATTTTTTTTTAAACTTGTGTCTATTTGAAATCATTGAATAATTATGGAGAATTGTTTTTTAACAAGTTAACATGTGATATTGTTGAAAACATTATGCAAGTAAATATGTGGATTTAAAAATTCTTTTAAAGACTGGATTTGATGGATAGATAACTCTTTTTTTTGTTGTTCATTCAATTATCTGATAAGTTGATTTATAAACAAATTTTATTGTTTTAAAATGGATTTTCGATTTTAAAAATTGGTATTCAATTTACTTATCATGCATTTACTTATTACAAAATTGAAATTCAGTTTTACAACAATGGAGTTTGTGTATAAAATCAACTTATAAGATAATTGTATGAACGCACAAAAAGAATTGTCTTGTCCTACAAAAATTGATATTCAAATCGATAAAGAATTTTTAAAAGCTTGAAAATGTTTCCTCTACTTTAATCAAATTGCATTAGAAATTAGAAATTCAGTGGACGTAATGAGTAAAAGCATTTCATTTTAAATGATACTGGACAAAAAGCAATATGAATAAAAAAAATATATATAAATTATTCTGATTCAATTTCCTTTTTTGGAAATTTTTAATTAATACAAAATTAAATGACTTCTTTAGTTAAAAAAATTAATTCTCATTACATTTTTGAATTCACTGCATTTTATTAAGCATTCTTGTTGAATATTCTTTGCATCAAATAGTGTAAATTAATGTCACCATAAAGTATTTAATTGACCTAATTTAATTACTTTAATTAACATAACTTTATAATATTTTTCAAATAACTTTATGATTGTTAACTTTATGAGAGCTACATGATTGCGTATACATTTTTAACAAGATACAGTTATTAAAATTGGAAATTATAAATTAACCTTGGGATAGTTTTAGATAAATATTGTTTATTTAACAAACAACTAATTCTTGTAATAGAATTCATAAATTTTTATTAAAAATTTTCTGCACTAATTTTAAGAATATGGTGTATAAGGAAAAATGAATCTAGTAACATAAAATTGCATCGTTAGATTTTTTCGTCAATTTTTTTTTTTTTTTTAATTTAAGATTTTGTCTTATATTTCAAGAAAGATTAAATAATTAATTATCCGCCAAGAAGAAATATTTCAAAATAATTTTCATTAAACAAAAGGGTAAAAATCGTTAATTAGTGTTTTTCTAGACCAACATTTTTCTTTTCTTGTCTTCCTCAACCAAGTTTCTATCTTCCACTAATTGTGACATACAAATGTTAATGTTCTTAAGGAGGCTTGCCGATTTTTCATGCAATCATCCATCTTTACGAAATAAAGTTATCATCTACAAAATTTAAACCGTTGATTGGATCTGTTGCTTTAGAGATGAAAGTTAATACTTTGCGATGAAGAGTCTTAACCCTTTAAGGTCAATCTCCGTCCAAAAGATTTCAGCCGATAGATACCATCAGTCAAAAATCCTTATCCCATAGAAATAGGTATTGATTTGACCTCACGCACCCTTTCATATAGGTTGTGATAAATGAAGCTTCTTTTCTTGTTCGTTTCCATCCTCTACTAATCGAAAGTTAAGATGAATTAAAAAAAAATATACTTAAAAAATGATGAAATTCGAAGACTCAATTTTTGCTGTATATGTTGGTAGATCAAGAGATAATTGGATGAAATTCATTTACGTAAAATAATTCGTTTAATTTTAATATAAAAAAAAGATTGTTTTTTTCATCTCGAAGCCTTATTTTGTAAAAAATTAGGTTATTATTAATTAATTAACTAAATTTCTTATGTTTTGAAGGAAAATAATTTAATTTCAGCTACAGTTTCATCATTAATTTCCTTTTAGTTTGGGAAAAAATTATGTGTAAAAAACAAACTTAAAAGGGGAGGAAACTAATGGGTTAGGTAGCAAATGGAAGTAGTAAATTATATAATGCAGTAGCCCTAGTAATATCTTGTACGTCGGGAACAAATAAAAAGGTAATAAACAAAGAACATAACGGACGACTGTATTTAGATCATCTGTACTCTTTATTTTTATTTACTTATTTATAAATTACTGAATCTCCCATATTACCTATGTTAAACTGTAGTTCCCTGTCTAATTAGACTAAAGTGTGCACAAAAATGACCGTAGAGCGACAAAAAAAACTAAATCCATATAACCTAAGAGCTATTGTACTTCCAAACTATTAGTTATTACATCTTAACTATTAATTTCAATTTTAAATTAGTGCTTGACTGTTTACAGAATTACATTATTTAATGGACGCAAATATTTAATGCAAATAACTTCTTTATTGGTATGTATATTTATTATTATAAAGAACATTATCATACATATTATTATACATTTTTCCATAAACCAAGTTATGATACAAGTGAATTTTTTTAAGCAAATGTTTAAATTAGTTTTCATAATAATTCTACTTTAAGAAAAGAAGAGAATTATGAAAACTAATTTGAAAATTTGATCTTTGAGACAAGAACTTGCATCATTATAGTTGCAATTTTTGCCTGATAGATTATTTCCGTTCCTTAAGTTAGTAAATATTCTTGTCACTAACAACATCAATCAATTATAGTCTAAAATATTAAACTCAAAATCATTTACCTTGATTAGCTTGTAATACTCTAATTAAAATCAGATAATACACAATAATCGTGACATTTCATTTCGTAATAAATAATTATTTTAAATGTGTCCTTTTTTCATAAAATGTTATATCTGAAGCCTTCGGGCTTACATTCGAATATTTTCATCAAAGCAAATTTCAATAACCTTTGCAACGCCCATGATGTCCTTAACAAGATGTCTTTTTGAGATTACACTTTAATGTAATGAATATATATTTGTATTGAATCAGTTAAGGATTTCATGGCCATTACAATTCATTCATTTATTGATGTTGAAATACAAGATGGAAATCAAATCAAAGCTTTCGATGTCTAATTTTTCATTGGCGTTATAAATGTCTAAAATAAAATTGAAAACATTAAACCTTCAGAAATGTTTTCCTTTCTCAAATTAATGAAAACATTATATTAGCTTTTGTCAGAATCTTAGAACAAGTTTTTATTCGTTTTACATCATCAGCAAATCAGTAGGCCAGAAAAAATTAAGAAACGTAGTAAATATTTTTTTTTAAAAATTATAGTAATGCCCTCATATGTTACTAAGCACTACCAACATTGGAAATTGAAACATTTCATTCATTCAAGGCATATTGATTCTTTACACGTTTCATAAAGCGAAAGGATTCGTGTTACACAATTTTTGTCAACATCTTGAAGGTTAATACTATTTTTTTTAGAATAGTAGTCCTATATAGTCTAACTTTACAATATTTATGAAACAGGCTATAATAATAAATAGTACAGAATATTATCAATATGAACCTCTTGATAAATTCTTTGTTTTCATTATTGGGGGATTTTGTAATAAATTGTTCTCCATTCGGACGAAAACAACAGAAAAAATACCAGCGAGAGAGCACAATTCGAATACACAATTTTTGTCAACATCTTGAAGGAAGATAATATTTTTTAGAATAGTAGTCTTATACAGTCTAAGTTTACAATATTTATAAACCAGTCTATAATAATATGTAGTACGGAATATTATTAATATGGACCTATTGATAAATTCTTTGTTTTCATTGTTGAAGGATTTTGCAATAAACAGTTCACCATTCGGATGAAAACAACTGAAGAAATACCAACGTCTGTGAAGAACTACCAATACAAATGTGTTCTATCCTCTGAATAATACAGTACAAGGAATTGCGATTTGTACCAAGTCTCTAAGACTTTCACGGCCATTTATATTTATTCCAAAACTGACATTTGCATTCATAATGTGATTCAAGTCTAATCCTTACAACATATAATTTTTCATCGACATCAGAAATGCCTAAGACTGGAATTGAAAGGAAATACCATTGACCTCAGGTGACCGAAAAAAGTGAAATGAAGCGATTCGCGTATCATTTCTCATAAAATATATTATTTGTCATTGGCATTAAAGGGGGGAGGGGAGGGTTAAGAACTGTACTCCGCTGTTCGAGAACAACTCAAATACTTTCGTTCAGAATGAGAATAACTAAACAGATACCAACCTCAATGAAATCAGGCAGGTACAATGCGATGCACTATTATTCATTCGACTTTTTCTGCTGTCTTGAAACCTGGAGGGGTTTTTAAACTCAGGAACCCTTTCGAAGAGCACCTGTCACTTGGAAAATGAAATAAATTATCTTTGAGTGAGTTATGTTTCTTAAAATAAACCTATCGAACCAAAAGGGATCTTAATTTATAACCTTTCGGAATCTTTAAAAAAAAAATTTCAAAGGTTGTTAAATCCTGGATGTCTGAACATTTTAAACCTGCTATGAATTTATGAATTAGATTTTTAGTTTTTTGAATTGTTTAGCAAATTTTTGTGGTCTCGATTTGTGCACATAAGGATATTTTTTCTCCTTTTCTATCGATCTAAATTGAGAATTTATTACTTCACTCTATGGAAATTTATAGAGAATAATTGACTAGATTTCATATGATGGACTCTGATAAATTAAAAATAAAAAAGATTTAAATTTCATTTCTCAAAATGTTGCTTAATGAGTTTGGGCATATTATGCACGATAATAGCAGATATATAGCAGATTCAGTTTTACCTAGGATGTACCACGTGATAGATACTGCTATGCTGCACCCACAATTTGCCACTACAATCTCAAGGATAGCTAGCATCTGTGGAATTCGTATCCTTAAATCTTTCTACCTCCTCAAGCTCAAAGAAAATACTTTTCAACCTACGAATTTATTAATCCCTTCCTTGCTATAGACATGGAAACTAGTCGGGTTACGAAATCAAAGTTCTTCGATCACTCTCTAAAATGTACAATATGTTCGATATGAACGAATTACATATCATTATATGATTATAGTGTCATTATATGATGTAATCATTATAATGTTAAATAAAAACTTATTAAATTAAATAACTAGCCTCAATCAAAAATTCGTTAAGTATTTCATTTATTGAAAAAGAAAGAATCTTTCTATAAAAAAGTAAGCTATTGATGTATCGATATTACTGATCATAAAGTAATTTTTTAAAACCAGTAATCTTTTCGTCACAAAAAGATGCTCTATTCATTTTTGGTTTAATTTGTTTGGAATAAGTAAAACTCTTTTGTAATATTTTTCTTATAATTTTGCATTTTTGTTTTTAGGATAATAATCTCTATTTATTTAATTACTATTTATTCCACAAATTAAATGAGATTGACGAATCATCATTTTTGTTGTATTACAAAAACAAACTTGTAATGAGAAACTCTGCAAAGTCACTTTTCAAACTATTCCAAAAATTATTTCTTATTTTCTACGTATTTCAGTTTATCCTTTATTTAAAATATGTTTAGGGCTTTAAAATGTGTTGGCACACACTTCACAAATGGTAAGTGAGTTGATGAATTACTTGAAAAACTTCTAATAATCCTATTAAAGTAACAAATATATTTAATCTTTTAGTTTAAAATCATTTTGGATAATTAAAATTTCAAATATGTTTATGCATGTTCGATCACAGTGGAAGAATAATGGAAAGAAAAATAAACGTATTGATAGACTTCTACTTGTGACAATGCATATCAATAAATACATGATAGCATAAGTTGTATAATACACATTAATATACCAACATTATCTGTCAAAAGAACTCAACTTTATATATTTGCTAATTTCTTGTAGTAATTTAGAAATTAAAAATTCTGATTTTATACAAAGATGAATTCAAGCAAAATTTTAGTGATAAAAAATATTTCAGTTTTAAAAAAAATCATGTTTCAAAAAACGAGTTTATGCTATTTACATTGCTTCTTTGACTGAGATTTTTCTTCTTTTACTTCTTTGTTGTATAGTATTTTCAAAATATTCTTCTTAACATTAAAATAAAACCCTTAATTTTCTTATAATGCTAATTTTGTACCGTATTTCTAAGTGGAATCGGATGTTATGAAATAAAAGAAGCATCTGCAAAATACAATATCACTAAATTATATTGTAGAGAGGATTACTTATAAGAGATTTGACAATTACTTGTTGACGAGTTTACTTACTTAACTAAACTCGTTAATTAAGTAACGAGTTAATTTGGCATTCCTTCGACAATTCATTCCAAATGCATAATTCAAGTGGCGGCTGTTGTTGTTTTTGAATGTTGGACATAATAACTGAAGTTAAAATACCCAGCAAGATGAATGGCAGCATCAGCCTTATACAGACTGATCCACCACACCACATTGTATCATCACAATTTGGATAATCACTATCAGAGATGGCATCCAGGATACGCATCCTCTTACCTGAGGAAGGATTTTCCGATGGATGGATTCATTGTGACCATCACTATAGTAATGGCACCAGCGTTTCTCCTTTGCTTATTGTGTTTCGAACTTGACTTTCGTAATATAGAAACCCAAAGCGTTATCACATGGGATTGCCCCAGCGTCATAAATGACTATTATTTATGTTGTTTTTAAGACTTCATAATTCATAAATTTGAACAACAAAAATACATAAATATTTATAAAAAATGATAGAAAAAAAATGAGAGCCCTTAAACAAATTGCATTCCAATCCCTAAGTGGAATTTTCGTTCCTTTTAGTTTCATATGCAGAGATTTAAGTAGATCGGCAATTAAAATAGTTATTTTCTTCTGCCCCTCCCTATTTTATAATGATCAACGAAATGAATATTATGACCAAAGAAAGACGCATACCAATCTGAAGTTCTTCAGGAATAACGATGTCAACCTGGTAGGACTATAAACGTTCTTCTAAGCCATAATGTGAAAAACCGTTCGACTGGGATTGGAAGATAGATTATACGATTTAATTTAATGATCATCAAATCATCACCACTGACCTTTAAGACACGCTTGCGACCTCCGGCACACTGGTAAATTTTTCACGTCCTTCAGTTTCCCATAAATAAGTCACTTAGACCAGCTACTGCCACGGTGAGGCATATAAAAAAATACTTACCTCCTTCTAGCAAACTAGAGTTACTACCGCACTGAAACCCTAATCCGCGGGCTTTATACGAAAGAAAGAATTCTGGTTTATGATTTAAAACATGAAACAATAAAAACTTTTTTATAACGATTTAGAATGTCTTTAAAATATATCTTTTTTCCTTTCTAAAAAGTTATTGTGAATCGAGGTGGTAATAATCAGTTGTATGGTTTATGCCCACTGTAGTTTAGTTTTTTTTCCTCTCCTTTCTTTTTTTCATTTATGCTTTGTTCTGGAAAGTGAGTTAAAATATAAAGCTAATAAAAAATAATTCCATAACAAGCTGGCATTCAATGATCGCATTCATGCAGTTAAAACCTACCCTTAAAAAATGATCAAGTTCGTAAATATAATAAGTATTTTAAATCACAAACAATTCTTAATACAAAACAATCAATCTTTTCTATACCCAGTAATCGTTCTCATAAAGGGAACTAGGCAAGAAACGAACTTCGTGTACAGTTTTTTTTTTCCCTAATAATAGTACTTTTATTACATTGAATAGCATGTATTAAGTGAGTGAATGACAGCAGTGTTCACGAGCAGTCCTTGTCAATCACAAGCGCATGATGAGTGATCATGAAGAATAACCTTTCATTTCATTTATTTATATTTCAAATTAATACATTGTAAGAACATTTAAAGTAGACTAGCAGGTATTCACTTTGTCAAACGACTTGGGAATAACCACTGAGTTCTTTGTGAGAAAAAAAAATTGCTATTTAAAATTAAGTTTATTCTTGTCTCTGTATGAATCTCATGCACTAAGTTTTTAGTATTTGCGTCTACGGCATTTTATCAAAATCACCTTGTCATGCTATGTAATAAATACAAACATCGCCGCATTTTAAAAAATTGTAATTATTTGTAACATGTATTTAGAAGATTCAAAATTCATTATTATCTTCTTTCTTAATTTATAAAAGTTACATGTCTTTGAATCCTTACAATCCAAAGACAATAATTCATTCGTTCATCTAGACGAGTAGCTTTTTAAAGGAATCGCAAATTTTGCTGCTATCTTTTTGGTTCTAAAGAATTATGTTAAAATCTTTAAAAATGGAGGGGGGGGGATTGATTTTTAGCAGTTTTTTAAAAATATTTATAAATGTTGCTGCTATGTTTTTTTTTTTCTCTTCCCCTTTATATGTTAAATTATGCGTTAAATCTGAAATACGAGAATTGATGAACAGGTCTCTGTAATGTAAATAATATAGATCTCAATGAATTTTAAAAATTGTTTTTTTGCAACATGTATTTGAAAGATTGAAAATGTATTTTCTTTATAAATTATAAAAGCTTCACATTCTTGAATCTCGATTCAAAGACAACATGAGGCTGAAAATTCATCTAGAGGAGTAAATCATAAATTTTGCTGTTACGTTTTTGTTTCCAAAGAATTTCGTTAAACCTGAACCAATTTTTTGAGTTATCTATTCTACTTTTTAGCATATTCCTGCTGGCAGGTGAACGTATTGAGTTCTTTAATAGCTGAACTAGTAAATTGATATTCTTCTTAATTAATCTCCGATTGTATTCTTATTCATATGTATATATACTGTATAATATTTAGGGTTGAAACACAAAACTAACTTCCGTTCAATACAAATTATCATCTAACAATAGACGTTTTAAAGTCAAGTTAAGACAAAAAAATAAAACTTAAAATTTTAAAGAAATATGAGAACTGTACTCGATATATTAGGAGAACAGAAATAATGAAATTGCAGATAAAATGCAGTTAAAAAAAACCTACACGTCAACGTCCCTTTTTTCTGTGGGAGAGAGGTTTATTTATGAAGTCTCATTGTATGGAAATGAAGACATTCGATATCCAAAATTTCATGCCTTGAATTTTCTGATCTTTTGCATGATTTAAGAGTAAGCCTAAGTACATGTGAGATGAAATACTTTTGTCTAAAGGTTTTTAAGCTTAACACACATTAAATGACATTTGAATTGTACATATAATAATATAAAATCTAAGTAAAAACAAAAAGTTAAACTAAACAACCTTTTACTTAAATGTGTAACTTTATGTTGATATTCTTCAATATATTTTATTAACATAATTTGACTGATTTTTATATTATATATTTTAACCAGCCTTGATGGAAAATTATTATTCTATATTAAGAAAGAGCTCAGTTTTCATATTGTTTCGATGCGAGTGGAATTCTTAATAGATTGTGTGTGATTCAAGATCTAATTTATTTTTGGGGAATATAAAACATAAATAGTATAAAATAATAGTATTTTTATGTCTTAAAATCTAACGATAAGGAAATATTGATTGATAAATAAACTATTAAGCATTAAAAATAAAAAAAAACAAGAGTGAAATCAATTTGTGCACTCTAAATCAATATGACATATGATTTAATATAAATTCATATCCATACTAACTTTGCATTATGCCGTTTAAAAATACTTCCTCCTCGAACTTAATTCTGAATTTACACATTTTTTAAACGGCTTAAAAATATTATACCCTCAAATTATTCAAATTAATTTTAATCATTAAGATGTATTGCGTAAATGAATATATTTTTTTGTACTTATAAGTTAAAAACATTGACATTTTTTAAAATTATTTTTCGAATGTTTAATGAGAAATTTTCAAATTATTAGCGTCAATTTTTATGGATAAATTAAATACATGAATATTTAATAAATAGATAATATTATTACTTGTAGTACCTTGTTTATATTATTAACTTTGATTTGTAATTGAATTCACTTTAGCGATTTTTTAAAATCAAACATTATGCATTGCACAACTCATATTATATTGCATAGCTAGAGTTCCAGTGAATTTCGATCAAAGCTGATGGCGGACATTTATTAACACGACTTCAAATGCGAGGAGATTTATTATATGGGTGTATGCCTCTCATCGATCCAGTCTGGACTGTGGTAGTTTTCGGGCATTTTCCCACACGATAAGTGTACTCGAGACTCCTAAAAAATTATCCCAGAAAGCCTTATTCTCTCTCTATATATAATTATTTTATATGTCAAGACTACAGTATGCTATGTGGAATTGGTGGTTCTGATGTTAAAGCAGGGAAAGTAATGTATGGGCTTTCAGGAATGATTATGCGATGAAAAAAATCTTTTATGTACTTGTTATGCGTATAAATTTACAAGACATATAATTGTCGACACTCTGTCACCAGTCTCAAAACATCAATAAAAGTGTCCATGGATTGCCGCTGTACAATTTCACACCAATCGGAATTTGAAAGATTTCGTAGCTATAGCAAAGCTAAAAATAACATTTAATTCATCTTTAATTTCTCATGTCAAAAGATCCGTTTCAACTTATCTTCACACATAATTTGTTTTCATAATTTATTTCTGTTGCTTGCTCATAAGCATGAGAAAAAGAGGAAAGTTGCTGTCGCTAAACTCGAGGATCCATCTGGAGTGAACTACATTTCTTGAATATTTATAAAAGAAAACATAAGAATCACAAAGTTGCATGCACAAACTTCACAAAATATTTGCCCAAATCTGTAATCCTCATTTCTACCCACCAGAAATTATTCGATTTTATCTAAAATAGAATTGTATTATAATTGACTTACATTTTACTAAATTTTTCACTAAAATCAAATCTAAGCACTATTCTGAAGCAAATTTTAAAGTGACTTCACTTCGATGTTAATAGTTTGAAAAAAATTTATAATGCGCAATTTTGTTTAAAAAAAAAAACAACCTAGTAACAGTCACTGAAATTACACAGATATTTTAGTCAAACCCTACATCGAATATTTTTTCTCTACCTTTTCGTTTTTTTTTTTTTTTTTGGGGGGGAGCTGTGTGGTGCGTGGAGACACACAAATGACTAATTTCCTATGAGATAGCAAACATTTCTTTCTCCTCCAACGCTTAGCATTTTATTTTTACACGTAGAATAGCAGATGATTAGATAGATACATTTTTAGAATACTAGACAAAATCCGTTTATTCATGTCACTATGAGTTAAAAATTATTACTGAAATTCATCTTTTTTTAAAAAAAGTAATATTGAAATTAGTAATGGATTTTTCTTTTTATAAATAATTCCTTTACTTTATGATCTATTTTTGATAGTAGAAAATTACAACTCTTTTAAAACAAAGGACTACACTGAAGTGACAAAAGTCATGGGATAGCAATATGCAAATTTTCAGATGGCAGTAGCATCGCGTAGAACAGGTATAAATGCGCAGTGCTTTCTCAGAGCTTTCATTTCTGTTCAAGTTATTCATGTGAAGAGGTTTTCACGTGATGATGACCGCACGACGGGAATTAACAGACTTTGAACGCGGAATGTTAGTTGGAGCTAGACGCATGGGTCATGCCATTTCGGAAATCGTTAGGGAATTCAACATTCCCAGATCCACTGTGTCAAGAGTGTGCCGAGAGTAGGAAATTTCAGGCATAACATCCCACCATGGACAGCGCAGTGGTCGACCGCCTGCACTTAACGACCGACACCGGCGACGTCTGCAAGGAGTCGTAAATTCTAACAGACAAGCAATACTGCGTCAAATAACCTCAGAAATCAATGTGGGACGTACAAGGGACTTGTCTGTTAGAACTGTGCGGAGAAATTTGGCTTTCTTGGGCTATTCCAGCAGAAGACCGACTCGAGTGCCTTTACTGACAGAACGACATCGCTTGCAGCGACTCTCGTAGGCACGTGAGCATATCGGTTGGTCCCTAGATGAATGGAAAACCGGGGCCTGGTCCGATGAGTCACGATTTCAGTTGGTAAGAGCTGATGGTAGGGTTCGAGTGTGGCGCAGACCCCACGAAGCCATGGACCCAAAGTGTCAGCAAGGCGCTGTTCAAGCTGGTGGTGGCTCCGTAATGGTGTGGGCTGTTTTTTCATGGCATGGACTTGGTCCTCTTGTGCAACTGGACCGAACATTGACTGGAAATGCTTATGTTCAGCTACTTGGAGATCACTTGCAGCCATTCATGGACTTCATGTACCCAAACAACGATGGGATTTTTATGGATGACAATGCGCCATGTCACCGGCCACAACTGTTCGCGATTGGTTTGAAGAACATTCTGGACAATTCCAACGAATGATCTGGCCACCTAGATCGCCCGACATGAATCCCATCGAGCATTTATGGGACATCATCGAGAGGTCTGTTCGTGCCCAAAATCCTGCACCATCAACGCTTTCACAATTATGGACGTCTATCGAGACAGCATGGCTCAATATTCCTGCAGAAGACTTCCAACGACTTGTTGAGTCCATGCCACGTCGAGTTGCTGCACTTCGCCGGGCGAAATTAGGGCCGACACGATATTAAGAGGTATCCCATGACTTTTGTCACTCCAGTGTATGTCGCAGAGATACAAAGCAACGAGAAGTCTATAATAAGTAACGAAAGTTTTGCGAGTAGAATAGCAATGAGTGGTTTGATATAAAGTTGATGGGCTAGGAAAGAAAAGAAAAAAAGTTGTAAACCGAAAAGGGGTAAGAAAAAAGGATCATTACTCCCCCCTCCTCGTATTGCTGTCATAATGGAATTATTGGGGGACCTGTCTAACAATTATAAACTTGGTTTTAAAGCCCCTATTACGAGATATGTAGATCAGGTTTGCATTAATTTTTTATTATTACTATTAAACAACAATTTTTTTTCTAGTGCTGGTTGAAGAATGTCCATGTAATAATTCCACAATTTCATTAATAAAAAATAAGTATATCTCATTTAGAAAAAATATTTGCTTGTTATAGTGAATTATTTTTCTTAAGTCGTCAGATTTTTTACTTTTAGATAGCCTCAACGTATTTAATTAATTAACATGTCGTCGAAAAACGCTATTAGAAGTTTGTGATCGAAACTCCATGTTCGTTAATTAAAATCACTACTTTTATCATTGTAGAATTAACGTGTTTTTTACCATTTTTTTCGCGTGTGTCACAAAAACAGACCAATTTCTCTTTAAAAGATATGCATTAGAACGTCTTTCCGCCTAGAGAATAGTAGTGATAAACCAAAACATTAAAGAATGTGTCTTCAGATAAATGGATTTCTAGACCAGTTCTTACTACAATTAGCGAAATATTTGTGAAATAAAGTGATGTATCTGCTGTTATACGCAAGGCAGAAAATATTTCACTTTTTTTAAAAATAATATTCCTCTTTCTCACGTTTGAATTTTAAAATGCATGCATTAAAAGGAATTCTAAACAGAAAAATATTGTGAAAGATTTAATTCTTTTTAAAATAAAATATACATTTCATATATTCAAATTATAAAATCCTACAGAAAAATGTTAATGGGATGTATAAATGATCGTTTATTTAAAATCCTAATTAATTATTATTAACTTAATATTCTTTAAATTTTTTATTAGATTACTAGAAATACAGTTTTTGAAATGCCCTAAAAAGGCCCAGTTAAGATAATAAATAGAAAAACAGTAATCCATTTTCCTTAAATTGAAAATTTGAATCGTACACTTATTTAAGTTACATATAAAGTTAGCTATGTTCATGTATTTTTGTTCAAATAGTACTCAATCTGTCAAATTTGTCAAAAATTAACGTAATTATTGAAGAAATTAAATAATTACGACAAATCATTAATTAAAGGTAGGTTTTAAAGATTTGTAAAGAGGACAAATATCTATTAACATTAAGATATTTTTGTCTACGATTTAAAAAAATAAATATTAGAAATTTTTTTTATAAAAATGAAAACTATGTATTCTACAATTGTAAAATACTTTCATGATTCTGTATAATGGAAATATTAAGCTATATTAATACTTAAGTACTATAGCTAACTTATCAAATGAATATAGGCCATAGATTATAAATTTTTCTAATATAATTTCACAAATAAACTTTTCAAACTTTATTTACTTAAAATATTATATAATTCATAGATGGTTGAATGGATATATTTCATTGTGTTTAAATTAGGCTTGCGTATATACGATATAATCCAGTTAATCAAATTATTTTAGATGTTCTTTAAAAGTAAGATGATAAATTTAGAGTTTCTCATACGATTTATGGTCATTCAAATATCGTTTAGACATATTACAACAGAAAAAAAATAATAGTCAAGTCATTAAGCTCTTCTAGAATTCTGTTTTATACAAAAACTAATAAAATCAAACTGAAAATATTTATACAATTTTTATTCCTAGATTTGAAAAGAAAGCTAGTCAATAGAAAAGAAGCTAGCCCTAGATCCCCCCCCCTCCGCCATAAAAGAAAGCTAGTCAATAACCATTAATAAATTATTAACTATTGTTATAGATTGCAAGTAATTTTAATAACTAAAAAGGTTGAATTCAATTGTAAATTATATTACAGAATATTGTTTTAGTAGGAAAAAAAAAAGTTACCTCCTACGATATTCAAATTTTTTTCATTTCATGCATCATTTATGAATATTAAAATAATTAATGAAACACGTTCTCATCAAAAAATTTAAAAAATCTAAAGTACTTATAAAATAATTATTTTAATCTGATTTTATTTATTTGAGAAACAGACAAATAATATTATTCTAAAATAATACAAACAATAATTCGCAGGTGTTTTGGAATGGTTGAAGGTCCATTCCTGATATTATACATGTGGATACACCCATTGATAGAGATACCAGACTACTCTTGCAGAAATGCAGGATTTCGAATGCAACGTTTTCTCTTAATTATATTCCACCTTTGCTTGGGACTCTTCCATTTAGAGAACATTGTTCCATTCATCTCTTCCCCAAACGAGCTGCTCTAGGGTTCAGCTTTGCGGGTAGCATGGTGATCCGCGATACGGAAACGAAAAACGAAGAAACAAAAATGTTACGAAGCACAAATCCTAGTTTGTGAGCATGCAATATAACATAATGTAGTCGGTTTCTACAGTTTAAGTCGAGACTTTTCCCAGTAGTCCTTCGAAGGTACTGGGTGCTGGTGCAGTGAAATGGCGCTTGTAAGTATCAGTAGTCTGAGGTTTCTTCTGGCAGCTAATGTTAAATGTCTATCTTTAATATGTCTTGTCGCATGCCTGTGACCTTGTACAGATCTTCGGCTAACATTTCCAGCTTCCAAATACCTATTCCGTAGTCTGGAAACGACACTTTAGATCACACTGAAAGTTTCCATGTTAATGGACTGCTTTTAACCAATCTCTAAAACTATCGATGACCCTCCAGACTACCGATTCGACTAAGTTAGGCTCTGTAACGAAATATTAAAGCCTTTTAGTTTTTTTTCTCTTACGTTAAGAATTCCGCAAATCTCTTTTCACTCTTTATCTAAAATGCATAGTTTTCTACGTCACAGTCAAATTAAGCATATTCCCAAATTTGTGAACGGGACATTTTCCTTTTTTAATCAAGAAATTAAAAACAGACCTTTTTGCCAATTAGTCATTTAAAGATTTCAAGCTACTGTCGCGATGCTGGTTTTAAACTACAGTGTATTGATTAATTCAATTGATTTCGGAAATTAATTGAATTATATCAGTTAAATACACTACAGTGGTATCTGTTAACGTTACTTATCGAATTCAAATATTTATGATAAATTGCCGACGTCTAATACGAAATGAAGGTGAAAATAAAAGAGAAATAAACGCTGAAACCGTGATCTTTCCACATTATGCAACATGAAAATACAAACTTGTGGGTTTCCCAGAGTAATTTTGTTTGAAATGAAACTATCAGCTTTTATACAGTAAACATTTGAAATGCTGCAAAAATTAGAGATCACAAATAATAATATCAACAAGAAGTGATATTAATAGAATGATGTACCAGAACATTGATAAATTTAGAAATAAAATTTCAAATAATAGACAATAGAAAAAAGCGAGAAAATAATGTATTTTTAATAAGGCAACAACTTCTGGGTAGATTTTTATGCCATCTAAATCAACTGGCTTGACAAATACTACCGGAACAAAACAGCCGTAACATTAGAAGATTCATTTAGCGAGAATGATTTCGAATAAGTAATATTAAACTATGTATCTAAAAGACATACAGTTGTATCATAAACTCAGTAGGTTGCCGCAAGTCAGCTTTTGTTGTATAAAAGAATCTTATTTAAAAATTTTCTATCCTTGTAAGAGATATATTATATATTCCCCATATATTTGTGAATATGACCTTCATTTTAAACCGCGTTACATGGTTTCGTTTAAGGGCAGTTTTGTATAACCCCACTTTTAGTAACCAATTACCCGCATAAATGAAAGTATTGGGAAAAATTAGTAGGACTCAGAAATGCTTGTTACCGCTTTGTAAGTTCGATATTGAAAGATCTCACTCTACCTCAGCATTTGCAACGAACTTGTTAAGTTGTACACCATATACACTAATAGGATTCTTAGATCTCAGACATGAAGAAAAAGGAGCTAAGTAAAAGATGCGTCTTTTTTTCACTAAATATTTTAAGTAATTATTTATCTTAAGAATTTATCATATTATATTTCTCAAGTTAAATCTGAAAAGAAGCCAGAGAAAACAATTTTTAAAAAATCAAACAAATAAAAAGCAGTTGTCCTCTCACAAAAAGTAAAAACACCTTCAGTTTATAAATATATGATATTATTTTTATAATTATAAAATCATTACTTGCAAGGCCAGCATATCCAACATTAATTATCACAAGAACAAATATAACTTCAAATTAAAATTGCATTAAATCTATGTTGTTATTTTCAGTTAAATCATTTAAGTTATTTGACGCATTTTTAGAATGATGGATAACTTCGCTTCACCATTGGAATGGAAAACAAATACCTTTGTAAACATTAAAAAAAAAGGGTTTGCAAAAGAATCTCAACAATTATTTACTGTGACCTCAGATAAATCTCGCATTCTATAAACCAAACTCTTATCTTTTGCTAATGAGTTATGCAATTCCGAGAAAAGATTAAATAATCTGTCGAATAAATACCTCAGGGGAACTTTCTGCAACATCCCCTTGCCAGAAATTTCTTCCATGTTGAAATTCTACTCATTTGCTGTGGTAAGTTTGGGAGAGATGCGATTGACTTTAACTGAGGCTTCGTTTACAAAATTCTCGATATGATGGATCGGCTAAAAATGGCTGTGTGTGCGACTAAAGAGCGTCGGCCTATCTGTATAATTATTGCTTAAAGAGTTCCCGCTCTCAGCCATGAATTGCGTAAGAAATGATCAGCTTCAACCGACGCAGTAGATCTAAATGTTACCGATGTCTAGGATTGAAGATTGAGTGCCTTCGAATAAAAAAATAGAAAAAGAAATAAAACCGATCCTTGGAATTTTTAACTTTACAAACCACCAATCTTGTCTGAATCGGCATCGTGAAATTAGAAGCGTTTCTCGCTTATAATGAATTCTGTGTAGCTGCCTAATTCGTATTTGAATGAAACAAAATTATGATTAAATTTTCATTATAAGCTATCAAATGCATTGTGTTTTTTAAATTTGATATTTGTTTTTATCGCTTTTCTGTATTATTTTCATTGATTAAAAATTAAAAATGGTTTCTCAAGTCATTAACAGTCTTTCTTGTATCGGAAGAAAACATTAAATTTTTGAACTAAAAACAGCCAATTTAACGCTTTGCTAACTATCAATCGTAATTTTGAAAAGCATAATAAATTATTTATGTATTTGTGTCTCATACATTTGTGATGAGACTAAATATATATAGAGAGATAACTTAAGAGGGCAATTTCAGTACATTATCTTGTTTTATTTAAATCTATTGAAGTACAAACTGTATTAAATTTCGTATGTGCGTTATATGTAAAATTTATATTTACAGCTTTATTTTTAATCACTTTAAAAAGCTACTAAAAATAATGGAAAGAAGCAAAAAATGTCCGTGGAATCTTTTAGTTAAATTATAAGTTTAAAAACTGTTTCTTTATTAACTGTTTTTATTTATTGATCTTTAAGATTTTGTAAATAAAGACGTATGATATAACTGAACTGATTTCTAAGATTTAATTCATGAAGTTATATTTTAGTTTTTGTTGTAATCAAAATACCAATCGCTTTTTACTCCAGATTTTCTTCTTTGCTTTCGATTTTATTATTAATATTTAAAAAAAAAAAACAGATGTGTGCTACATTCGTTTAAAAAGCCAACTTATGAAAACCTTTTCCAATGCTGGTGATTAAAATTACTACACCAAATAACAGAATCATATTTAGTGTTCACATACGGTATGATACGAGGAAGATGATTAAATTTACGTGTAATTTTTAGAAACAGAGTATGCAGAAATCAGTACCAAGAGATGTCTAATTTGGCAGCAATAATAACTCCTATTCAGCTGAGCATTGGGCGGTTTTTATTTGGATAGCAGATGCAGGTATTGCATTCATGCAGCTTCAGCTCTTTACCAAAGTTCATAAATCTGCTTGCTGGTGAATGTTGGCATGTCATTCTCTCAGCAGTCATTGATCATATTTACTCAATTGGTGACAGATATATGACCAGAGTAGAATTCGAACATCCTCTATTTCGAAGAAGGTCAGAATAGCATGGGTAACATGCGATCGTGAATTGCTCTGTTGAAAGGTAACGTGACAAAACTTCGAAACAGGGTGTGAGTCTTAACACACCAGAATTGTGTTAAGACTTGCAGCTTTGTAAACGAGGGATGATCGGGATTTATATCTAATGGCACCCTATATCATCGCTTCAGATATTATGCTTTTGCGACGATGATGAATGCAACTTGGTAATTGTGGCTTCCCTTGTAGCTTCCACACAGGAATACGGTTGTAATAATAATGTACGCCGAACCGGATTACAGTCTGTTGCCATGCTGACAGTTTATGGTGCTGTAAACGTAGTTACATTGTTTGTGTTAGAATTCGTCATCCCCAAAACTACCCGAATTCCTAAATCGAAGTATATGACAGGGCTGTATGCTCTCGTAAATCCGTTTAAATGCTTGTCTTCTCGAATGTTCGAATGTCACTGACTGGAGGTTATTGGCATCGCACACGGCGTTCTGTATGACACTCTTAGAGTCATATGATTCCGTATTCTGATAATAATCATTGAATCTTAACTAACGCGAACAACAATATCGAGGAATGGTAAATCACAGTCCTAGTCGAAACCGATCAAATTCCAACATGTGCTAGTAGGCTTTTCTCCTTTTACGCGAGATAACAAGTACAACCAATTTTTTGCGAGCAACACAAGCAATCAACATGCAAACGCGATTTCCGTATGAAAAAGTTACTTTGCTATCTTCCCTTTTATACAGATTGTACATGGAGTTACTCTACTTGTAATGCGAACATACATAGAAACGATAATCATTTGCATAATCCAGCATGTATGCTGTTCATTCAGTTTTTTGCATTTGCTGTGTGCCACCTTCATTTTGTAATAATGTTAATGTCAGTAATGTATTAATTGGACAACTGTAATAATTAAATTTTTATTTCAAGAAACAGTCTGCTATAGCAGATTGAGTGTATTCAGCAATTTGCATTTTTTTTTAGTTTAGTAATTATTTATTGTCTAAAATATAATGTCATCAAATTTTTAAAAATTATCATATTAGTAAAAAAATTTCAAAAGGAACAGATAAAAGACTTTTTTCTTCAACTCCTTTTACAAATAGTTCTTTCTTTTCGCAGGATTACACAATTCTTGTCATGGATAGAATTAGAATAATTGTTTCACCAACCCTGAAATCAGGATGACTACAAATATGGAACTCAGCAGTGCTCCAGTTACTTGATGTCTCACTTTCACTCGGTTCCAGTTAAAAAGAAGTCAGACACAATCATGGCTTGTCCGAAACCGAAGATGGAATTTTACTTCAATGAAAATAGGAGTATGGAATCAACGACTGACACAAGTGATACTTTCTCATTATCATCCACACCCAAAGCTCATCCGGATCTTAGAGGTTCATTGTACAAACCAAAACTAGATCCTATGTCGCCGTATGGAGGGCTCGCTGGTAGAGCTTCTCCTGGTCACGATTTAGGATACCATACACTTTTGACTAGAGACAGCGTGAGTTCTACTCCTACTCACACTCCATCTGCACCTCGTAGAACGTTTGATATGCTCAGTTGCTCTTCTTCCTCATTCAGATGGAGTGATGTTCCATCTTCAATCTGTAACACATCACCATATCCAAGATCATCAGAGAAAAGAATACCTCCACCACCTCCTCCACCTCCTGTACCTCGCAATCAAGCAACTTCTTCAGCTTCCTGTCCAGCAACTTCAACTCCTATTACTAGGTGAGTTATGTATAACTTCTATAACCATTCAATAAAACTCGATGACGATAGATCAGTTCTTCATGGTTTTCTGTCTTTTAATTTGTCCATTGATCCTATTTCATTATTTATCTTTCGGTCTCTCTGATTTCATTTAGAATATAAAATAATCAATTAAAAGAATCAAATACTAGTATGAAACAAGTGCAATCTACATTTATTGTGGATTTGCCATGCATTGTGAATTGCGTATCCTATTATTACTTTTGGGGATCCTATTATTTATTGTGGATTTCTCATGTATTGTGAATTGTGTATCTTACTATTGCTTTTGTGGATTTCTTTGATTTTGCTTTTATTAATTCGTTATTCTTAAAATATACTGTGAAAATTCTATATGCATTTTGAACAAATGCCGATAATTTATATGTTAAAATTTGTATTATATTCGAACCATAGAATCTAAATAAATAAATAAATAACGATGATTCTTAGTAAAGATTTAATGATGATTTTTACATTATAAGCAGTTTTAGATGTGTTTTTGAGAATATTTTTCAAATGTTGGGTATATTAATTTTTACAATAATATCTTATATATACTTCAAAATTCAAATTTTACTCATTAAAAATTTTTCTTAATCAGCTTTATCCATTCATACCAGTATCTAGATTTTTATTTAAAATAGTTACCTTTACTCCCTCTTTTAAATTTATAACTAAATCAACACCATATGCTTCTAAAAGATCATTTTGAACTTAATTTAATGAAAAAGTGTAAAAGATAACTTTCAATGACGTTGCACTGTACAAGGAAGATTTAAAAAAGTTCTGCCCAAGAAGGATAATGTTTCACTGTTAACTGTTCTGTTAAAATACTAAGTGATGTGGATATTAGTCTGGGTTCATATTTTTTTTTCAAAAAGTGTTCAACAAGCGTTTATAGCATTGAGATAATAATAATAGTTATTTATTGTTTTTCAACAATAAAATTTAAAGATAAAATATCTTCATGTCTTCAATAGTTCATATTATTTTAAATTTATGAGAATAAGATAGCTTATAATGTTGGAATTAATCATAAAGTGTACATGATATTATCGACATAAACCGGTGATATTTGATGTTCTACTATAAATAATTTTATAAAAATTATTATATAACTTAAGAGCTTATACAATTAAGTACAGTAGTTTATTAAGATAAGATTTATTAAGATCATTAAAAAGTCAAATGACGCTTGGGAAGGAGCTCAATAAAAATGGAGGTTAGTGTTTTACTTACTTTAATAAATCCCAACTCAACTGAAGCCAAAATACAATACTGATGTACATAACTATCATACTCATCTGAGTAAGTACTAAGTTTTGTTTTATTCTTTTCAGGTCTTCTGGCCTGAATGGTTCCTCACAACTGGTAAATCCAATTCCTCTCGTTTCAACCTTCAAGGGAAAAAAATCTCATAAAAACTCAGTCTTTGATCGGTTGTCTGACGAACTCATCTTGAAGATATTTTCGTTTTTGACCAGTAGCCAATTGTGTATAATTGCTAGAGTTTGTAGGCGATGGTACTTTTTAGCATGGGAGCCTCAATTGTGGACATCGGTATGCCTCAATAGTGAGAAAGTTAATGTTGATAAAGGACTGAAAACTTTGTTTCGCCTTTTATGTCGAGATTCTCCAACTGTATGTTTAGCTGTTGAAAGAATTATTCTCAGTGGCTGTAGCAAGCTAACTGACAAAGGATTATTTACAATTGCTAGAAAATGTCCAGAACTAAAATCGCTTGAGATAAAAGGTTGTTCTTTAGTAACTAATGCTGGCATAGCAGAAATTACGGCTAGATGTGTCAGTGTTCTAAGGCTCGACCTAACAGGTAAGAACTGTTTAATTCTTATAAATAGCAAATTATAAGATGAAGATGAAAACATCTTAATCCCTTATTGAAGAAGTTTGTGTAAAAATAATTCTTTCTGATAAATAATAGTTTAAAATTTGAATGTAAAAAATAGTGGGTAAAATATGATTTAATAGTTCAAATTAAAACTGCTATTTTAAAATAAATTTGACTTTTATCCAGAAATATTTAAAGCATTTTTTTTTTCAATTTTTATAATATATCGCTACTTAAAAAAAATTATGTATAGGAAAAAAGATTGTTTTAATGTAAACACAGTTACTAATTTGAAATGGTGAATATATTGCAGAACTAAAAATTAACTGCTTTTTTTAGGCATTTATAATCGATATTTTTAAAACACTAAAATAATCGCCATTAATTGTATTTTACAACTTCATTAACGGAGGTGATGTTATAAAATATATGCAACTTCCCTTTAAATGAAGATTGTCTAAACCATGGTCAACCCTGCAATCATAAATTTTTTTAAAAACACTGAATTTTTTATTTTGTTTATTTTTTAATTCTAATTACACAGAAATGTATAAAGAAGGAAATTAATTAAGTTTTTTTAATTATTTAAAAACTGAAATGGATTTTTTATTAACATTTTCCAAAATATTTCTTATTTCAGTGATTAATTTATTATAATCGTGGATTTAAATAAATACTACACAAAAGGAAATAAAAGACTATTAAGGTACCGCATTTGACATGATAGATACATTATAATGTATATTATTTACAAATTTTTTTTCTTAACAATAATATTTAAGTTGGCACATTTTATATTTGGCCCCCAACAGATTAGTTCTGTTACAAAGTAAGACAAAAAGTTGGAGGTGATCCCTGTTCTAGATAGTCTTAGAGTTAAAATTGTTTTATATCAATAAAAAAAAAAAACATTTAATGCATGGTTATCATGAAATTTATCATCTTAATTTTCATTTAAATGGTACTGTTTAAAAATATATTTTATAAATGATTTGGTTAAAAGCATTCGACTCTTCCTAAGGATGTTGAAAAGCAACTTCAATAGAGATATTCAAATGTAGTATGGCACAAGTGTTTATCATCTTATGTTAACATTCGCTCACTTTCTCAAGAACTTTTTAAATCGTAATAATGCAGAGTATTAAATTTCTGTTGTGCTTTGATATTTTATGCAACTGAACCATTTTTTTTATCAGTTTATAAGGTTGCAATACACTTTTTTTTAATAATTCAATTAACTACCATTTTTCAAATGTGAATTAAATTAATGTTTAAATGATGAATAGGAAATATGATTACAAAGAGAAAAAACAAAAATTTTGTTAATAAAATCATAACTAAAACATCTGTTTTTAATTTAATGTAATTTTGTTGTTAAAATCATAATTTATGATTGTAAAATACATATTTGATAGTGGGTTGAAAATATTATGACCATGATTTTTTACCTTTTCTTTAAAAATATTTTTTATATAAAGCAAAAAATACAGTAGTCCCTATATTTTGCGAATTCTACTTTTCGACAGAAAAATAACAAACATTCATAAAGCCACCCATTATATCCCACTTTTTCTTTATCTTCTGTCATGCACGATATAACGAGAGGGAATTGTCATTAGAAACTTGTGTGTATAGTTTCTCATTTTAATCTGCATATTGATATCAAAAGATGAACGTTATTAAAACTCTTACAGACTTTTTGTATGGAATAAAATATATGAAAACTATACACAGAAAGGTATTTTTAAAAATAATACATATTAAAATAATTAAATAAATAGCAGGTATTAAAATATTTTTAAAAATAATAATAACGCTGCAATAACAATAATGTACATGTTTAAGTGTTTTACATGAATCGCAAATGCATAGTTGCTGCGCAAGAATCGCCACCTCAAAACAATGGAACAGAAATGCCGACAATAGTGTTAATTTTTATTTCTTCCGATGTTAAGAGAATTAATTTTATGCGCGGTATTTTTAAAAAAAGCCCTTGAGAAAATAGTCCGAAGGTGGTGATTTAGATGGCCTTGCGAGCCAAAAAACGCTTAAATGAAAAGGAAAACATGTGTATTGCTTGATGCAAAAGGGAATCTGTAAATCTTGCCCGTTATATTCAAGTCTGCAGTTAAAGTTTCTAATACGTTTTTAATGCTATACTGGTGTTATCCATCGGAAAAAAACAACTTTAATTTCGATTTCTTAGTAATGTATGTAATTTTAAATCTGGACGTGAGCAACTTTTTCGCTAGAAGCGAAAATTTCATTCCGAAAACATTTATTTATTTATTTTTTTCATTTCCTTTCTTCCTCAATTTATATATTTTCTTGTGGATATGTATCATTTAGATTTAATAGCACAAGAAGTTTAATATCTAACTTCGAACTAAAAAAAAAAAAAAAAATTGAGTGGAATACTTTTTTATTAAATTTTTGATTCGAATAGAACACTTTTTAATTTCCAAAACATCGGACACTCCCTCAGCGATTCTCTTTTGATTATACCCATGTCCGTGTCTCATACACCCTCCTTCCTTCTTAAAATTCGTGCATAAAGTATACAAACACAGGCACGCTGACGTTTGAATAATATATATTTGTTTGTCTTGTGCATTGTATCTGTGGTAGGTGGCATCACCCACGCAAGGAACTAACGCTACGATCCATCTCTCCGCAAACCATGTCTACAAATTACCTGCCTCAGTGATTAAGGCAGAGTTCTTGTGGGTGTAGGCACTGGTATCATTATTAGGCGCTCGTCGCTAAAGACTGCATTAATTTCTATCTGAGTGGGTAAAATTGCAGGTTTTCTGGTTTGTGTAATTAAACTCGGCATCCTATACAGACTTCAACTATTGTATGCCATGCGAGATAATTGGGGAAAGAAGAATTGGGAAACTTTTTCGTTATTTACTTTTTTTTCGTTCTTTTGGATTCTTTAGTGGGTGGAGCTATTTTCCCGAGAGTATTTTTTTTTAAATTTGCTCCGAGATTTCTGAGAGTTCTTTTCTTCTTCCCTCGCTTTGCATTTTTTATTTATTTATTTTTATGTTAATGATTACGCTTATGAAGTCCCAGCAACGTCTGGGTACTTTAATTACGGACAAAATGATATTCTTCCTTAAAAAAAAATATTTTTCCTTATTTAAAAAAGAGCAATTTTTTATTACCATAATTGTGGTATTTAACGTTATGGTTATCATTTTTTTTTTTTTTTACCCAAAATGGTCTGAAAATATTTATCTTAAAAAACGATTTTATTACGATATGATTAAAAACGCATATATAACGAATATATTCATTTTTTAAATCATATTAAATAGTAATTTTCGTAGGAAAGGAATTATTTAAGATGCATTTTTCTTTGCAATTTTTTTTTTTTTTAAATCTGTAAAATTCTACTTTTTTTTTAAGTTAAAAACTTTTTTTTTTAACTTTTGAAGATTTAATGACAAAAATAAGTATATCGTTTTAAATGAGATAATATATTTTATCTATGAAATAAATTTTTAAAAATTTTGAAGATGATAATTATTCTAAATCTTGTACATGTATAATATTTAAACAAAATGCTAAAGTAAAATTTTTAATTAAATTAAAACTCAGCCATTTCCATGCATAACTTTTAGAAAATAAAATTTATAAATTAAAAAAAAAACTCAAATATTTAGCTCATGTTGTCACTTCTTCCAAACTATCATCATTTCAACATTATTTTGGATAAAAAAAAAAAAAAAAATTCTTTCGTAAAATTTGTGAAAAGTAAAAAACTTTTGTGATAGACGTTGATTGAAAAGAATTAAAGTTTGAATGAAATTAATGAAATTTATTGCTTTTGTTTTATAAATAAATTATTTGTAATCATAAAACGTCTGTCAGTTGATCGTCTGTCAATTAGTTGATTGAAGTTTAATTTGTCAAATTTAAATGCAAAAGGATTTTTTTTAAATTATTGAATAAACTTTACGTAACTTATACTACAACAAGGAAACATAGCTTACACTCTTAAAATGTCACAAAATCGATAAATTTTTTATATCGATAAAAAATTAATATTAGAAACTATTAATGCAGTTCATGAACACTTCTATGTATTTCTTCATCACAGTGTATAAAAACTACAACAATTTTCTTTGCTGACCTACAACATTTTTTTTTTTTTTTTTTTTTTTTTTTGCTGAAGTATAAATTTAAACTGTATATATTTCATTGTTATAAAAAATGTAGCTTTTGAAGTTATTCGTCTTAATACTTCACAGCGCTTTCATTAAAAAATGAAACTGCTGTTTTATTTTTAATTTTCAGTTCCATATGGGTCCTTTTACAATTTTTGGATTTATCGAGTGTGTTCCGTTTATTTGGACCTGTTTTGAATTTCTTTCCATTTATAGACATAACTACATCTTAATTTTACAAAATAAGTTATTTTATTATTCTGATCTTTAACATTTAATGCGTCAGTGTCTTGATGCTTTGTTCTTTTCCTTCTTTGTTGTTTGATGTCTCTTTGTTGCTTTTCAAGTTTCTTAAAAATTGACTATTTGTATTTGTAGATAAGAAACTTGTTGGGCGTTGTGTATCTATTAAAGAAAGTTATTTTCAATGGCAGTTAATACAGCTATACAACCATTCAGTATCTTAAAACGTAAAAGCAATATCGATGTTTTGTATTCGAAAAACAACTTGTTTACTGAGGAATGTAAACATAGCTCCTATGAAGTATACAAAATTCCTAAGTAAAAGAATTCTTTTCATACCAAATGCGATTTGGTGCTAATTTTAAAAAGCCTCCAAACAGTAGAACTTTAAATCACACAGTAATTTTTAACCTTACACATCCCACTTCCTTAATGCCGCAAACCACATTTTCAAAAAGGTATGCAAGCCTCAGACATTGTTTTTCAAAAACCGGTGTTTTTTCTATGAAATTTTTGCGATCTAGAATCCATCTTTACAATGGGGGAGGGGGAAGAAATACCTCGCGTGCTATTCTGAGCCCTTGGGGATCGAGGTATTTACCAGTGAGGGGTTACATCCCACTGCGGAATGCAGAAATTGAAGGAGCACCAATGTTATTAAGCGTTAATGAGGTCTACTTTAAGGCGTTTAAGGGCTTGTATAGGCAAAGGAATCATCTTATATTCAGGTACATTTCCAATTACTTTTTACTTAATATACTTAAAATATAATGGACGGAGCGTGATTTTTTTTTTTTTTTTGTAAGTTAAGTTATTATAAAGGAAATTGGCTATAGCTGGCTCAATGGTATATTACACGCTGTAACAAAAAATAAACGTTAAAATAGTGTTCCCATTTTCCTATCAAAGTTGCATAACATCTATATAATCTTAATAATTTTTTAGGAGTAGAAACACCAACTGTAATAGATTTAAAATTCCCATTATCCCTACATGAGTAACAGTGTGGCTCTACTTACGCATATGCTATTTAAATTGGAATAGCATAACAAACCACGGCTCGTTATAACATCTTGGCGATGCATTAATTTCAATGTAAAAAGCAACTAATTCAGTAATTAGTGCCTTTTTCATCTGTAAAAAAAGACAAAGTTTCATATTTATTTGTATTTAATTTTGTAGATCTTTTATCTAATTTACTCTTATACAAAACCACCTTTTATTATTTGTTGGAATTATCATTATTTCTTACGTAAAATTATAATTGTATTTATCTAAAAATATTACTTTTTGTTTATTTTTCTATGTAGATTTCGAAAACAAAGTATAACGATGATAATTAGTTAATAACTAATAAATAAAATTAATATCTAAAATGCATTTTATGGTTAATTACAGCCAGTTAAAGAAAAATATAATTAATACCATTTGGCTTTTATATTCCTTAGGAGGACTTACATTTATTATCAGTTGATGAAAGGGTTCTCCCCGTAACATATAACCTTTTTTAAAGCTGGGGACAATTTGAAAATTTGGAACTGTCCCCCTTTTGTGATCCCCTTCTTAACACACCCTGCACTGACGAACTACACTATGCCAAAGACCTATCTTATTCAGTTGATCAATAAGTGTTCGGTACTTAACGATTGTGTGGGTTTTTGCATAACAGGACGGCCCGTCAGACCGCAAAAACGACTCGTCACCGGCTGTCGTCTAACACATTCCGGAGAAAGAATTTAATATATTCCTCACGTTCTGGAGGTTTTTCGAGCTTTCACTTCCATTCATCTTTATTCTATTCATCGTTCTCCAAAAAAAAAAAAAAAGATTTCAGAAGAAAACAGCAGACTCAAATTCTTCTATTTTGTTTAACTATTGCACGCTTTCAACGTATTGATTAATACTGGCATTGCTGTTTATGATCTGTGACAAATAAATTTTCGAATTTTACTATTGAGATACTAATCGTGTTTTGAATTTGTTGCAAAAAATTTTTTTTTTTTTTTTTTTTTTTTTTTTTTTTTTTTTAGCGGACGATCGAATATAAAGAATTTATTTATATATTATTGTTCTCTAATTTCCTTACAAAAACCAATTATACTCAAACTGAACTTTTAACTTTGGAAAAATATCTATCCTAACCCTTCCTCTGATGCATTTTTTTTTTCTTTTTCAAAATGTAGAAATTAATTATATCGGAAAACAGATAATGAATTAGAAGGTAAAAGAAATAGCGAAAAATACAGATTTGTAAAAAACACCAGCCAAATTTTATAATTTGTATGAAAGCATAATTACATAGTCTGTCAAAACAATTTTGAATTTTTTTGGACATTTTAAGAAGTCACAAAGGAATTAATAAACTTAAATTTAACAAAAATGATTAAACTTAAAAACAACAAACGCTCTCGGATATATTCTTAAAATGTAATAAATTTGAAAGGTTTTTTAATATAATTTACTACTATAACACAATTTTATTAGTTTTTTCCTATTCATCAAAAAGGTGGTAAAACTCTTCACAAATAATAATAATAATAATAAATAAACTTTCTCCTATTTAGGATTAATATTAAGACTAAATAATACAAAATAGGAGCTCTTTGTTGTAGAATAATACACATATATTTTTTTTATATTTAAGGAATGTATAACAAAATTAATTATAAAGGACAGTTTCAGTGACTGAACCTTCATGCAATTCTTTTTTTTTTTAACTTCTCTGGTACACAAGTGATTCGTTATGCTTATGTGTTCTAACTGATAGAAGGCTTACGTGGCCTTAAAACTGATGGATAACTACATATATTGAAAGTTTCACATTTGATGGTAGAGTGGATAGAACAACCACCTGTTTCAAATGATAATTTAAATTGGGGCCATAGTTACACACACATAAAAAAATAAGAAACGTGGTTCCCCCTAAACAACGTTTATCTAATTCCAAAGTATTTTGAAACGGTGCTAATAACCTTTGAAGACCCTTAGCCCTGGGAAAAGAGGAATTTTTCTGCGCCTAGATTATATATACTAATTAACACTTGCGGCCAAAACAATGATGAATTGATTGCAATTAACCAAGAATGATAAGGATGGGATGGGCATGATCGATCGCCTGTACTTCTTATTCTCTACTTTTCCCTTAGTAAATAGACACAAATAAGGTGTAATATACAGTTTGAGTTTTAACTACAACATGCTTCTCTCACTGTAAATGGAGCCCTGGTTTGTTTTTTTAATGCAAGTTCATTCTTCTCGTGAGTTTGAACTCATTGGGTTTAAACTAATCTTTTATGCTTATAAATAAGGGATTCACAACCCACGACCTGCCCGATCATGTCTTCGTTTTACTTTAAAAAAAGAAATTCATATTTTCTTAAAGACCTTCATTTTTTGATAAAAGATTGAAACAGACAACATAATCTCATTTTAGTTTAATAAAAACGGAACATTTAAATATTAGAAAAATATTTCCTTGGGTGTTTTCTATTTATTGCATTTTCTATATCATTTTATTCGATGTTTTCTGTATTGGATTAGAAGATCAGATGCTTTGTCAATAGCATGCAAGCCTAGATACATGATCTCTGTATACGCGTATTTCTTTTTTTTTCTATCATTTCATTATTTTTTGCCAAAAACATGGTAATTTTTGAAGTTACATCAGAAAAAATTGCGAAATAATACTATGTTATGCTATATTCTGTTTGGATCAACAAATATTCGTAAACAAATATTTTTAGTCATGAATTAAAAAAAAAAAAAAAATGATAAAAAAAACATTTTACTAATCCCCGGCGGCCTGAAGGCCAGTTGGCCAACGCTCTGGCCTTTGGTACCTCAGGCTTTATGTTCGAATCCTGGCTGTGGCAATGTTTGCTAGTGGTTCGGTATCCACGTTAAACTGTAGGTTCCGGTCTAATTAGCCTAAAGTGTGCAAAAAATTGACCGTAGAGCGATGAACTAAATGAATCCTTTGTTTGTCTGCTTACTATAATAATAATAATAATTATTATTACTTGGTTTAATAATTCAAAAAATATAATATATCAATGTTTTCGTAGTTAATTATCTTTAAATAATTTGTTTGTAAAAAAGTTTCTTTAGTTGTTATGATGTATTAATGTGCTATAAATAAATAATTAATCATATTTACAGCAAAAAAAGTAATATATGTAGGATTTAAAAATATTCTATCCGTTAATAAAATAATAACATACATCAGTTGACACAGTATTAAAAAAATTAAGCAATTTAATTTCAATATTGGTTTATATTCTTTTATTCTATCCTTAAAATTTTAAACTGTTATTGATATTGATATTGTTATGCTGTAAGTACAAAAGCATTTACTAATATTCTCAATGGAGTAGGTGCGTTGTTCCTAATCAATTTCCTTTGAAATCTATCATATAGGGATTTCTATTTTTTTTTTTACTCTACTTTTGAAATTATTGTACTTAATTTGATTTTTTTAGTATTAATTTTGTTTGTTTTTGTACTCTGTTCGAAAATCTTCATCAACAAATTTTCAACGGTTTTATAAAAAAAAAAAAAAAAAAAACATTACAAGGCATCCTCTGTAGATATAACAGGACGCCAAATATTTACAAGAGATGTCTGTATTTTTCATAACTACTTCTTTTTTTACCTTAAAATTTAATTTTGTACCTTAACTTTTAATATGTGTCAATGATTTCGTGATTTTTCATATTCTACTTTCATGCATCAATCTGCACAAAAAGCATTAATTTCGCTTATGGTGTTTTGTTTCAACTTTTATAGAGCTCATCATATTTAAACAAATGCAAGGATTTGAGGATACTAGAATTTATATAAATAGTCTAAACGAGACAAAAAAAAATCTCAGAAAAACTGAAGATTTTCTATATTTTACTTTCATGCATCAATCTGCACATTTCGCTTATGGTGTTTTGTTTCAACTTTTATAGAGCTCATCATATTTAAATAAATGCAAGGATTTGAGGATACTAGAATTTATATAAATAGTCTAAACGAGACAAAATAAAATCTCAGAAAAACTGAAGATTTTCTATATTTTACTTTCATGCATCAATCTGCACATTCGCATTCTTAGAGCTCATCATATTTAAACAAATGCAAGGATTTGAGGACACTAGAATTTATATAAATAGTCTAAACGAGGGAAAAAAATCTCAGAAAAACTGAAGATTTTCTATATTTTACTTTCATGCATCAATCTGCACATTTCGCACATTCGCATTCTTAGAGCTCATCATATTTAAACAAATGCAAGGATTTGAGGATACTAGAATTTATATAAATAGTCTAAACGAGAAAAAAAATCTCAGAAAAACTGAAGATTTTCTATATTTTACTTTCATGCATCAATCTGCACATTCGCATTCTTAGAGCTCATCATATTTAAACAAATGCAAGGATTTGAGGATACTAGAATTTATATAAATAGTCTAAACGAGGGAAAAAAATCTCAGAAAAACTGAAGATTTTCTATATTTTACTTTCATGCATCAATCTGCACATTTCGCACATTCGCATTCTTAGAGCTCATCATATTTAAAGAAATGCAAGGATTTGAGGATACTAGAATTTATATAAATAGTCTAAACGAGGGAAAAAAATCTCAGAAAAACTGAAGATTTTCTATATTTTACTTTCATGCATCAATCTGTCCAAAAAGCATTAATTTCGCTTATGGTGTTTTGCTTCAACTTTTATTGAACTTACCGTATTTAAGCAAATGCAAGGATTTGAGGATACTATAATTTATATAAATAGTCTAAACGAGGAAAAAAATCTCAGAAAAACTGAAGATATTCTATATTTTACTTTCATGCATCAATCTGCCCAAAAAGCATTAATTTTGCTTATGACGTTATATTTCAACTTTTATAGAACTTACCATATTTAAGCAAATGCAAGGATTTGAGGATACTATAATTTATATAAATAGTCTAAAGGAGGAAAAAAAAATCTCAGAAAAACTGAAGATATTCTATATTTTACTTTCATGCATCAATCTGCCCAAAAAGCATTAATTTTGCTTATGACGTTATATTTCAACTTTTATAGAACTTACCATATTTAAGCAAATGCAAGGATTTGAGGATACTAGAATTTATATAACTCTTTATATAAATTCTAGTATCCTAACGAAGGAAAATTCTATTTTTCCTGAACGAGGAAAAATAAAATCTCAGAAAAGCTGCTGGCGAATGAGGAAATGCATCAGAAGGTTAGGCCGAAAAATCTTCTAGAGAGATAGCACCGGAGGCTAATCTTCATTTCCAAGGCCGTCAAGATCACATAATAAATGCCTTTTTCGCCGCCCCCAACTTTTACGAAATGCTTTTTGTAACATATAGCGAAATGGAATTCGAAGCGTTGCCATATAATTTTAGGGGTGAATTTATGACTGTATCTTTTCCGCCCTGAACTCTGTATGAGAAAATTAAAGTCCGTTGTCGGTTTTGTTTTTAAATTTGCTTTCGAAATCTGTTGATCATGTGTCTGAAGTGCATGCCTATCCTCTTCGAAATTGTTTTTCTTTTGCCTCTCATTTCTTCTTCTGCCGCTGTGTTGTATTTATTTTTCTATATATAATACCCCTTGAAACAGGTTAAGTGGCGTCATAAATACTCGTGGTTCTTACCCAAGTTTGAAAAAGGGTGTGGAACGATGTGGGATTGGAAACTGAATTTGAAACTGGACATAGTTTTGCAAGTAATTTTTCTAAAACTTCACAACTGTGTTAATGCTTTTTTTCGTAAATTATGTGAGGCATTGTGCGTTATTAATTCATTTTCATACACAAAAGCGAAATTTCATTTGTTACTTGTGCAGTAATAACTAATGAAAACATACCATCCTATATTTCGTCATTTTTGTGTTTTTTTTAAACATATTTTAAATGGAAATGATGATTTACTTTTAAACATAAATAAAGTAAATCATCCTTTCCATTTAAAATATGTTTTAAAAAAACACAAACATGACGAAATATAGGATGGTATATTTCCATTACTACAATTTGAAAATGTAAAATTAGAAATTAATGATATTCAATTATGAATTAAAAATAAATTAAAATTATTCTAAATGCCCACTCCTATAGCGCTCGATAAATAGGAAATTCCAAAAGAATAACACAGTTTACCACAATCATTGAAGAAGTACATCCTTGACCACAATTAGAGCAGCAGATGTTCTAGGGGGGGAAAAACGATCACGCGATGGTTTAAAGGACTGCGTACAGTAAAAATTATGTTGTAGTCATGAATTCCTAATGCAAACTAACCGAAAATACTTTTTTTAATTATTTGTTATTTATTTATTTACAAAATTATATTATTATTTCTCCAATTTAAACTTATAAATTATAAGCGTTGCGTTTTCATGGACCACTATTGTATATGTAACCTTATCTGACGGTAATCTGCAGTAAAATACTAAAAGAATAAGCACTATAACGTTCTACATATAAGATGCATTTTTAATGCAAAACAGCGATCCTGATGCGTAACTTTAAATTATCTTAAAATTAATTAGTTAAGTTTACTTCATTTAATTATTATCTTCTAACTTTGCTTTCATCAAATTTGTTTATTACATCATCTTTATTATATTCTTTAAAATATATCTAAACATAATCAGAAAAATATATACAATCACAATCAGAAGTAGTAACGAAAACCATTTCTGATAAATAATTAGTTATAATTTTTTTACCTAGTTAAAATTTCCGTTTAATGAAATACTAGGAAAAAAATGAATTAGAGATATTAAGAGAGTAATATTGTGTTGAAATATGACTTCATAGGGGTAGGAAAAACTTTCTAAATACCAAATATTTTTAAACCACATTCAGTTGCAGTCGAAAATTAAAATAATTCATTGATACAGTAATATAGGCCATCTTACAGACATTCTAAAGCAACTGAATAAGTTTTAAAGTCGTAGATATGGCAATCCATTGCTTTCATCTAGCATAAGTTGATTGTTGCACAGTGAACAGCACTTTAGATTGGTTTTTATTTAAATGTGTAATAGCTGCTGCAAAATGTGAAACATGCTTTGCAATTTGCTGCAAAAATTCTTAATTCTACATGATTTGTTGAGAAACTAATATCACTTGTGGGAAAATATTCATTTAAACAAAATTCTATGGTTGGAACTTAAACCATATGTGACTCTGGCACTGAATATTGTCCGCTGTTCTCGAAAATGACCTTGTGGCATCAATGAGTTGACCTAATGGTATACTGCAATTGTGCGCAGTTTCAAAAAATTCAATATACGGAACGTTTGGACTTCCCCTGGTCTATTAAATTTCGAATACCATCAATCTTATCCTATTTTCATATTGATATGGATAATGTTACATATTATATTATATCCCTATTTCATGTTCATATGGAATGTCACATATTTGAATTTCAAAATTAGTTGAAAAAGTTTAAATTTTATTTGATAAATTTTTTATTCGGCTTTAAGTTTTGCCTTTTAATCAGATTTATTTATTTGTAAATTTTTACTTCTACTTATATTTGTTACCGAAATCTGCTACTTTTTAAATCTGTTTTTCTATTTCATTTCTTTTTTGTTCTGGATTGTCAAAAGTCACTTGTTCGTTTAATTACTCCTTACTATACATAAAATTGTTTGTGTTTGTTTGCAAAACATATATTTCCAGATATTTGCATTTCAATTTTTAATATTACTTTCCTTTGTTCTAAATAGTGTTACAATTATTTATCACCCTGCAGCCCAAAAAAATTTCTAAATCTAACACAATATTCATTCGAAATTTTTTCGAAATTCTCGATATCTAACACAAAATGTTTTTTCTTGATGCAATGGCAAACATACGAATGATATATTTCATATTTTTACGGATTTAATAATTATTAAAGTTTCAATATGTGCCAATTAAGAATTAAAACCGTTTTAATGTGAAATGTCAAAAATAAAAAGTTTCAAAAAAATCTTCGAAATTTTCAACAAAGAAGGGTACAGTGTTTGGATATGTACTTTTTAATTATCATAATTACCACATTCATTATTGAGACACTTTTCTAATATATTATATAATTAGTCCCAGGATTTAAATCGATCACATGCAACAGCCGGAATCCATATGGGTTCAAGGTCACGAGACTAGCTATACGTGAACTATGTTTTAATAAGTTCAACAATAGATACATGAACCTAAAATGAAATGCAACAAATACCGCTGATTATAGGAACATCGTGGGAGGGATCCACAGACATGTATGGCACATAAATCATTTTTAATGATTGCAAATGGAATGTGGGAACTAGAAGAAAACATCCTTCCAAAACGAATTTAAAATTCACGAAAAACAAAAGTTCAAGGACTAATAACGGACATGTAATGTTCTATCAAGATTAATGCAAAGCAAAATGATCTCTCTAATGATTAAATCTTTAGGTCTCACACAAAGCACGTTTGGTCAATGGCAGTCGATCGAGATCTTTATCCGCTTAATCAAAGAAGATGCTTCCAGACAAGAATTGCGAGATACTAAGAAATTGATAAAGTGGCAGTTAGAACGAACCTGTTCTACCAGGACATGGATCCCTTGTGCAGTATGTGCCACTTAAGAGCACAATTTTAGCACGCCTCCTCGCATTCATTTTTGCTCTCACCTCAATGGATGAGTTTCGCCGTGGATTTGATCCTGGTTCATCAGGTACCAAGCAGAGAATAAATTCCGGCTCATTAACTCGGGTCAGATTCACTTTTTTAGGTCTTGCAATTATTAAATTTTTTTACTGGACTTTTGCATATTTTCTTTTCTTTCTTCAGAACAACATTAAAGCTCCTGTCTAGAATAATTTAAAATAATGAAATTCCTAGAAAATTTATGTATTTTGTCTCTACAATAGTGCATCAAATTTTATTTATATTTTAATTTCTGTTATGATAATTAGAAATAAATTCAACCAAATTATCATATTTCGGAATAATTTAATGTAAGTATTAATTATTTTTATACTACTATAATATTTCTGCATTACTATTTGTTCTAATACTTTTATTGTAAGTGTCAACTAGTTCATATAAAGTTAAATCTTGTAAAACACTATTGAACTAACTTCATTTTTCACATTGACATTATGAATATACTGACCTTCATTTAATGTTATTGCATTTATAGTTTAGTTTTGACAATAAATGGATGGAATGTTAAAAAATAGATGAGGGAAAAAAGAATTCTCACCTTAAAATATTTTTATTCGATGTTAAATTATTTTTCGTTAAAATGCATTTTTCAAATAAAATTAATTAATCATAGATATTAGCTATGAACATTTTTCAAATAATTGTTGTTTAACAGTTGTATTTTTAAAAATAAATTTCCATTCACCAATTGAAATGTTTATGAGAATTCTGATTATTTTTCAAACAATAATTTCATGAAACGATTATATAAAAAAAAAAATTCGTTCATGGTGTGTATTAGAAAATCGGTTTCTTAAGCTACAGATAAAAAAAAATTTCTATTTTAGACTCCAAAAACTGAAAATATGTTAAGGAACTGAAGCCAACTCATTTGACTTTTAAAATGTGTTTTGTATTAGTTCGGGCAATTTTTGCATTAGACTAAATCAGAAATAGAAAGAATTTTAAAAGAACAGTTCTTCAGAAAATGACAGTATAACTGGACCATTCTTGCAGGTATAACTGGACCATGTACACCTATAAAATGGTCAAGTTTAAACAGTTCGTATGTTCTATCTAAATTTCGAATGACTATAACTGAAATTCTCATTAGTGGTGGCGGAGAAATATTGTGCATATTTAACAACATACATACATATAACCAAATAAATCTCTTCTAGTATTAGGTTTTTTTATTTTTTTATAACTCAACTTGCTGCTCAGCTAAATAGAAAAACTGACAGTGTTTCTGAAAACATTTTTATTTTTCATCATTTACATTCTTTAAAAAATATTTATTTTAAAGTGTTATTGAATATTTGTCGAGTTAATAAATTTTGGTTTCAACAAAGTTTTAAAATTATGCGGCACGAAATCTATTATTGCAAAGATTCGTTAAAGTGAACTCTGCTTTGGAAATCTCAACAATGATCATTTGAAGGATTCTTTCGAAAAATAGATTGATTTGTTAAATTTCATATTTTATTTCATAATGAACTGAAATTTTGATGAAAGAAAAAGGTAAACTAAATTCATTTGTCATTTCTTACACAGTATAAAACATATTTAAGGAAATTTACTTTAGTTTTTTATTTATTAAAACTGTTGTTAGCTATTTCTTCCCAATAAAATCTTAAACATACTGGACTTCAGTGTATATACTGCACTTTATATGTATATATTAGATTTTGTGCAGGTATAAACTGTATATAGGTATTCAATGTATATATTGGATTTCAGTGTGCAAATGTTTTGTTAATCTTCTAGAAAAACAGTTTAAAGATTAAACGAAACACTGAAAAATAAAATAAATAAGTAAATAATAACATTCGCCTGCATTTAGATCAAATGGTTCAATCTATTTTATAAAATAAAACATGGAACGGAACATTTTTACCCATTATGGGAGAGTCTACAAAGAAGCATCATTTTTTAAGTAAACTGTTACACGCCTTGATAGCTCACACATAATATTTCAATTATAAAACAACATTAAAATGTATTAATGCATTAATTGCCGTTTTGGGATAAAAGGTTGTATACAAAAGAATAAAAGTTTGATAACGCATTATAAGCGTAAATGGGTTTTCTTTATAATGGTGTTACATAGCCGGAAGAAAAATGAATAGAAACAACGTGCGAAAAACGCCCATTCTTATCTGAACTTTGCCTGAATAAATACACATTACTAGTAACGGATTGGATGCATACAACATCCGTTATCCTCCCGAAACTTAAAAAGTCTAGGAAGGGGAAGGATAGGCAGCACTATTACTAATCTTATTTATATATATATATATATATAAGCAAAAACCACACCTTGCAACTTCTTGCACGTGCTAGTCTTCTTAGAACATAGCGGTTATACACTTAAGGTCAAAGGTTTAGAAGCAGAGGCGGGCTTATACTCTCTATCAACAAGAATTATTTTACCTGCTTAGATGATCCTACACAAAATCTAAGTACTTTCATACTGCAGAATCTAAATGGTCTTTGTAATGCGATTTTAGGGTAATTTTAATGTAGGTTAGACCACATCTTGAGAAGCAACAGAGGTTATATCTCAGCCATAAACCATAAGAAAAAATATAGTTTCCTTATCTGGAGAAGAAATACTGCTTGTAATGCCTTACGAGATTAGAAATTTTGCCCCCTAAATCATGTTTTCTGTTTCTTAAAACACAAGGTTGTGATTAGATATCTGATATCGTGTTTAGAGTGGCAGTGAACTTATACGAGGAAGCATAAGTATGAAAATGGAATCCTGTATTTATATTGAGAGATATAAAATCTTGTTTCCATTAAAGGTATATCCAGTGTTGAATTATTCAGTGTTTGAGACTCGGAAATAAGTTTTAGCAAAAAGTTTTCCTTTAAAGTAGTTTCCTTTTCTAACATCAAACATGTCAATTGAAGTTAAAAGGAAGAAATCCTCAGCATCTGTAAAAGTAATGAAATTTTCATTTTTATTTGACATTGTCATGACTTTAAATGAATTAGGTGGATCTTTTCTGGATAAACTTTTCTCAGATATTTTTAACTGTTCTTGCTAAATATTTATTCTAGTTTACAGAAGGCTATAAACGCCCTATTGTTTTCAAGAAGATGGAGGGAGGAAGTCATTGTTTAATTAACTAAGCATGATTTTTCTTTCTATCTAAACATTTAATCTAAGGCTGTTCTAGTCAGGGCGTATTTAAAATCCTGCAAATAATTGTGTGCTCTCTATATACAAATTTCATGATGTTATATTGGTACAGAATAGTTATAATACTTTTAATAGTATATAATAGTCATAATGTTATAATAGTTACAGAAAAAAGGATGCAATAAAAAATAAAATAAAGTGCATCTTCTTCTTCATTGGCACAACAATCCTTTGGTGGGCCAAGGCACTCTGCCTAATGGCAGCTAAAATGCTAAATAACATATTCATGTGTTTATAGGTAACATGAACCTGATGTATCCTAGCAATTTCTTCAATGTTTGGGCATATATTTTAAAGGCAAACTCTCATTTTCTCGTCAATATTTTCATTCTACACTTAATTGTGGTGTAGGTAGAAAATTCTAATTCACATAAATATGACAAATTGAAAATTGTATAAAAATTTTCAAAGCTTTTTTAGATATTGATAAGCATTCTTCTTTTATAAGAATTCAAAAGGTTTCAAGAGACAATTCCTTATGTTCAATCTTCAATCCATTATCAGTGGATATAATTATTAATTCTTCTTCTGTTAATGTTAAATGATTAACTCCAAAGAGTTCTACTTACGACCGTGTCCCATAGGCTGCGATGGATATTTTTTTAAACATTGAAAATCACATTGACACTAACGCTTCTAGTAGACAACCATGGAAGTTACTGTTTCTAGTTTCTCGGAAACATTCTTTGGTGCATTATCGCTGTTTGGCGACATTTTATATGAATAAAAGTTGAAGAAAAATGGAACTAGAATGGTTAGTTGTTTATAATGGAAGCAATCTTTAAACTGGAAAACTGATAAGAAAAAGAGCATTTTTATATCTAGACACAGGGCGAAAGCAGAACTCTTCAAGGGCGCACCTGAAATCCTGTAGTGCGTACTGGTGCGCCCTGGCACACTTTTTGAGAACTACTGATCTAAGGATTCAATCCGAGCATCAATTTGAGAGTGAGTTAAAGACGAAGAAAGTGTTTCACATTTCTTTAAAGTGTCTTTAATTCATAATAATAGCGAATAATTTAACTCTGTCATTTGATCAAAAAAGATTTATTTGTAAATTAGTCGATAATTTTGGATGAGTGTAACATCATGCAAAGTTGATTAAAGGATATGATAAAATAAATTAATTAAAACAAGTAATATAAAAAAAAAATAATTTTAAAGTCAATTCCTACTTTTTTTTTCACTATATTGCAGAAAGTCCTTTATAAATAATTTTCATTTTTTTTAAGTTTATCTGGCGCCATCTATTGGTAGATACATGCTACTTAAATCTAAAAAAAAAACTAAAATTAATTAATTAAATTTATTTACTGAATTAATATTTGAAAAAAACTGTATTAACATCAAGTGTCATCCACTGCAAGCTCAAAAAAAAATGTATTTGAACTTGAGTGGATGAATAAAAAGTATTTTATTAACGATTGAAAATTTGAACAAGATATATATAGGGAGAGTGTGAGATAATAGAAGTAATTGAAAAATGAAGAAAATGTAATTAAACTGATTAATTTAATACATATACGCAAGACTAAAAATCTCTGATATTTTTCGGATAGCCAAATTTCTTAGATTTAATTTTTAACTGAATATGTTATACGTTATATGTCACTTTAAAAAAATTTAAAAACATATAATAATAATATAACACTATCCAAATTTGAAGCAAGTTTTGTCGTAGTTTTTCTACGTTAATGTAAAACAATTATCCGAAGAAAAAAAACCCACAATTTTTGTATAGTGGTCCAAACGAATTAGAAAAAACCAGAGATTATATTTCTAATTTATATATGCTTCATTTATCACGTGAAATCTGTTTGTAGAATTTTTTTGTGTCTCTTTTTATTTTTCCATTAAAGCTGTTACATTGTTGTTGAAACACTCAGTGTGAATATAGTTAAATATTCGATGCATATTTTTAAACATCTTCAAATAACAATGATTTGAATTGTATTTCAAGGATGCTATGCATATTAATTACTTAATAATTATTTTTATGTTCTAAAAAGCCTTAACTGAGCATGATGCAGAACAAAAATAACTATAAAACTAGACACCATCTTTACACCTTTCTTTACATGTTAAGTAACCATCTGTAATGTCCAAATATACTCTTTTAATCCAATAATTTTACATGATTAGAAGAGCGTAGGTCACCTAACATTAAAAAAAAATAATAATAACACGTTCAATTACCCGCAAACAGCTTTCCCCCAACCAACCCTGAAAGCTCCAAATTTATGATCTCAAAGGTCGGATATTCGCTCCTCCCATACGCTTTTAAACTTTTTAAGTAAGTTCTCACGCACAATAATCGGATACACTGGACTTCTTGTGACGATTAATTACTGCTCGTTTCTGCACTTCATCTTTCTGCAGACCACCGCTATTGTTTTACGGACGCGATTTCTTTACCTAATTTATAGCCCTGCAATTCAAGTACAAAGTTAGCTTAGCCAGTGCATACGCCCATTTGAAGGTGATCGATGTGGATATTACGATGGTGAATATAGAGAAAAGAATCGATAGAACTCATTTTTAGAAATCATTATATATAAATATAAATTGTACGAAAATGTTGCCTCAATATTTAATAATAATCAAAATAAAAAAGATGTGAGTATTCATGAAATTCTAAAATAAGAATGAATACAGCCAATTTCCCGAAAGATTAGATGTTACTGGAGGCTTAATAAATGAGAAAATTTAATTCAATTATAAACTGCTTTCAAAATGCAAGACTTTAATTATGACAAAGGATTTATTAGACACGTATATATATATATATATACAATGTAAAAACAATGTACAAAATGTAAACAAAGAATGTACAATACCATACAATGTACAAAATAATATATATATATATATATATGTCTAATATATCCTTTGTCTCTTGTTTATTATTAATATTGTAATATTATCACAATTTATTTAAGTCTCATATTCTGAAAGCAGTTAATAATTTAATTAAATTTCTCGTTAATTATTTATTTTTATTTTAAAATTTCATGAATACTCACATTTTTTATTATTATTTATATAATACCAGCAAATATTGAGGTAACATTTTCGTACAGTTTCTGTTTTTAACTTTTAGCTGTTAACTTCTAATTCATGCAAGAATTCCTTTAAAATTTAATCCAATTATAAACTGTTTTCAAAATACAAGACTATATATATACATTGTATATGTACGTGACTTATAAATTCTTTGCCTCTTGTTTATTATTAATGTCACAATTTATTTAAGTTTTGTATTTTGAAAGCAGTTCATAATTGAATTAAATTTTCTCAGTTATTAAGTCTTCACTAAAATTTAATCTTTCAGAAAATTGACTGTATTCATTCTTATTTTAGAATTTCATGAATACTCACATTTTTTTATTATTATTATTTTTATTTTTTTATTATTATTATTTTTATTTTTTTATTATTATTATTATTTTTTTATTATTATTTTTATATCAGCAAATATTGAGGAAACATTTTCTTACAATTTCTGTTTTTAACTTTTAGCCTCTAATTCATGCAAGAATTCCATTGCTAACGTATCAAATTTTTCCCTACAAAACAGAATTAAAGATAAGAATCTGCATAACGAAATTAATCATCTGGGATTATGTCATCGCTCAATCAATCAAAATATAATCAGATTCAACAAATATTTCATCGTGGTAATAAAATAAATTAATAAAAACTTAAATTAGCTTAACCAGATATTTATTTCATTAGTCTTTTCAAAATATTTTATCCAAATTGCCAAGTTTTCCCCCCCCCCTTCTTCTTTAAATGAGTGCTAATATATTTCAGTAAAATATTGCATAAATAGTTTTCTTTACAAATATAAAAAATTATTCAAAAAAATATATAATTACTGATATAATTCATTAAAAAAATAATAACACGTGCAGTTACCTGCAAAAGAGCTACACTGTTTTGTGTGTGGTGTGTGTCGGAGTGTTATGTATTGGATCAGTTGTATATGTCTAACAAGTCCGCTGTATCTTGTTCTAGTTTATTATTAATAATGTAATAACTTAAATTTTGTACTTTGAAAGCAGTGTATAGTTTAATTAAAATTTTTCTATTGGAAAAAAAATGAAATTTAAAGCCCTGAATATATACATAATCTTCTTCACTGGCGCAATAGCCCCATGGTGACACAAGCCATCTGCCAGACTTCGAGACAGATGTTTTCTGTTTAAGGGGTAGGGTTGTCAGCCCTACGGTCATATTAGACCCGGACCTACGGTTTAAAGTGGATTCCGATCCACTACAAACATTTATGGCACAGCTGGGAGTTGAATCCGAAAGCTGTGGCGGCAATGAATGTCAGTCACTCAGCCATCAGATCTCTTTATATATATATATATATATATATATATATATATATATATATATATATATATATGGGGGGTTTGGTTTGGTTTGTCGCTCTACGGTCATCTTTTGCACACTTTAGGCTAAACAGACCGAGACCTACAATTTAACGTGGATTCCGAACCACTCACAAACATCCATGCCACGGCCAGGATTCGAACCTGAAGCCTTCGTATATATATATATATGTATATATATATATATATATATATATATATATATATATATATATATATATATATATATATATATATATATATATATATATGGGTGGTAATGCATAATCAATCATAATACTTATAGACCCGAAATTAGTAATTAAAGTTTCTTAATACATTGTTTTCTTCTAAATTGGAGTAGTTAAATTTGCCACTTTTCAATTATGAAATCAAAATATAAAAATCTGTGTAAATTTCTTACACAATGTAAGATTTTATATGTCTGTTAGGTTTCTGTAATTTATTGCTTAGAGAATTATGTTTGTCACTTATCAAACTAAATTGTTTATCTACGATATGTCAAAGAAGATTATATACGACTGAATTTAATCATTAGATTTCATTTTCTAATTTCAAAACTTATTCCCCATTAGCGGAAATTTTCTTTCATTTTCCTATAATATTCAATAAATTTATCAATTTATTAATGATATGAATCACATGTATAAAATTAATCAGCGATTATTTCCCGATGATCCATGTGATACAATGTAAAAAACCTTCAAAAAAAGTTACTTTCTTCTTAAATGAAATTCTCGTTTATCCCTTATAACAAAAACAAGTGGGCAGCATAGAGGGATGTGAAAGAATTAACATTCCAAGGCCTGTCTTTTAGTCTTTTTAAATACCGTTAACCATTTTCTTTGTTGAAAATGAATATTCAATGAATGAACTAATTATAAAATTTACTATAGCCTAGAAATAGTTTGAACTTTATATCACTATAATAATACGAGACTTGAAATTTTCTTTAATTTTCCTAAAATGGTCAATGAATTTTTCAATTTATTAATCACATGTGTAAAATTAATCGGCGCCTATTTTTTTTTTTTTTTTTTTATTCTGAAATAAAGTGTAATGTAACTAAATTGGAAAGCAAGAATCATTAATTAAATTAATTGAAAAAACAATTATGAATTCAAAATTACTACTTATAATTAATGAAATATCGATTGTTTTATAAATGTATTTTATGGTAAACTGCGATCTTATAGATTGCAGATTTCGGCGAAAGTGACCTGATGGTCCATGTGATACAATGTAAAAGATTTCAAGAAAAATTGCTTTCTTTCTTAAATGAAATTCGTTTATCAATTTCAACGAAAACAAGGTGGGTATCATAGAGGGACGTGAAAGAACTAACGTTCCAATACCTGTCTTTTAGTCTCTTCAAGTACGGTTTACCGTTTTCTTTGTTTAAAATGAATATATAACTAATTACAAAATTTGCTATTATCTAGAAATATTTTTTTTTAACTTTATGTCACTATAATAATAGGAGACTTGAAATTTTCTTTCATTTTCCTAAAATGGTCAATGAATTTGTCAATTTATTAATCACAGGCAATGCATGTATAAAATTAATCAGCGAGTTTTTTTTTTTTTTTTTTTACTCTGAAATAAAGTGTAACCAAATAGGAAAGCAAGAATCATTAATTAAATAAATTGTAAAACATTAGAAATTCAAAATTTTTGCTGATATTTAATGAAAATGAAATAGCTTTATAAATGTATTTAATGGTAAACTGCCATCGACTAGATTGCAGATTCAGATGAAAGTGACCTGATGGTCCATGTGATACAATGTAAAAGACTTCAAGAAAAGTTGTTCTTCTTAAATGGAATCCTCGTTTATCATATGTAGAGGAAATAAGTGGGTAGTATAGATGGATGTGAAGGAAATAAATTCCAAGGCTGTCTTTTAATTTCCTTAAGGGGTTTATCGTTTTCTTTGTTGAAAATGAGTATGCAACAGTAATTACAAAACTTACTATAGCCTAGTAATAGCTTTGTTTGAATTTCAAAACTTAATATTTATTTTTACTTATATAGGTTTGTTTACCAAAATGATTTATTATCAAAATAATGATATAAATCAAAAAATAAGAATTTGTGTAAATTTCTTACCCCATATTTTATCTGTTCCTTAGGTTTCCTATAATTTGTTGTATAGAAAATTATCTTAACCGCTTATCAAACTAATTTTTTTATCTATGATATATCATAAAAGATTATATACGACTGAATTTACTCATAAGAATTCATTTTCTAAAACCGTCAAACATCCAGTAGATGTTGCATATTAATATATATATGGTTCGTTAATATTTATTTTTACTTATATAGGTTTGTTTACCAAAATGATTTATTATCAAAATAATGATATAAATCAAAAAATAAGAATTTGTGTAAATTTCTTACCCCATATTTTAACCTATAATTTGTTGTATAGAAAATTATCTTAACCGCTTATCAAACTAATTTTTTTATCTATGATATATCATAAAAGATTATATACGACTGAATTTACTCATAAGAATTCATTTTCTAAAACCGTCAAACATCCAGTAGATGTTGCATATTAATATATATATGGTTCTAAATAGGTAGTTTAATTATTGAACATATACTTTCTTTTATGAATCTATAGCTCATCAAATGATTTTTATTTATTTATTTTGTTCTTGTTTATTTTATTTAATTATTTATTCCGAAATAAACTTATTGCTGGAAAACTAGTCGATGAAAATAGCAGTAGCACCTTTTAATTAAGTATTATGAAAAATAAGTTTCTTATGAAGGAAAAACCCCATGATTATACTTTTTATTATGCTGCCTTAATGATAATTTTAGTTGTTCTTATTGGATTTTCATGTCCTGAGTTATATAACAATCCTGGATATGTAGATATTTATCCTGGTTAATAATTATATGATAACACTGGTTAATAGTTATACAATTTTTTTAATAGTTATACAATTAATTATAATATAATTACTCTTGATAATAGTTAATATGATAATTAATTAGTTACATATGGTAATGCTCGATGTAAAAAATGGTTGATAATTCTGGATTTTAATATTGAACTTTACCGAGTTAAAGAAGAAAGTTATATAATAACTGAATGCTAAATACTTATATGATAATTCTGAAAACTACGTTGTTCCATCTTCGTAGAAGAATGATAAAGTATATAGTTCTGATTAATATCTTTATTTGAATAAAATTTCTGCCTTTGAAACCTCACGGTAACGTCTATTTTTTGCTTTTTATACTGCAAATATTTCTTTGAATTGTTGGTGGAAGTTTGGGCTAAATCGCTTGTCAGAATTTTTGTACTTAGATTTTTAAATTAAAAATGTTTCTTGTTACGTTTAACAAAACGGGTCATCTATGAAAGCTACTAATGAAATGGAAAAATAAATTCAACGATAATATACCAAACATTTTCTTAATTGGAAACATATTTTCTAGGTGAAGTTCCCAATAACATTTGTATTTGACATTTACACATTTATTAATATATTTTAGATAGTAGCATAAACTAATTTGTTTTCAAATAATAAATTACCTTTTTTTTTTTTTATCTCTATAGGATTTATGTTTTACTATAAGATGACTTATAATATTTCATAAAATTTAAAACACTACTGTTATCTAATACAAGTTTTTAAATTACCAGCAATATTTTTTCCAACTATAGGTTTATAGTAAAATTGAATTTAGCACAAAAATAAAGATTTTATATGAGGACAATTTTACGTAAAAAAAATATTTGTATTTATATATAAGAATATTTCTGAAGCATCACAAATTTATCAAAAAGCAACACAATTTTATAAACAATTATATATTATTTAACAAAACATTTAGTGAATAGAATTTGCCTCAGAATAGAATAGAATAGAACTCAGAAAATGTTCATTAAAACCAACATTATTTCTGAAAGCATAATTAAATCTGTAAGAATGTATTATTTATTTTTTTGTTCTAATTACTTGACAGAAGTATTTAAAGGCGTTCTGGTAGCAGTTGGAGGAAAAAGATACAGCAAAGAGATAGTTGAATTTTCTCTTCCTACCTACCCTTCATCCTCCTTTTTTTAACCTTCTTTCTTCCTACGCAGGTTTTTTTTATTTTATTTTATTATTTTTTTCTACATTTAACTCTACAATGGAATTTCTGAAATTATTATTTGTCAAAAATGCACATTCAAAATTTAAATAATTCAAGATAAATCTGCTATATTTCACGTTCAGGAATAAAATATAAATGAATAAAAATTAGTATGCCGCGTTCAGAAGCGTTTGCAAAAAAAAAATAAATAAAATAAATAAATAAATATTATATTCAAAAAGTTTTATATTAATATTCAAAAGATATTAACAATGCAATGATTTTTTTTTCTAAAAATCTCTATAATACAGCCTTTTATAACTTTTGCCTCCTTATTTATATGGGTACCTATTATTTATATAATTAAGTTTAAAAATTTTTTTTTTTTAAATCACAATATTTATTCAATACTTGCATCGTTATCATTCACCAGCGTTTTTACTTTCAAAATTGATCTTATTATACATTACAAAAAGTCTTCTTGCTATCTCAGAAATAACAACCGTTTTTTTTTAAATTAATTTAATGAGCAAACAATCTATATTTTAAAAAGTTCGTTTAATATTTTTTTCATAAATATATTTAAATACAAATGCAAAATAAAACTAAACGCAAGAAAGATTTGATTAAACATTTTTTTCGTTAAATATCCAACCAGTGAAACACGATGATTTTGAATAGCTATTTTATTTTAGTTATGCATCTCAAATTAGATAAACAAGAGAGCATAATACACTACGTAAATAAGAAATCTAAACATTATTTTTTAAAATAGAGTAAATATCAAAAAAGAAGAAAAAAACTATAATTTATGTTAAAAAAAAAAAAATTATACCCTGAAACGAAAAATATTTTAATGTCGTTTTCTCTCATACATTCCTTTTTTTTTTTTTTTTCTTTTAAAATTCCCTGCTTCTTTGCATCTTTTATAAAAACTGGTTTTTGACTACAAAAGCAAACAACTAGTTTAAACTCTCCTGAAATTAATATAATTCATAAAAAAAAAAGAAAATTAAAAAAAATGAACTGCATGAATTACTTTCATTATTAACTCAGGCAATTTTAAAATATTTTTTTAAAATTTTCTTTAAATATACAATTTTTTTTTAAGTGTAAATCTGTGACAAGCATTGCTTGTTATGATTTATGAACTTATAATGCCAGTATGCCTTTAAACATATTTTAGTGAAGAGAACCTGTTAAATGTGATGTAATTGTAATGAAAATCTGAATGTAAAGATCAGGCAGACATAATGCTTTAAAATACCTGATTAAAATATCTACTAAACAATATTTATTAGGATTTTTATTTTTTCAGAAACTCTTTATTTATTCTTCCAAATTTATTTCATCGCCTTCAAAGTAAACCCCTCCGGACACAATGTACTTATGCCAACTTTTTGTTCCAATCCTCAATGCATGATAAAAAGTCATTGGTAAGGATAGCATTCAAAGTGCGCGCCGATTCACGTTGAATCTCTTCAATCGACTCAAAATGGTGTCCCCGGAATGGTCTTTTGAGTTTAGGGAATAGCCAGAAGTCGCACGGTGTGAATACGGTGGTTGTGGAACGATATGGGTTTCATTTTTGGCGAAAAAGTCACGTAGAATCAATGCAGTGTGAGCTGGCGCATTCAGTGATCGAGATTTGACGCGTTGGAGGCCCAAAATAGAATTGACCGATCCTTTTGAAATTCCAATATCATCAGCAAAGTCACTAATTTTAAATCGACGGTTTGCAAGCACCAAACCTTTAATTTTTTGGACGTGAGCTTCGTCGGTTGAGGTTGATGGTCGACTTGAGGGCTCTTCGTCTTCAAAGCTTTCTCTGCCTTCTTTGAACTGTTTATACCACTTCTAAACATTTCTTTGCGATATAGGAATGCTCACCGAATGCCTTCTGCAACATTCTATACATTTTAGCAAATAAAATTTAATGCAAGTTCTTTGTTCAATTAATTCAGACATTTCAAAAATCGCCGGAATCAATTTTAGCGTCTCACAAAGCCAAGCGTGATTCAAACACTAATGAATATTTTGACGTCAAATTTCCCACAGATGTCAAGGACAGTGCCAGCGACCTAAAAGAAAAAAAATTGAAATTCCATAAGCCCCGGGAATTTTAAACTGAAAATTGGCCTTAACTTTTTGGACACAGTAGTATTATATTTTCAAGATTCACTCTTCGGTGTTTGTTTCAGTCATCAATTTTTAATAAACTTGTAGCATATTGGATGCATTTTGTATGTACGATATTAAATCTCCATAATCTAAATTAAACCACGTGTTTAAATAAACCACCATGAATATAAGTTTCCTATTGCAACTGTTTTGTCTGAAGTTATTTATTTCTTTATTACGTTATTAGGAAGAAATCATTTTTATTCTGATTTATTACAAGATTGGGCTGATTTTTTTAAAAAGAATTATTTTCACAATATTCCTATTTTTTCTAAATTAAGAATGCTTATTTATGCTAGTTAGCATAAATAAGCATAAAATATCATTAATAAGCATATATATATATAATATCTCTAACTTAACTCTATTACTGCTTTCACCTTCATTGATGCAAAAGGCCTTGGCTAGTGCTCTGGCATTTGCCACTTCAGGTTCGAATCCTGGCGGTGACATGGATGTTTGTTAGTAGTTCGGAATCCACATTAAACTGTAGGTTCCTGTCTAATTAGCCTAAAGTGTGCCAAAAATGACCTTAGAGCGACAAACCAAACCAATCATTGATGCAACAGCTCCATGGTGGGCCAAGTCCGTCTACCTACTGGCCGATTTCGAGACAGATGTTTTCTTTTTACAAGGTAGGGTTGTCAGTCCAAACGCCCAACAGTCATATTAGACCGGAACCTACAGTTTAATGTAGATTCCAAACCCCTACAAGCAACCATGACATCCCGGTACCCGAGCCTGAAACTTATGGCACCGAAGGTCAGAGCGCTAGTCACTCGGCCATCAGGCCATATCATTGCTTTAAAGAGATAAAAAAAAAAAGCATAGTACAATTAATTGAAAAGATGAGAAATGACCAACTTTGTATTCTTTCATAAATAATTAAAAAACAAGTCTATTTAAACTAAACACACTTATAATATTTTTTAATATCCTAAATCAAAAATAAATTGTGCCATATTTAATTTCCTTTCTGGAATTTTCGTTTTTTCGTCTGTAGACTCTTAATATTTAAACTTAACTCATTGATATTTTTTACTATTGTGTACTACGATATATTTATGGCGTGTAAGTAAGATATATAGATAGAATTATTATATAAATGGTAAAGCATTCCTTTAAGCAAAGTAAATACACATTCTGATTTACACTGAACAAATTTGAGAAGGATCTCTTTATAAAGCAAGTTCATTAATTTTGCTCCTAGAAACCAGAGGGTTGAGGTACAATTCTGTGTTAGCTTTCCATAAATATTGTCGCTCTTATTTACCTTTCATTCGTTTTATGTGATCACTTGCGCTTACTTTTCACAATGACTGATTTTCAGACACGCCTAAATTTGAGATTTTTCTTTGTGTCAGCTTAAAAGAATATTGCAGCACCTTTCTGCAAGACAGTAACAAGTAAAGGGTGGGCTTGCTTTCTCACGAAATCATATTTCGGTAGACGCCCTCATTACTTTTTCTTTGAATAATTTTAATACATCTTCAAGAAATTCATCGATTTTATATTCATTTATTCAGCTCCAAATTTTATACTAAATCTTGTACTTATTCGAAACGCATAGAGAAAAATTAAAAAAAGACTCTTGATTGTTAATATCATATGGCATGAAATTGAATTATTTCAAATGATAACAAACAGAATGACACAGAAACGATTTAAAACAAAAATATAATTTTTTTTTGTTTGTTTAAAAAGAAAATAAAGTTGTTTATTTCAAAATTTAATAGATAAGTACTATGAATTAAAGAGAAAAATTTGTTAGTATATTGATTTTACACCTCAATTAACCATTTCCAAGTTACTTTCAGGAATTCAATAATGATATTTTTCACTCTATCTGTAAAAGAAATAAATCAAAGTTTAATCACCGTTTCTAAAAAAAAGTTAATCGATTCTACTTATGGAACCATAGCTAACAAGAATCTAAAGGTTATAAAAAAAAAGATAAATTGTAATTAAAAAGGGTAGCTAGGTGATATGTGGTAAGATGAAAAGTTAGTTCCTAGTACTTCCATCGTAAAGTGTCCAAATTCTGCTTTTTAATCATTAACAAATTTAAATATACATTGTTTTACTGATAAGAAACATATGGAAATACATAGAGTGGGAAACTTTGACTTCCAAAACATGAGAACCCCATTAACAGCAAAGAGGAAAAGGTCTGAAGAGTGAAAAATGGGAAATTAAGAGCAAGGTTAAGAGGAAAAATCTCAATATTATGGATTATGCGACATTGACCTGAATTTATAGGCATCACTCATTTTCAGTCATTTGTTTACACTTTTTCAATTTTAGATTGTTTTTAGATCAAATTTTTAAAATGTTTTTTCCCTTAATAAGATTTTTTTTATGAACCCAAAAGAAACAATTTATCTTTCCAATATGCAAATTTTTATTGCCGGAATACGTTGATTGATTTTTTCCCCCTCAATTTCAACAAGAAATAACTCTACAGCAGTAAAAGGCATTCATTAAATGAATAAAAAATTTAAATATTGTATTTTTCATTACTGCTTTCAACTTTTGTAATTTAATCTAACCCTTACCTCTTGTGTAATAAAACAAAGTGAAAACATTTTCCTAACTTTCTGATCAACACTGTATACATCCAAAAAAAATTCATATTTTTTTTCCTTAGTTTCCAATTAAGCTTTACAAACTTGTAATATTCGAATTGAGCAAAGGGTTCCTCAACAAAGTAATACCTATAGATCTTTCAGATAAAGAAAAAAATACTGTCATAAATTCGTGTCAGAGTTTGTGCTATTGATAATGAAAAGTTTTAACGACTACCAGGAGTGTATCATTTTAGACTTTTACTACCGCTCTTTTTTATATCTCCGTGACAATCATACTAATCACTATCTATTGCCAAGGAACTTACCCCCCAAAGTCAGGCACACACCCTCTTAAAAAGTCAAAATTCTACTGTATTGAAGATACGATTTTAAATTATCGTTTTGTCGAAAGGTTTTTATGGGCAATTCTGTAAGTGAGTATTTAAAATAAAAAATAAAAAACATAATGGATAAACTTTCACGAATACCAAATATATAAAGACTTCGTGCAGATATTTTTAACCTATTATGTTTCGTGAGAATAATTATTATTATTATTGCCGACTATATTTCTTGTCATCATTTAATGAACAGACGACCCCTTCAAAACAAAGTAAAAGAAATCTATTTTTATCATTTCATTGCAATGTTCCCTTAAAATATTACACAGTTAAATAACGTCATCTTTATCTTTTTATTCGCCAATTTTTAAAGTCATTAAAATAAAAAATAATGCTTCTTAATGCTACTCGCATGTTTAAAAATGCAAGATGAAAAAAATAAATATTGAACAGCAATCTCGATCTGCAATCTTAATCAGCAATCTTAATAAATGTGTAAAACATTTATTAATTTTTAATAAATGTGTTTTTAATCTTATTCTAAATATATTTTTTCCTTTAAAAGTATATTATTAATTTTATTTATTTCACTCTTATTCCATTGTGTTAACAGACATTTGTACTTGTGAAAAGAAAATTTAAACCTAATGGATCAATTATTTGTCAGATATGTTGTTATATAATATCATATAACAATATATATATATATATATATATATATATATACAACATATGCATTATTGATTTTGTTATATATTATTCTGTTGTTAATAATATTATTGATTTATGCTAATTGATGGTAAAAAATGTATATTATATTTGAAAGCAATTACATCTTTCAACGATAATGCTTTTTGATTCTGTTTTATGTAAAATAACTTAGTGCACCAAACAATAAAATCCATCCAACTTTATCTAAACAACTAAACAACTAAATCAAAAGGATTTTTTTTTTAAATTTAGCAATTATTTGTGTTGATTTTCAAATTAATTTTTCAACTCAAAAGCAAATATTGCATTTAAAAAATATTTGCCTTCCTTAAAACGATAATTTTAAGCCTAATGTAATATTTTAAAAATTAAACAGCAAAAGAAATTACAAAATCTTTTTTTCCTATTATTTGCAATTGTGCAATTAAAAAAAGGAATAGCATTTTAAATGCTTATATATTTTCCCTGAATATACCATGTACATTTTTCTCTTTAGTGCATCGGAAATTGCTTCAAACACATGTTATTGACAAAGCTAATTTATAATTTTTATTTATTTAATTTATATCAGTATTTCAAATGGTCATATTCATCAGTATTTCTAAACGGTCATATTCATCAGTATTTCTAAATGGTCATATTCAATGGTCATATTCATCATCATATTCATTCCTTCAAATTCAAATTTAGAAAACACAAAATTTTTTTTTAATTAATGTCGAAATGTTACATCAATGTACCAGCACTATTGATGTGTTACTATATTTAAGGCAACACTGGTGCATTACTGAATAGCGCAATATTATAAAAAAAAGACGTTTTTATTGATGAATCTTATTTTCCTCGGTTAAATATTTATATAATTTCAGGAAAAAAAAATTCAATATTTTGTTTCAACAGCCCTAAATTTCATGCGAAAAAAAAATGTGTACGTTTTTATTAAAATTTGTAGCTCTAAATAAAAACAATTCAATATTTTGTTGACAATGAAAAATTATTTTATTTATGATTGTTATACTACATGCATTCTTTACGTATTATGATGAATGTATTGTAATATTTTTTTTAAAAAATAATATTTTTGGATTGATGTTTAAGTAGAAAAGTATTAATCAGTTTATAATAGAGTTTTTAGATAGTCACCGTAGACGTTTAGCAGCGCGCATGCTCATAGGAGACATAATTTCCTATGAGCATGCGCGCTAGGGAGAAAAAGCTAACGGACGTCCTACGGTAACTAACGTACGGTATGCAAAAACTCTCTAATATCTCTCTAAACAAAAGTAATTTTTGACACCCTATAAAATTCATTTGGAGAAACAAAGATTGCATAAACAAAAATTACTTTTGAATTGTACTTGTTATAATATTTCATGAATATTATGTTCATCTTGTGAATATTATGCTTCATATATTTCTTTTAAAAGCTGAATTACCATAATCATAGATTAATATCATAATTTTGTAAAAAAAATCACATACAATTATGAAGTTTTTAGAAAAGATGATTGAAATTTGTTTTAATATTAACATTAGCCGAAACATATTTGAAGACATTTATTTGATACGTCTAATAATTGTAAAGAAATTAAAATAATTTTCAGAAAAAAAATCTGGTATTTGTTGTTAAATAACAATTCCTTATATTTACTTTATCATCACAAAAAATAATTGAATTTAAAAAACTATTAATATTTATTTTTAATATTCTTCTTAATTTTAATATTAATGGGTTTTCTCTTTTTCCATATACAGGCTGCCAACTGGTGACGACAATACAGCCTAGATCTATAACAAATGAAAGATCAGATACAGCTTTGGATCATCCATCAAATAGTACTCTACATCTACCTCCACAGATTGTTCATCACCATCAACTGTTCCTACAGTACGTCGACCTTACAGACTGTTATGGTTTAGACGATTTTGGTCTGAAAACTGTCGTCCGCAACTCGCCACAGATAACACATTTATACCTCCGTAGATGTGTGCGGTTAACTGACAATGGTATCAAAGCTATTGCCAGTTTTTGTGTGATGCTCAAAGAACTCAGGTAAATATATTTAAAATTAACATTTGTATAGAACTTTGGAAACATAGTTTGGAAATTATTTAAATATTTTTAATATATACGTACTCTTTAAAGAACTTTTAAAAGTTATTCTAAGATTCCAAATTCCTATTACTAATACTTGAATTGTCATTCAACTTGAGATTTGAATAAGAAAAATATTAAGTACACTAGATTAGAAACTTTTATAGACTAGAATTTATTTATGTAATCTTTTTACATCGAAGTGCCCATAAAATTTTAGTTATCCTCAAAGCAGTTTTACTCCTCCTTCCGCCTTTTAGGCATTTTTCCGAAATCCACTAAGCCGATTCTAAATTTTTATTTATTTCTTGAACCATTGGAAAATAACATCCTTGTAACGAATTCACCATTTTTTAATTGCAAAAAGAAATCACTAGTATACAAATATTATTCTCAAAACAAAAGATTCACCACCCATTCGTAAGAATAAAAAAAATATATTGCATTAAAAACTAATAGACAATTTTTGTTAGTAAAAACCTGATATTTTGTTGATTTTTAACCTATTAATAACTTTAGAATCATGTGTCATTTATCAAATTTGCATGAAAATATTCATTTTTTAATATATTTCATATTCCGATTTTTAATGAAAGACTTAAACTAAAATCATTGATTATTTACCATAATGTCCATCAATATTGATTTTAGTAACATTAAACTTTCTTTCGTATTGACATTAAACAGTAATAAAATATTTCTTTTTCTTTTTTTCAGCATTAGTGACTGCATTTTAGTGACTGATTTCGGAATATATGAGCTCGCCAAACTTGGCTCCAATCTCAGGTACCTTAGCGTTGCAAAATGTGATCAAATCTCTGATGCTGGCATAAAGCAAATCGCGCGTCACTGCTACAGACTGCGGTATCTTAATGCCAGAGGATGTGAAGCTGTATCCGATCATAGTATGGAACTCTTAGCCAGAAGTTGCTCTAGACTTCGAGCATTAGATATTGGTAAATGTGACGTTACAGACAACGGTCTCCGTGCCATTTCTGAACACTGCCCAAATTTAAAGAAGCTCAGTGTCAAATCTTGTGAATTAATAACTGACCAAGGTTTACAGTCTATTGCTTTCTACTGTAGAGGTCTACAGCAATTAAACATTCAAGATTGCAATATTACAGTCGATGGTTATCGGACGGTTAAAAAATTTTGTAGACGATGTATTATTGAACATACTAATCCAGGATTTTCTTAAGATAACATGTTTTTTGAATCTGTGATTTTCAGAGGTATTTAATTACCGAACCAAAATATATAACACAGATTATCAATAACACAATTTTCATTTCTGCTATAAACTCCTTAGGCCAATGTTTAACTTTTCAAATGAAATGCATGTATGTATTTATAATAGTAAGTTATTATTTTTTTTTGTTATTATCAAAAGCAAAAGAAATTTTTTTTAATTTTCATTACTTTTAAGCCTTATTATAAGAGATTATTACGAAAAAGGCGGCATACAAGTTACTATTGTAAAATTATATTTTGAAAAAGTCAAGTATTATTAAATATTTCGTATAATATAAAAAGTAACATGTTAAAAAAAATTGTTATTATAAGCGCTTAAAAAGATTTCATTTAAAATAGAATTTATACAGAAAGTGCCTCAGCACCACGTGTATAAACTTCTAGGAGGAGTAAGGTCAAAAAGACTTGGAATTACATAGCAACATTGATCGGAAATGTTTTCATGACACGGTAATGAGCACAGAAAAACCCAAAATTGAAAGGACACCACGTAGATGAATATGCGGTTTGTTAATCGATGTATATCGATAAAAGTAACAAAGATGAATCACATAATAGACCAAAGGAGGTGATAAGTTGACGTCTGTAATGCAAGCCTATAATGATTCCAAATATTCGGGACATGTCTCGAACTTCTCAGCAGCAGCTGCGATGCGTGCAGCAGTTTCTCGATGCTGTGAACAGTGGTGTTGTATATCAGTGTCTTGATATGCCCCCAGAAGAAGTAATCAGAACATAATAGGTCCAACGTTTGAGCAAACCAATTCACCGGACGACCAAATATGATCCACTTTTGGCCAAATGGTTACGAACATTACGGCTGAAAAGTAAAGACTTTATGACTGGGTAAACGTATTATTGGATACTTTCCTTGTACAAATGAAGTGCGATTTTTTCATTACACTCTAAACTAACTCCACGTTTCGTATAATCACCCACACTACAACTGCTGCGTCAGTGGGTGAAATAAAGAGTCTCTGAGTCCGTGCAACGCCATCTATCGTGATTGGAAAGCATTTCCGACACAACATTGTTATGTGATTCCGAATCATCTGGGTGTACATTGCCCCTCTTAGAAGTTCGTAAACCTGATATTGAGACACATATATTTATGTTGCATTATTAATAATTACAAATTATTTTTTGTATGACACATAATTGAAAAATTCATGGTGTATTTCTTTTATGGGAAATTTCTGTGTACATCAAAATGTTTATATCAACAACATGGTTGTTATACAACAACTTTATTGTGACTTTAATAACATAAATAATTAATTATAAAAGTATTCAATAAAGGAGCACAAAGTTTAATAAAATCCTCTAATTCTTTAATAATACAAAAATAAATAAATAAAATAAAATAATAAATAAATAAAAAAAAATTGAGAATGTTGTTGTTTATTTTAAAACCATTTGTAAATTTTTCTTGAATATTTTTCAACACACTATTTTACAAGTAACTTTAAATAAAAAATAAGATTAAAAGAATTTAAAATGAAATTGGGAAGGTTAATAAACCTGCAAATGTAGTCAATGTCAAATTCTTTCAAACAATGCATATACTAAATTTATTTATTATTATTTTTTTTTCAAAATACATTAACTTATTTTTTGGAAAAATAATAAAAAGCATTGCTGTTCTATACTAATCTCCTGTTTAAAAATTGCTGCTCGTCTAAATTCTGTTAAAGCATTAAGAATAGGCTGATTTTCTCATTTGGTAGATGAGCGAATTTTTTAATGTGATTTAAATATTTTTTATTATATTCTTTTACGCTGTATTTGCTGAAATTACTATTATTTATTGAGCTTTAACTATTAAAAATAAATTGAATAATTTGATTGGTTTTGTAATATACAAATATTTGCAGTTTTCTATAGCATATATGATAATTGTAATTTATAATTTATATAATACCTTACAACGTTACAAAATGAACCACAAAAATTGTAATACTCTAGTCGATAAGCTATCCTTAAACTACTTTTTTTATGAAACAGATTACTCAGATCGTAATTTTCAACATACATGCTTTAAGTATGCATTTAGTACTTTTATTAAAATTTTTTTAATAATAATTTATAATTTAACCAAAACATTACACTTTTTTTTAGAATTTTCAATTTAAGTAACTTAAATAATTTGAAAAAAAAATTTGTTTCCATCATAGTTGAACTTTATAAAAAGATTCTGAAAAAAAAATTTTTTTTTAAGGTAAATTTCTAACATTTTTATTATTTTCACAAAATTAAATGTGTGTTTCATAGTCAGTCTCTGATGCTTTTCTCAAAGATTTTTAGAAACCAAAATGATTTTTCAGGAATATTTTTTGATAATAATCCATTCCTATGAATAATGTAAAAACGTTTTTAAAAGAAATTTCATTTTGTTGAATTGTATTTATATATATGCTAGATTGGAAAATAAAACCGTCTGTATAATTCATCCACTGCAATGGCCATTTAATTCTGTTAGCTCACATCTGACTGTATAATATTAGCAATTAAACAAAATATAAAGTAAGAAAAATGTTAAACCCTAGTCTTCATCTTTTGTTCATGTTTTGATGGATAGCAAAACAACATGCTACTTTTATTCTACAAAATATGAAGTTGGTTCCTCATATTTTAGTAATGAAATTATAATGTAATTGGTTCTCTGTGTTATTTATTTTAACTGTTATTCTTTTGTATATTGCAGAGAATTTATATATAAATATACATAGATACAAATTTATAAAGACCTTTCTCATACTGTTATTCTATTACTGTACATAGTTTTATAATGTAATTATTGTAGAATTTTATTTTGTACAACTAAAATTTTTAAAAACACTCCCTGAGTATGTATTGTTTTATTTTTTGTGTGTCTCCTATTTTTAATATATATTTTTACAACATAACTCACCTCACTGAAAAATAATCTATTTTCTCATAACACAAATAAACTGATTACAGTTCAACTACATTTATCAATGATTTCAATAAAGTATCCTATACTTATATATGAAAACATAAATTAAAATTAGTGCTGCTGTAATTCTAAAGAAAAGTAGAAAATAACTAATTTAAAATAGTTGAAACTGAAATAAAATACTACTAATATTTAATATTCAAGCAACCATCTGAAAACATCATCAAACATTGAATGTTATATCACAAATATAATTTAGATCCTTGAAATTAGAATATTAATTATTTTAAAGCAGAAAGATACAAACTTAAGATATTAAATAATTGAATCTTCTAACTATTTATTTGAAGGTAATAATTCAGTCTCTTAACTCCAAACTATTAAAAAATTAATTTCATGGATAACCAAAATGTATCTCGAAAATTAAAAGGTGCAATATTTCCTTTGATAATAGTTATTTAAAATCTTATTCTTTCTCGAAAACAAATGGATTTAGGATAAAAACACAAAATTGGTTTTTGCATTTTAAAATTCCACCAGCGAGTAAATTATCCAATTCATAAATCACAAAAATTGCACAAAAACTATTTTTATTAATAAGAAATCTGCACTCCAAACATGGATTATTATATCTTATAAATCATTATATCACCTTAATCTTAAATAAAATATCAGCACGATCCGGCTAAGCAAAGCTTGAGTGAACTACATGCAAAAATTATACAACATTTGTTCAGTGATAAATTGTTCAACGGTTTATTGCTCAGATACAACAGAAATTGTCTAAGTTTCGCCGACCAAGGAGCTTGCTCTGCCTTATCAAAAAATACTAAAAGTTCTATTTAATTAAATTATCCCGATATAGTTGACATATTTAATAAAAAAAATATCAAATTATTCACGAAAGCGTATATATTTTAATCAATCAAAGACAAAAAATTGAAGGAAGGTTTTTAAAATCTACTAAATCTATACAATCTTAAATTTTTAAAACAAAAACATCAGAGTTTTCGAAGCATTCATTGGAAATTTTAATAAGAAAAACCTTTGAACGATTGAAAAAAAAAAAATGTTTTGACCCCTTGAACGATTGAAAACTTTTCGATTGCTTTTTATCGAAATAATAAAAATATTTCAGGTCATGTAGACAATAAGCCATAATCCATGTAAATTTCAGTGAAAATAATTTTGTTTTCATAATTTTTAACTTATTCTTAATTTTTGTAATAATTATAAACAATAATTAAATTAATGATAATAATTTATTATTAATTTAGTAATAAATTGGATAAAAAGAATTTAAATTTTAAAAAAAAGTTGTTAAAGTAAAATTATTTTTAAAAACTGTATATAGTTGACGCAATAACTTTCGAGAGCAACTGGTGTTAGATGCGCAATATGATTATTAACAAGTCACAAAGTAACTTAAAAAGTTGACTAATATTCGATGCAATTAATGTTATAGCAATGTTTGTGAGACTAAAAAATTAATTTTAGAGTTATTTTTATAAGTATTACTTTTACTCAGATAAGGAAGAGTATTTGAGTTTTGTGACAAATAGGTATTCTCTACTCACTCATAACAGAATTTGTGTATTGGTGCCCATACTAAGATTTATACGTATGTATATTTGTATAAAGCAGGGGTCTCCAAACTTTCCAGCCTTAGGGCCATACTGTTTACTCCAGTAAGTACCAAGGGCCAAAACCGTTTTAATTTTTCTGCCATTAACTATAATTTCTAGACTAGTCGCCGAGTACTCGCTCTGAACGAGCATACGCTTGCTAAATTCGCTGGTTCAATTACTACAATCTCTTTTAATAATTGGTACAAGTAAAATTGATCCACAACTACAAACTATTGTCAGTGAAAAATCTCAATTACATAAATCTCATTAGTAGTTTTTTACAAGTGGATACCCCGCAGTTTCATTCGCGTCCATTTAGCTTTTTCGTGTCGAGGGATTTTCAGGATAAAATCACATGTTTGATTCAGGATGTATACAATTCAAACATCGATACACACACATTGCGATATTGTTTACCCCGACATGACTACCGAGGGTAACCGCGTTTATAACGTTAGTGGGATTCATTTCAATTACTTGTTAGTTGTTATGCTTAAGTTAAATTTTCTGCACATTATGCTTGTCATTAAGCTTTACCTAGCAAGTCAATAAAACCGAGTTATTATCATTCTGTGTTTTTTTATCCAACTTATTACAGCACTCAATAAGCTATTTGCTGTCGCGGGCCGGAGGGATGACACTGGCGGGCCGGATTTGGCCCGGGGGCCTTAGTTTGCAGACCCCTGGTATAAAGCAATGAATGTTTGAAAGACTTGAATGAAGATGATATACAGTAAATGAATAGAAATATGAATCAATACTTCTGATAAGGTTCCTTAAAAATGATAACGGATCTTTCCTTCGTAACTCAAAAAATGTCTTTATAAATTAATTAATTCACTGTTTAAATTGTTAATAAATGTGCATAGTTAGATTTAGAAGTAAAAAACATTGGTAAACATTATGCTTAAAATTTATTGCAATGTATTATCTTTCTAAAACTTTATTATGAAAAGAAAATCTTAACACTATAGTAATGATTTCAGTTCAAAATTTATAATATTCAAATATATTCACTGATAAATTAAAATTAAACGTAACCAATTTAGCTACTTTATGAAATAAAAATGCGAATGAGTATTTAAAGTCAAATCTTTGTGAGACATTACATTCTGGAAACCAACAGTTTTTATAAGGATACAAATCTTCAAAATGCTTTAATCATTGGCCTATAATTTAAAGTTTTACATTATTACCAACTTACAACCAATTATTCTATTAAGGATTCTATCCATTACGGATTAAGAAAAACGTACACAATTTTAGATTATAGCTTACAACTTAACAGATTTTTAACACTTCTTATTTACTTTTCTCAGTTTTAAATGAAAGTTAAATTAAAAAAATCAGGCATTTTTAAATAAATGATATTTAATTCAGATTATTTCTTGTAGAAAAATTACTATACCAGTTTTTTAACAAATATTTTTAATGTCTTCTATGTAAATCTATATAAAGAATATCAAATAAATCCCCCTTGTTGTAACTAGAAAAAACGAACGATAATTCAATTGTAATTAAAGAACAAATCAGTTTATAATCTATAAAAAGTATTTTTATAAAATAATTTTTGAATTTTGCTAATAAATTTTTATTGGCAAAATTCAAAAATTGTGAGAGACTCCACAACTCCATTCGTCATCCCAATTTGAATGAAATCAACAGTATATTGAAATGTTACATCAAACATTCAGATTTCAAAACATCCACATATTGAAAATATTATCAAATATATATTTCCCTTTTGTGAAGTTTACCAGCACAAAAAGTAAAACAATGTTATTATTAGCGGTACAGATTTTAAAATTGTAACACAATAAACCATTTAAATCTCTGATGTTACCGGCTCCATTTACTTGTAACGAGAGAATGCTTAACGACTCCACCTTGCCATTTATTATCACTTCATGATGATGCAATTTAGAATGGGAACCATTTAAAAATTAATGAAGGAAATATATCTTGCATCAGAAGTTATGGGGACGACGGCTTCGCCTGCTCTATTAAAGGATACAAAAAAATAATAATAAAAAAATCTTTTTTTTTTTTCAATTACTGAGGTCAAGTTTCACAAGTGCAAATAAAATTTACCTGCAATCAGTTTCACGAAGTTAATTAAAACTTGGAAATAAAATCTTGGAAGCCACTTGCTCAGGCGCTTAGTCACAGACTTTTTAGAAACAATAAATGAGCCGTAACCGTGTGAAGATCATCTAATCAGAGTTGAGATAATGTATCATCAAATAACGAAAGGATAATTTATGTCATTAATAAATTTTCGAGTTCCGACTTCTCACCTGTACCCTTCTGTATGACGCTCTATCAAAATTAATCCACCTTATACAGGCAGACTACAACATAGGTGGTCTTAATATCATATCAAAAATTTATCTACAGAAGAAAATGCTTATTTTTGCAAATTAATCAACGCCCGATCTTTCATCTTAGGTTGTAATAGAATGTTAAAAATTGCCTTGCAGAGTTCATTTCAGATTTACTTGATTTCTGTTTCTTTTAATAAAGTTATCCAATTTTTTAAAAAAAAAGTTTCTTAAAATATGATTTTTTTTTTTACATTGCTTTTTCTTAGTGATTCATCAAAATAAATTTCATAAGGAAAAAAAAAAATTAATACATATTAAATCTTAAATTAACAGATCTTTCTAAAAAAAATAAAGATTATGTCACGAGCAAATTAAATTAAACTCAAAAATAATTTTATAACCTTTATTTGTCATTAATTTCTAAATGATGGCAATGAATATTTAAAATTTCAGAGACCTATTTTAATTCTGAAAATATCATTACCTTTAATCTCGGATTAACTTGATAAAAGGTTTTTTTGTTGTTTTTTATAACATAGAAATAAACGTTAACTTATTTTATATAAATAATGAAAAATATTGATGAAGTAATGGTATTATCAATATTCGTATGCTCGTATTCATTTTTAAGTAATGTTAAAAAATTTTATAAGCATTATATCATTTTTCAATTAATGCAAAAATCAAAACTATTTAATATGAATCGCTTTTTATTTATTAATTTACTTATTTAATTAGTTAATTTACTAATTTTTTGCTCACAATCATACATTCTAAATGATGCAAAAGAGCATCACATATTTCAAATTTATTACACTTTTTACACATTAATATTAATATTTCTGCTAAAAATCCAACTTGGATTTAGAAAACAGATTTTCCTATTTTGGGAAATTACTATATTATAATTTAACTATAATTACTATATTATAATTTAACTATAATTACTATACTATAATTTAATACATATAAAAATGTTAAAGATCCTGATTTTTATCACAATAAATCATTTATGCAAAAGTGAACTTTTATGATTTGCTACTATCAAATAAATCAAAAGTCAAGTATTTCTTGGGATTTGGTTTTAACTAATATGAAAATTTCCATTGTATATCAAATAAAAAACTCAAACAGGAGACCTATTTCAATTATGAAGCAAGACATTTAAATTAACATATTTCTTATATTGAGAAATTAAATGTATGTTACATTTTAAAACGGACTGAAACTACTATGATAAGTAAGAAGTGATAAAATTTTACTTTGCTTAGGAGAGAACAACGATAAAATTGCAACACAGTTTCGGATTCGAATCCCGTGACTAGCGCACGGTGCCACATGTTTCGGGTTCGAATCCCGGTGGTGCCCTGGATTCTTGTAGTGGTTCGGAATCCACTTGAAACCATAGGTCCCGACCTAATATGACTGTTGGATGTAAGTCTGACAAACCTACCCCGTAAAGAGAAAACATCTCCTGTTTCGGAATCTGCCAATAGGCAGACAGCTATGATCCAACATGGAATGTAGTGCCAAGGAATTAGTCACTTTTTTTTTTTCTTAGACATTATAAGTAGAATTATATCCTTATAACAAAATCTACATACTATGATGAGGAAATAAAATTTATATGAATTATATAGGTCATACGTTGCTTGTCTTTCATTACTGAAACATATCTTAAACTTAGGGGGACATATCTTATCTTATTATTTGATAGTTCAGAATAATCACTTAATAAATTCACCATTTAATAGAATGGTTCTGTTATTCATTGGTATTAAAATATTTACTATACATTTATGAAACACGAATTTGATTTGATTTTTATTAAATTGTGACAGAGAACCCGTTCTTCAAGACATTTTTGTACTTATTCCATGAAACTTTAACGCATACTTCAAAATTCAGATTTCTTCCCTCTTTTTAGTTTGGCTATTATAGCGGAAAGAAAATGAAAATATTAAATAAAGGACGATGTACTCCTCTTCAAATTTATGAAACCTGACTCATACTTGTAATCATAAAACTTCCCATACATTATTTATACTTTGGAATCTAAAAGTATATCAAAAACTTTCACAGTAAATTAAAAACATAAAATTGAATGCATATATATTTATATAAATATAGTGCAAATTGTGTGAAAACTTGTGTTCTGCAAAAAGATATTATGCCTTCTAAATCACAATCAAATTAAAATCAAGTAAATTGTAATAAAATACTATTACAAATTAAAATTCTAAATGAGGATAACATCACAAATTGATTAAAAATGGTTTTAGATGTAATTTTACAAGCAAGAAATAACCTGAAGCGGAGCACACTTATGGTAACATACAGTAAAATTTTTCATTGCACTTTTTTAAAATAACAAACATTGAATAAAGGGGTCCATTTCCCTCACACTTTCATGACAAACACCTTTATTAAAAAAAATATATATATGACCAATAGCAGTTTAGTACTGCAAGAAAAGTGGAAAAAGAAAACAACTTTTTGAGACTTAATAGAAAACTTTAAAAAATCTAAAATGAAATTATTAAATCATGAATAAATCAATTAGCATGTTTTCTTACATTTATTATTATTATTATTATCATTATTCTATGTTACATATCACTATCACCAATTTATATTTTTCAATTCCTTCTATTAGCTCACACTTTCCCTATATGTTATATATCTTGTTCAAATTTTCAATCGTTAACAAAATACTTTTATTCCTCTACTCAAGTTCAAATAAATTTTTTTTTTTTGAACTTTTTGTGGATGACACTTGATGTTAATACAGTTTTTTCAAATATTAATTCAGTAATTAAATTTAATTAATTAATTTTAGTTTTTTTTTAGATTTAAGTTGCATATATCTACCAATAGATGGCGCCAGATAAACTTTAAAAAATGAATGAAAATTATATATAAAGGACTTTCTGCAATATAGTGTGAATAAAGTAGGAATTGACTTAAAAAAAATTTTTTTTTATATTACTTGTTTACTATAAGTATGCAATTTTTTTCCCCACTCATTTAAAGCAACTATTTTTGTAGAATTCGTAGTTAAAAAAAAAATTTTATTACGAGAACTGGGAAACGTAAAATTTTCGATTTTTAAATGTAAAGATTTCCACTCAGAACGGCCTAAAGCTATTCGTGGTTTTTTTTTTTTTTTTTTTTTTTTTAAATAACGATATGGGGAAAAAATTTGCTTAGTTGCATGTAAAGCTACAGCCTTTAATTACCAGCTAAAAATAAGAGCCCACTTTAAAATCTATTAAAACACTGCTTTTTTTAATGCGACAAGATATCACTGTAATATTTATATAACGCTCAAATTAAGAGCAAACATCGTTAATATTTATCCCACGCTTCTTTCCAAATAAACGAAATACGTTTTTATTACATTTTAAAGATTAATTATAAGTTGTTTGTCACAAGATAATTCACCTCGTTGCCTCAAAAACATTGAAAGTAAGAGAAAATGTGTAATTAAATCCTTGTTTACACACTATTCAGAATTATAATTATTATTTTTTGTTTATTTCCAATGGCAGATTATGAACAGGAATTATAATTATTAACTAGTCCATTTTTAGATTAAACGAAATATGAAAAAAAAAAAAATGCATAAGATTGATAAATTGTTTAGAAAAATTGTTAATTGATTTTAACCTGCTCCTGTTCTTCAATTAATAAAATAATGTTTTGTTTCAATACAGTAATTAAACTTTGAAACAGCTAAAAATTGCACAAGAAAAGATAAACGAAGGAAGATTAAATAATGTTTCTAATCGTGGCGCCATCTAATGTAATCATTATCAACTTATGCTTAATTTTGGTGAAATAAAATTTATTTCTGAAGCAATTATTTTAGAAAGCTTACAATATTCTAATTAATCAGCACTGAAACATTGCTCAGCACAAACTTATATATCAGAACATAGCTATATACCTATACCCAGTTTGTACTTATAAAATTCTAAAATCAAAATTAACAAAAAATACCAGAATCAACGTTTTTTTAAACTGGTTCATGTATTATAACTGCCATAAATGTTTTTTTGTTTTTTTTTCCTAAATTTATTTTGTACATGTTTGAAGGCATCTTGATATTTTTAATTATAATATTTTCATGAATTTATGTCGTAATCTTCAAAAATTAACATCTGGATGGATTCAGAATAAAATGTGTAGATAATTAACTTTTTCATTTTTTTGAGTAAAAATTCATTTATGTTCGATATTTTTGAACGACATATTCTTCCATTTCATCTTGTTTTAAATATTTTTCACTATATATATAAATTGAAAAGTAAAGTATACTAAACGTTTCACGATATATATATCTATATACATAAAAAGGAATAGTTATATATATATAACTATTCCCTTCTGAGTTAAGGTGGATTTCCATAGGAGGCTAATTCCTCTAGTCGTAGAACGTCTAGTCCCTGATGAAAACCCATCTTTACTCTAAAAAACTTATCTTGCAAGTTCAAGCTCATTCGATTTTTACTATCAAAATTGTACCAAGATGTTTTACAATATTCAAGTTTCTTCTTCTTCATAAGGCTAACAGCCCCATGATGGGCCACGGCCGTCTGCCAACTAGCAGATTTCGAGATAGGAGATGTCTTCTTTTTACGAGGGTAGGATTGTCAGCCCTACGTCCAACACTCTACAGTCATATTAGATCGGATCCTATTGCTTAAAGTGGATTCCAAACTACCCAATATTCAAGTAAGTTTGAAAAATATTCAAATCTTTCGTTAATAATTCGTTTTTTATTTTTAATTTAAAAATAACTATTTAGTATTAAATGTAATTATATATATTTTATGGATATACCTCGATGTATCTAGGAGATATATCCATCCTTACCTCCTGGATGTATCTAGAAGGTGTTGCTCTTGCTCAGTCGGAATGTGTACAACTTGCATGTAGTAAGTCACAAGTTTGAATCCCCAGTAGGCGTTTGTAGTAATGACTTCCCAGTTTTCTCTCGGAATCAATGTTATCCATTAATAGTCCGTCAGTTGCCTATTAGTGGCAAACAGAAGAGAAACACGAAGTCCACTGATGAACATAGTAATAATAATATTTTTTCGATCATTTCATTTGCTAAACAATTTCTATTGAGTTCAACTTCATTTAGTCTTCTAGATCAATGAATTTCAGAACTTATTTCATATGAATACTAGGAAAATTTTCTTAATTTATAAAAGCAGCATTTACAGCAAGCAGATAAAAAGCATATGAATTTTTTTTAATGAAGGATTTCAAGGTGCTTGCTTACAGTAAGGCTTACTTTTCAACTTTCATGATAAGTCGTTAATAAAATATCTAATGCCTGTCATGGGATGAGTGACGTCATCAGTTTTTTTTTTTTTTTTTAAATCGGAAGGATTTTTTTTTTTTTTTTTTTACGAGAAGTCGGATTGCATGCAACAAAAAATTAGTATAAAAATGCAAGTTAAAAAATATGTAAATATGTTTTTGGAACCGAGAAAAATGTACTTGCTTATATAAGAACAACTAGGCAAAACTATTGCACATTGATATTACGTACTTTCTTTTTCTCTACCATGAGTGTTTTTTCTGGTAAATATCTTTAATTTTTCTGACTTTTCTTCTGGAGTGAGCCTTACACATAGAAAACAAAACTTCAATTGTTTGATTGAATCGAAGGAGTATATGGGGATGCGAAGCAACAAGGACTTCTTATTGTAGATTATTACGGAGATCCTTGGCCGCGTAGCGGCCACTAGCTCCTTCTTTGTAAAATGTTGAAACATAGCGGTGGTCTCATGCCCTTTGAGTTAATAAGAAAAATAGACAATAAAAATAGAATAATTAAATGCCCTTGTTTTTTAAAAGAGAATTATTTATTTAATAAAATTATAAAACGAAAATATCAAAAATTTCAAAAATGTAGATGTTGATGGAATCAGTTGCATGTAATAACCTCTAATGAACAAAGGTCAAATTAGGAGAAAAGCGAACATTTTTCATCTAGGCAGTTGTAAGGAATTAATTTAAAATATTTAGAACAGTGCGATACCTTTTGCTATGTTTGCGGGAAGAAATATCATAATCGTAATTTTGTAGGATATTTAATACAGGGTTATTAATGTTTCGCATATCATTATAGAATTTAGTAGAAATTTTGTGAACAAATTGTCTTAAACTTGGAATAGAGAGAGCTCGTCTAATATCGTCATTACGAAAGTACCAGGGTGAATTTGTTAACATTCTGAGAGTTTTGTTCTCAAGCCTTTGAATAAGCAACAAGGACTATAATCCCCTAATCACTCACTATATGTCAATTGTTTGATGTAGGCCTAAATTTTTATTTATAGGTAAAATTACAGCTTTATAGTTTCCATTTCAAACAGCTTTCCTACTATTGACTTTTTTTATCCAAAATATAATTCACAAAATAAGTTTCACCGGGGCCCTGATGGCTGAGTGGCTAGCACTCGGTACCACAGGTATCGGGTTCGAATCCCGCCGGTGCCATGGGTGTTTGTAGTGGTTCGGAATCCACTTTAAACCGTAGGTCCCGGTCCTAATAGGATCGTAGAACTCTGTGGGAGCATTGTTACTCCGCGTCCTTGGCGCGCCCCGCGGGTAGTGCAAAATGAGTAACGTCGGTGCAGCCCTTATGGCATAAAAGAATGCGGTCTATATTGCCAGCTTCATTAGAAAAAAAAAGTTTCACCTAATTCGTAACAGATCATAAAATGATTAACTCTTAAATATCGTTAAGATGTTGACTCTTCTCCATTCAAAGCTTCAGTTAATTGACACGTCAATTACATAGATTCTGTTTTTTGGCACGTCATTTGTTTTTAACTGACTATATATTTTAACAAGAATTTAATGTCCATTTTATTTTTGGAACGGATGAAATTATAAAAAGTTCTTGAATGAACTCAATAGAATAGTACCTGATTGTATTTGAAGTCATTAGAATGATCTCCTAATTTTCCATTAAATTTTTTTTATATACTAGTGAGCAAAACCTAACAACGATTTCTTTTCTTTTTTGTCATGACTCTGCAAGAAATCATATGGGTGACATGAAATTCAGAATACAGAAACAAGATACTTTTGTACATAAAAGATGAAGGCTTTCCAAGCTTGTGAAACAAGCACTTTTGACAATTCGAAACACTTGAAGCCCGTCCTCAAGCTTGCCGATTATTCTACCACGTTCAGATGGCCTCTTCTAGCCATGGTGCATCTTACTAACTCATTTGATCTTTGCGGGAAAAAAAAGTCTTTAATAGCGCCTTCATACTTTTTTTTCCTTGCAATACGCACTGATCTCATGTCAGCTATCATATCCTGGTGGATCCATAGATGCTTGTTACTGGTTCGAATCCACTTTCAATTGTAGGTCCCGGTTTGTTTAGCTCTTGTGTGCACAAGATGACAGTAGAGCGACGAACCAAACCTCATTTCAGCTATGATGTCTTGTTCTAGATACTTGCATACGAATAACTTCTTTACTGAATTGGGTGTCCACTATATTAATCGCAGTGTACACCAGTTTACAGTTTCGTGGCTTCTGTTTAAAAATTACATCGTTGTTAAAAGCTTTTCCCTCCAATGTAATATTCTGACCTAACAGCTGAATTAATGAATAATATACTAACAGTCGAAATGATATTTTGACATTCATTTGATTTGAATGGTTTGGTGCATTACCAGGAGTTTAAAATTTAGATTTTTTTCTGTTTTAAATAATTTTCCCACACTTGGTATAAAACTGTAAATAATTATTTTTAAATTATTATTTCTATAAAATATTTAAAAATGATCTTATATTCCTCTCTATCTATCCAAGTAAAACACATTTAAGTTTTCGATGCGCCAGAATCAATAAATTTATAAATTTTGAAGAGTTTTTATCCGTATGAAGCACATTTAACTGCAAATAATGTTAAAAGGTCTTTCAATGTCATAAACCTAAAGCGACTTTTTTCTTTTTTCAATATAAAAGTTCTCGTGGACACTTTTTCCTCGACTAATTCGTTTTTTAATAATAAAAACTTGCATGTGGTGTATATCACTAACATAAGCATATTTTATTTTTTAAATAAAATTTGACAGAAGCAAATTTTGCTTACGATATATCCGCTAGCATCTTTAAGATATTTTGATACTATGGATGATATTATCCTAATTAAACTGCTCCCAGATCTGATCACAAAAGTACTGAGTGACGCATGAAAAACCGACCAGCTTCAATCTGAAGATGCGGCCTGATAGCCAATTGGCTAGCGCTCTGGCAGTTGGTATCACAGGTCTCAGGTTCGAATCCTGGCAGGGACATAGATGTTTGTTGGTGCTTCGGAATCCACGTTAAACTGTAGGTCTCGGTCTAATTAGCCTAAAATGTGCACAAAATGACCGTAGAGCAACAAACCAAGTCAGTCTGAAGGCGGAACAAAACTCGCTTCTTCTCTCTTTATTTGAGGTAGATTAAATATCGTTCCGGTTAGGGTCGAGTTGTGTTCCACATCAAAGAATTTATCGCCTGCCAAATGATGACCGATCGCTTGCCCACAGCCCAAGATAATTTTACTTGTTTTTTTAGTTCAAACTGCACACAAGGGAATACACGAACACTCGCTCCTATCACTCAAGTCTGGAATCAGCTTTAGATATTGGGCGACGTTTTCTCATGATTTAATGGCTAAAGATTATTTTTCCTGTAAACAATTTTTAATATTTAATATTGAGATACAAATAATTTTTTCAATACAAGTCTCGAAATTTTATAAAAATTACTTTTCCAACATTTAATATATTCTTTTAAAATAATTACGAAACAAAAGAAAACGAACACTTCGGGGTAAAGAAAACTTTATTTTTTTTCAATAATAAAAAGATTTTGTATCAATCTTTCAAAAATTAAACAGGAACTTTCACATTGCTAGGTTTGGAAGACTTAAATAAATACTTAAGATATCTGACGCCAAGATAACCCAAGGTAGTTTGTAAAAACATCAAAATAGCAAATACAAAGAATCACATTTTTTTTTTTTTAAATAAAATATTATCATCAATTTTCAATAGATATAAACGCAAATACTTCGCTATTTTTGTACTCAAATGTGATAATCTTTGAATATTTACCACAATTAATCACACAAAAGATGCATAAAAGTGGAAGAAATTAATGTATAATAATTGTAACATTGCACTTTATGTGAAATTACATGAGAATTATAGTAACATTTTTTATTTCAAAGTTCATAGTAACAAAATAAAAACAACTCAATTAAAAAAGCATATTTAACAACATTAGACATATTCTCGGCCCCTGTAAAAGATATTTAAACATAAAACAGTTAAAATTAGTCCTGAAAAAAGAAATTTCAAAGGTTAGATTTTTGTGGTGTTACACCATTTCTAAGAAACCCGTTGAAAATTACTTTGTGTATATATTATTACCAAGTATAATTCATTTTGGAACTATAGCAAATATATCCAATAACACTTTTATAACAATATTAAATCAAAAATTAATTATTATGTTTAACTAAATATGTAATTGGTGTCATTTCAGGGATAGTTTTATGACGTGAAAATTATTTCCCAGTGCCTTCTAAAGGGTTAAATAATGTTTTAATTTTCAGTAATCCATTAATAAATAAAATTCATACAAACGCATTTTTAAAATGAAAAATTAATTAAAACTCTAGTGATGTTCGGCTTGTAGTTCAGAGGTAACGTCGCAACTAGGGTAAATTAGCAGCATCCAGCGTAGTCACGGCATTCAGTAACAAGGAGATTCGATGGCAATTTTAACAGTATGTGTATTTCACATCGACAGTCAAATAGCGATTGTAATCATCACACACAGCGATATCTTCTCTAAATTGCCCATCGGTGGACTGTTCGGTTTTCCTCTTATGCATACTACTACTAATTATAATTTCATTTTATACATAGTTTGTTAAGATGAATGATTTTCAGAACTTAAAGAAGAATTTCGATTAAATTCAGAACTGTGTGTTTAAAAGTGAGCCAAGACCCGATTCGAGGTCCAATGGTAAAACACGCAGTTCGCATGGAGGGTATTCCCTGACAGCATCCGTTGTTGTTACAAATATCACACAAGATGAGATTTGATAACAATTGTGACATTATGTGTAAGCGTCTCGCATGCAGTTCTGCCGCTAGGTTACAGTTCTCCGTATTTTTCCAATAAGACACTCAAGTGCAGGACAGCTACCCTCTCTTTATCGTCATTTGGCGGACGGTTTGTTATATAATTGAAACACAAGATTCACTGATAAAAAAAAATCCTTCTAGTAATGAAAACTTATTTCAAACTTTAGAAATGAGAGATTTCTTTTCTAAACAAATATTACTTTTAAAAATAAGAATTCAATTAATTTAAGCAACAAAGAAATTTTTGAAAACTGAATAGATAAATTGTTTAACGAATGTTAACAACAGATAATTCTTAATAATTTGTCATTAAATTTCTCAACGTAAATTGTTTTTATTAGAAAAGTACAAAAACAAATCAAATATGCTAATAAAAAATATAATTCAAAAATATATTAGCAGAGAATACAACTGCTGCAACACTGTATATGATTAGAAAGATTTCAAGTAACCAGAGATGTAAATTTTATTTTTAACAAAATGCTGCATTAAATATGTCACTATAAAAATTTCAAAAGCAGTGTTCAGTAAAATAAGTGTTATTTGAAAATTTATTAGATACCTAACTAAAATATAAAATCTATGTTGTAAGACAAAAATGGCCTTTATTTGGAATTAATTCCTATAACTGAAGTTTCAATCACAAAGATTATTGTTAAAAAATATTTTCTATAAATTCTGGAACATTTTATAAAAATGCAGAATTTTAAAAAATATTTTTTTTTTAAAAGCTGAATATTCTGATAAATTTCATTAAATAATCATCCAAATTTAAATATAATTTGATAACAAGTACAACATGAAATGTGTAAGTTAAATATAACAATTCAAATAAAAAATATATGCATTATTTTCACTTTTCAAGAATGCTACATTAAAATTTTAAACCAAAATAAAAGATTAAAATAGGTTATGAAAAAATTATAAGTCATTATGTAAATAACTGTCTCACTCACAAAAGATTTAAAAAAATTTTGTTTCAAAAAACATCAAAAAATTTTAGTGAATCATGCTGTGTCTGACACATTTTATGTACTAAAATAACAAAGCAGTTAACCTCAAATAAAACGTTTCAAAAATAAATTGCAATATTTGAACTAAAAAATGAGTTGAAAAATTTGAATTGAACATTTGTACTTAAAAAAGAAATATCAAAGATATTTTTATATTTATAAACGCTTTAGATCGTAATAATTAATGAATTAGTCAAGATGAATAGCAATATAAATATAAAAATTAAGGCATGCTTTTCACACACACACACATGAACAACAAATCGAACAATATGAATGCAAATTGTGCAAACCCACTCAAAAATTTTCTTATAAGAACCAACCTTTAAAATTGCATGATTATTTAGAAGAAAAATTTAAATAGTACAACAGAAAAAGATAAGAAAATAAATTTAAAAAAATAAGATTTTCTCTAATTTCAAATAGAACATCATTTACATAAAATATCCTTCTAATAAATGATATAGCTTTCGAGGAATTGTTCAAGTTTATTATTTAAGTATAATTTACACTTACTATTATGTTAAAATATTCTGAAAAGACTATGCTATAAGAATGATCTTGCTTGGTTACATTTTAACAAAGTGTTAGAATTTTAAAAATTAAACTCGAATTTAATTTGTTAGTATTCACAGAAAAAAATCTTTTTAGATATAAAAAACAATTGGTAGGTTTCTAGTATTTTTATTCTAACAAATAATAATACTTTAGAAAAATATGCTAAGAAACAGTACCGATAATAATTATAAAAATGCAACTTAAATTTTATAAATTCTAGTTTATTTTTTAAAAGGTATAATTCTAACAGTGATTATTGATTTTTTTTTTTTAAATGAGATATTAAAATTTACCCTGTGTCAAATTAAATTTGAAGCTTTTTTTAGTGTTTCTCCAAATGTTAACAAATATTTTAACCACAAAAGTAATTCACCCTTGAAGTAAACAGAAAATTTCCAAGGATTCCAGTGACAAAGAATCTATAACACAGATTTATGCTTTAAAATCACTTTTCCTCAAATATAATCAAGAAAAGTGAGATTGTAATATTATGGACTAAGGAAATAAAAGTAAATAATATATTATTCTAAAATACAATAATAAAATACATATTAAAAATAACAGAAATCACTCTAAATATTATACTATGGTTTGTTTAAATACTTCCAATTCTTTACAAAAAAATTTTTTTTTTATACTACAGCTTTCTATGATCTCAAACATAGAAATTTCAAAGGAATAGAGACAAACCAGTGTTATAAAATACCATTACTATAATAACAATATAAAAAAAAGATAAAGAAGCCAATAACCACTTATAGCATCTTTTTACAGGTATTTTCTGTTATTGGTATTACTTTTGTTTATAATTACAAATATAAATTTTTAAAAATTTTTGTTAGAGTAAATAATTGTCTTCATACTTTATTTTGGATCCAAAATCAGTTTCCTGAATTTTACAAATTGAAGCAAAATACAGATATTCAAAAATGTCTCCAGACTTTAAAATTTAAAAAAGAAAAATCTATAGAACAATTTCTTAACATATTACTATCAAAAACTTCTTTTATAAAGCATGTAAATAGCACACAAAAAGTAACATTCAGATACTGAACAGAAATGTATGAAAACATTAGAAGAATTCCTTTATGTTTTTAAGTTTCGACAAGATAATATTTTGTAGACTAGTTTAAATAATTCTATATTCATACATAATATTAAAAAGTAAATAATTATTAAATTAGGATTTATACAAAATAATACTTGAGTAAAAACACAGGAATATTTAAATAGAAATGGCATAATCAAATTTGAGTGAATTTATTAAATTTAAAATTATAAACAATTAAAAAATTTTAATATGAAAAATTTCAAATATATTACATACCAAAGTTTTGATCATTATCACAGCAAATTATTATTATGGCTTTCTAAGAAACACATTTGATTATTTGTCATTTTGTCCTCCATGTTATTTATCCATTTCCACACATCAAGATATAATACTGCTTATATCTTATATACTTTTATAGAAGGTATGATGTTACCTTGAAACATCTACAGATCATATAAATCCTGCATTTTATTTTTTAAAAATCTGTTTATTTCCACATTTCTTTCTCATACTAAAACTCCTTTTCTTATCTTTAGGATGGAAAAAAAAAAAAAAAAACCATTTCTAAGAATTAATTTTAACTAATATTTCTACCCTTTCACAGACATAGGGAATGTTAACAATAGTCTATAACCTTTCAAGAAATTCTAACATTTTAAAGGAAAAATTTTTTTTTAAACTATTGTTGTTTCACAATTATTCAACAAACATTAAAACTGATATTATTTGTACAAGCATCATTCCATACTATAAAACTATATCTCCAGTAGCAGTTACAAAATAGGGCAACCATAATTTTAATTATCATAGGTGGGATTTAGCAATATCTTATTAAAATCAATCCTTAAAATAAAAGTTACAAAAAGTTGTAATTTTCCCATGTAATTCATAAAAAAATAAGACCATCACAGCTCAAATTTCTGCACAAATATTAATATTAAATAGAGAGCATCAAAATCAATCTTTTGAGTTAAATTAGTCATAACCTTACAGATTATTGGTAAAAGTAATAATCTCAAATTTCAGGTAATCTAATGAAAACATAAACAATTTATATTCATATATTAATATAATTTTAGCAAAAGAAAATACAAAATTATAAATAAGAAATATTCAATTTGCTCTCAAATAAGTTATATATCATATATAAAAATATTAAACAAAATACTAAAAATACTTTTAAAAATGTATTCATTATAATAAGAATTTAATTTTTTTCCTCCAGATCTAACAATGAAAAATGTTATAATCCATTCTGTTTAAGATTTAAAGAAATTAGATATTTCTAATAGCTAATAAGTTGAATTTACTTCAATTACAGATGGCATTAAAACAATTAATGTATTAATTTGAATTTGTTGAATTAAAGAAAGTTTTCCAATTGATTTGGAAATGCAATGTTCATTTAGAGGTTTAAAACTAACTGGAAAATATTTCTTTATAATACACTTTATATAAGTGCATTTGTACAATTTTAATTCTGCATGCATTATGTATGTGTTAATACAAGTGTAATGTATATTTATTTGGCAATATAACATACACCATATTTTGTCTTTCTTTCTTAAATAACTTGATATCTGATTGGATACTATTGCACACAGCAATTAAGCTATCACTGATAAAATTAAATCATATCTAAACATCATTTATAAACATTGCATAGTATGAAACTGAAATTTTTGTATTTTTTATTATAAAACATATATTTTGGCACCAATGCAATAAAAAACACTATATAAAATTATAATTTACATAACAAGTTTTTAATGCTAACTTTAAATTGTAAAATTTCAAATAATGAAATAAAATATTATAATGCAGTATCTTCTAAATGTGGCTTTGATTGTTTAGAATCATCTGATGGCGGTAATACTTCAGTTAATATAACAACTTCATAAGGAGAACAATCTTCAAGATGTACAACTCCACACAACCATCCATAAAATCCCTTCTCCCAATCTTGAATTTCTCTTCGCCAGTTATCAAAATGCCAGGAGATCTGAACTATAGCTGCATAAATGCCTAAGCCAACAGTTGATAATGTGATTAAAAATGGGTAAGAAATAATCAATAATGGACTGATAAATATTTTATGAAAAATTGTTTTCTTTTCACTGAAGTAAACAAGAATATTATACCATGTCATTGTTCCCATATAAAAAGAATACCCTGCAGATAAAAGCAATACAATAGGGACTAGAATCAAACTTAGAGTTAACACATGAGGACCTTTACGTACTCCAAAGAAACATCTATCATCATCCTCAATCTGCTGAGAAAGAATACTATGTTCTAATTCATCTAATTCTTCCCGTGACATTTGTACTTTCATATCCATAGTTTGCCCCTTCTTACGACCTCGTTTAACAGTGCCAGTCATAGTAACATAACTCCCACCACATGAACCAATTGAAGACACAGAGCGTGAATTTAAGGCAGACCTTTCATTGGATAACTCTATCTCTGCATAACCACTATCATTGATATGTACATAATCAGAAACATCACTATTTAAATCTGACTCATCACTTTTTCCATTACCTTGTTTTGAAGATTGGTTTTGATATGTGATAGATCTTCGACCAGGTGATCCAGGTTTATATACCTGTGAATTAGAGTGCATTTTAACATTAGTTCTATCTTTAAGATGTTCATGAGCAGAAGGTTGGTGTAATTTTCTGTTAGCAAGATGATCAATTTTAGAACAATTCTGAGGAGAGCAACTACTGCCAGAAACAGCTCCTAACATTTGGAGACTTTCATTACTAGACTTCGATGATGACTTAGATCCTCTTTTCCTTGGAGGCAGAAATACTGGTTTATCCATAACTTCCATTTAAATCTAGAAAATAAGAAAAGAATTGATAAAAGAATTTTAGATTCCAAACGAATTTAACATAATAAAATTCTCATATAGACACATTTCTAATAATAACCACTACAACAGATATATTGTATAGTAAACAAAATATAATTCTTATGGACATTCAGCAGGGAAAAAAAAATATGCATGAAATTTGTTATATTAATAAGTAAACTTAAACTGGAAAATGTTTAAATTTGTTGTTTCTGATTTGTTATAAATATGTTTGGTATATCTTATGTAGGGGTGGAAAATCAAAAAATGGTTTTTGTAGCAAATTCAGGGCAGTTTCACAGCAGGGCAAATTGCATTTTTGCAGCAGCATTTAGTGGGTTATGTAGCAGGGCAAATTGCATTTTTGCAGCAGTCTCAGTGGTTTTGTAACAGCATATTTTTATGTTTAAAGTTCATTTTCGAAAACTAAACTCAAAATTTTCAACACTCTTGAGCACACACCATAAACTTAGCATTGCATTTTCAAAAATCAAAATCATTTTTGCAAAGAATATCTAAATAAACTCCTTTTTCAGGTAAATATATTACTTTTTCAATTATATTTGTAAAGTTTTTTTTAATTAAATTCAGAATACAAAAATTTAAAATCTGGAGTTCAAAAAACAAATTTTGAAAAAAAATATTGGATCACATGGAAATACCTATAATTAGAAATGTAATAAAGTTATAGTAAATTCAAAATCGTATATACACCTAAACCTTTAGATAACTTTATATGAATCCCTATTTTATTCTAATATCTAGTAATTAAACTGAATTTTTTCGTTTTACATAAATCTGTCATACAATACCTAAAAAAATCTGAAATTTGAGTTTTGCACAACGCAACCTATAAATCAACTAGCTTCCCACTTATTATACTATAAATTCGTATATACTATAACAGTTAGTGGTACTATAATTCGTCCTTCATTCACAGCTTGTGAAAGAAATAAAGTAACTTTTAGGAACACCCACACAAAATTACTTAATAGACTAACTGCAGCAAGTATTAAAATATTAGAAGCAATTTGCACACATTTACCTCTGCATGAAGAATTCAGTGCATCATTAGAATGAATAGATATAAAACTCTGCATATAAAGAAAGCACTCATTATTTACAAAATTTACAACTATTTTGATATATTTCTCATAACTTTAATTTTTGTACTTAAAAGCTGAGCTTTTTTAATCTATTAAAATTTCAAAAATTAATTTTATTATCAAGGTAATAAAATTTTTAATCAAATCAAAAATAATAAGATCTTTTTATATTTGGTTTGGTTTGCCATTCTACGGTCATCTTGTGTGCACGTTAGGCTACACAGACCAGGACCTACAGTTTAAAGTGGATTCCGAATCACTACAAACATCCATGGCACCGCCGGGATTCGAACCCGAAATCTGTGGTACAGAGCGCCAGAGCACTAGCCACTCGGCCATTCAGGCCCTATTTACTTTTATGAGTACTATTTTTTAATTGCTCTAGTGTTCCCAAAAGAAAAATTTTTTGGGTCAGAAGATTGAGATTTAATTATATTATAAAAGAATATTTTAATTTTTAATAACTTGTTCTATTCTATCAATATAGCTATGTGTATACATAATGTTCAGATACACCTATAAACAATTCACCAAATCGAACTTTATGAAAGGAATTGAACTTATTTTTTAAAACATATCATTTTCCATTTTTATATTAAATTGAGCTCTTACAATAAATAAATTTTGACACAGGATCAATTTTTATCTTTAGACAAGTTTTAAGACTTCTATTAAGGTGAAAACTATATTAAAACTTATAATAAGTAGGTTTTCTTCTTCATTCGCACAAGAGTCCCATAGTGGGCCAAGGATGTCTGCCTATTGACAGATTTCTTTTTAAAGGGTAGAGTTATCAGACTTCTGTAAAGCTTTTTAAATTCTTATCTATAACTTCATTCCATGCCTGTTTCTTCCACTATCAGAGACCACTATCTGATATGCATTGCAATTTGTCTAATTTTGTACAAATCTGGTTTCTTTAGATCACCCAAAACTGTTATATTTCATTCCTTATGCTCAGAAGATTGTTTATTTATTGGTTACAAAAAAATGTAGCGATTTTTATTCACAAAAATGATTTTTTGCTGCTGGTTATATAGGATTGATTTTTATGAAACTTCTGAGTTTGGTTTGTCGCTCTACGGTCATCTTATGCACACTTTAGGCTAAACAGACCAGGACCTACAGTTTAAAGCGGATTCCGAACCACTACAAACTCCCATGGCACCCCCGAAACGAAACTTCTGGGAGCAAGATGTCTGTAGATTATAAGCAGTGGCTTGTCATGTGTAATCCACACTCTGAATTTTTAAAGTATTTCAGTATATAATCCATGGATTATAGACAAAGAATTACGGTATCTTTTCCAACTGAATTTTAACAATATTTTTTTAAAGGATTAGTACTTAATTGAAATATGTGTCATGAATAAAAAAAAAATCAGATGATAGCTGATGAAGAAACATAACATCTATAGATAAAGAAATATGCATAGTTAGCAATAAATACTGGCAAAAATGGCTCATCTAAACACTACACTATACTAGACTTCTCCTTTGATGATGAAGAAAATATTGATATGATTAATGATGGAATGAATAGGATCTGATTTACCAAAGCTAGAAAAAGTCATTTGGAGATAGAATAACAGCCTCTCTATCAAAAATTTAAAATAGTTTTATGTTTGAAAGTCATGTCATTTTTCAGAAGAAAAAACTGCCCGCAAATACACTTAAGAAAAAGCTAATAATTTTCTGAAACAGTCAAACTGTTTTAAAAGTTATGAAAGAAAAAAAAAATTGAATTTATACTTTAAAATTTGTTTGGAAATGTCAGCAATTTTAGTTTAAAAGCAACAAAACAATTTACTTACCCAGAGTTAAAACTCCAAAGTCGAAGATTAAGACTAATTTTCAAATATTTTTGGAATCAAAATAAAATATAAGAGCTGATTTTGAAGATGCCACAGTAGCTTAAGCAATGATTAAACATAGAGCTGAATGAATAGACTTCCATACAATATCCATAATGTATTACCATAGCCATATAAAAGTATATTTGTTTCCTGTGGAAAAATATTTTTTAATTTCATTATAAAGCAAATACAATTTACATTCACTGATATATAAATAAAGAATAAAATTTTACTCTATATACAAATGCAGAAATAATTTATATTGATAAATATATTTGCAAAATATTTATCTCATAAAATTCTTATATATGCATAACTCCTTCATTTTTTAAACATTTCTTCATATAACCAACATCCAATATAAATAACCAATTTCATATAACTGACATACTTGAAATGGCATCTAAAATTTTAATTTGTTTAAAAAAACTTATAATAAGCATTATATATAAATTATTAATGCACACGATAACTTCAATAATTTCGTTTACAAAATAATTAAATATAAAAAAATGTATTTGATACTAATATAGGTGAATTGCCAACACTAATTTTAGCTTCAACAAAATTTGTAAGATTTTAATGTAATAAATATTTTATTATAAATAATATTATTCATATCACTTAGATTTATTAATACAAGCATTATTATCGTTTTCCCAGCTGTTCTACCAAAAACTGTCTTCTGAAACATAATTTATTATGTGAATTACTTTTAGTTTCCTCTGTTAATAAAGAGTTCAGAAGAAATATATATATGCAAATATATATATGCAAATAACAGAAAATTAAATAATTAGTTCAATATCTCTTTATTAAAATCATACCTTTCCTATACTTAGTCACACATTTCAGGTTTTTCTTATATAAGAACACTAATTTTTTGTTCCATTCGTCTGTTAACACTGCTTTTAGTTGAGCCTTTCAAGAAATATTGTTTTTGTATTCTCATCTCCAAATCATTTTACATATTTATCAGGTAATTATTGTAGTTATAGAAAAATTATAATAAATTCAGCAGTTATAAAACCACATCAAAAAGCAAAGTTTTATGTTTAAAATCATTTTATTAATAGAACTGGGCATATTCCAGTTTTTAAAAACTTAAGTGTTTTAGTTAGCATCTATTATTGATAAAAGCATGAAATCTAGAAAAAAATTTCTAAAAAACCCTTATTATTTCTATTACAGTAGAGAAGGAGATTAACTCTTTCACTCAACACAATTAAGAGGTGATTAGGTAATTCACCTTATAAAAGAAAGCAAAAGTAAAATTATAAATCAAATGGCATATCAAAATGCCCAAACAAGTTATGGTGCATTTTAATAAAACTATTATACATATATACTGTTACCAAAAAATTACTTGTATAGAACTTATATCTGAAAAGAAATTAATCATTAAAATTTATTAAATTGTTAATTTAATAAATTTTAATAATAAACTTTAAATTATTTTCCTTAATAAGAATATATTCTTCTCTTTATAAATAACATCCTACACAAAAAAAGGCAATCACAATTGATACTTAAGTGAGTTATCTTATACTTTTCTTAAATTTCCTTAACAGTATTACTGGCTACATTAAGTAATTATTTCTTTATGTTATATTTTTAAAAAATATTAATATTGATACTATATTGATATCTAAAAATAATTGATATGTATATTGATATTTAGACTTAGATATCAATATATATAATATATTGATATCTAAAGGATATCCCTAAATTTAAACATTAAACACAATGCCTATTAGCAAGATGAATTATTAAGCGATTTTGTAATAAACTAATTTTGCATATATATAAAGTATAATTTAAAAATAAATCCATATATTTATAACATAAGAAAAAGGTAGTTAAAAGGATTCATACTCAAATATTAGAATGTTCTTCAAATAATTTTTATTTGTTATGACAAGAAAGAAAAATATTAAAATTTGTCATATGTTTTTTTAAAGCATTCAAAATTATTGTTAGTTGTAAGTATAATTAGTTAGTATTATAAAATTATTAATTAATTATTTTTGGAAAAAATTAGCAAGTATTGCTATTTTGTATTTTATTATTCATTTTTAAAAGGTTTATCTATATTACTAAAAAAAAAAAATTCCCCCCTCCATGGAATTTTTACAATAAATTTTTATAAAATAAAAGCGTTCTGACATTAGTTCTACCAATTAAAATGATGGCAATAAAGCATTAAAAATAATGAATAGAATAATAGAGATTTTACAATAATCCCCAAGAAACTTAATTTATAAGTAGTTACACATTTAATATGTTTTATTTGTTTGCTACATAAAAAGGAAAGAAGAATCACTGTCAGCTAGATGACATAAAACAATCTATTCTCATTTAAGACATACTTCTGCATAAAATATAATTTGAAGCTCAAAGTTATGGTAAGCAGGTTTGGTTTGTCACTCTACAGTTATTTTTTGGACTCTAGGGCCAATTAGATTGGGACATGCAATTTAAAGCGGATTCTGAATTATTAATATGGCCCCCTTTAATATTGTTATAGACTATATATATATATAAAAGAACACAATACAGAAGCTAAAGCAGAATTGAAAAGGAGTGACCTAGAATGCATACATTAAATATATATATTATATGTCTAAGAAATGGCCCATATAATTTAAAAATAAAATTCCTGCCTTAGCAATATATATATATATAAATTATACATTTTAAAAATCTGAAAGTTAGAATGAATTATTAGCATTTGTTAAACACACATGAAAATTAAATATTTTACTTTATTTTTACTAAAAAAAAATATTTTTAATTAAAAAATTTTGATAAATAAATAGTTTTTTTAAGACAAAGATATTTTACACAAATGCATATTCTCACAATTAAAATATTTTTAGTATTCATCAATTAAAAGTCAAGGAATTCAGTAAAGACGCTAAATAAAGAAGTGATATTGTTGCACATCATTAGAACTGAGTAGTTAAAATAAAACGCTATAATTGCTAAATTTTAAATCTTATCAAATATGAGTTTGTCTTAAACACGATTTCAATCTAATGTGTTACTACTTTTAATCACATGACAAATTTGCATCAATATTTATGTTTTCTTCTTCATATTATGTTATGCTAAATACACTTACCGAAGGCGGCTTCTTTATCAGACTAACATTTATTAGAATTATCGCCAAGAAGCTCACATAAACTACGCCAAAATTATTTTCTCTGATAGTTTACTGATGTGGCAAACATACGCAGAAGAAAGAACACAGATTTGTCAAGTGAAAAAAATCTAATTTTGTAACCTCTTGGCAACTCCCCTTTTGAAATCCTTTGAATAAGAGCAAAAGGACCGGAAATGTAATATCTAAATTCAGTGGCAACATAATTGTTACCGGGTTCGTCGTATTTATTGAAAATTGTCGACTTGATATCTTTTAAGAGACGTATTTTTTAAAAATGTGTATTATTTTAAATTTGTGTTTTTTACAGAGGATGAATTCTATCAAAACGTAGCAACACAGCCAAAAAATTTTATTTTGATTTTCTTTTTGTTTTTATTATTCAAAGAAAAAGGTATAGGAAAATAAAGAAACCAACTTGACTGGAGAATTTTTGGTTGCAAATTCCCAGTGACCTTCCGTCCGAACTCTTCCGAAAAGTATATTTTAATTACTATATAGTTTAAATAAAAATTGTTGCACATTATTAATTAAAGCTCTGTCACTTAGAAACTACGTTTCAGTAATTACATATTAGTATTCCTCTTGGAATTTTAAGAAAACTTAAGCACCAAGAAAAGTTTTGTTTATTTGAAAGTTTTATTTTGAAGTTTCCCTCGATTTTTTACTATCCATTTTGTGATAGAGCCACTATACTACCTGTAGGTAAAGTATTGTGCATTTGTCTTACATAGTTGAATTTTCAGGCTTAGTTATTCATAAAGACTCAAATATGATATTTATTACATTCAACAATATGCTGTGAAAAATGCTTCTATCAAAACTCAACTCTTTGTTGCGCCAAATATGAGTAAACAAATATTTTTGAACTTTAAATAACGTCATAATAAGATGGTACTTTTTTTTTACTAGCAATACTAGCTGGTTGTATTAAATTAATTAAAAATTATACATCTGATAGAGTCTTACTAGATTTGACTTTCCATTACATTTGATTTCATTTCTGAATAAAGTTTGTTTCAATGAGTTCTATTTAAGATAGCGAATGCAAATAAAGAAAAATTTATTAGAATCAATCCGCAGAGAGCTCTGAAGTTGAGGGATTGAACAGTATCTTTGAATTTCAATCCAAGTTTATTTTATTTTCTTGGATTAAAAAAGGTAAACACGATAAAAAAAAAACACTTTTTACCAAGATAGTAAAAAAATATTCATTCAACATTTCTAAAAAAATTTATCAGCAGTCATTCAAGAATAACTGCTGCTATTAAAATTTTTTTACCTTAAATCTAATTGTTAGATAAGAAAAAGTTAAAATGTGTGGAAAATCTATAAGAAAAATGCTTCTGTTCCGTCTAAATGAAAACAGGGGAAAAAATCCTGAATAGGATAGTTTTAGGTTAGAAACATTTTGGAAACGGTAAAACTTTTAACTCCCTAACAGAACATTGATATAGATTTCTTACAAATCAATTTATTTCCCGAATGGATTACTGATATAATTGAATCAGCTCATTGAATCAGCTATTGAATAACTTTTATTTGTTTTTGTTGTGTTGGAAATACACTCATGTCCATAAATTAAGGATAATGAAGTTCAGGCAAAGAAAGAGATAGAAGTAAAACAAGTTTGACTTATTTGTAAAGTCTATTTATTAAACAAAAGGTAAAGAGCAAAAAAGATGCTATATGTTTGACATAATTAATAAAAATTGCGATTTCTACTTCCTGGAGCAAATTTAAAAAAAGAACCTATTTACAAGAAACAGTATAACATGGTTAGTATGATGATATGGAGTATGTCTCCCGGACGATGCAATACAGGCCAACAGGTACAACGCCTAGGCATGCTGACTATCCAATTATCAATCTGATCTTGGGGAATATTACACCACTCATCAAGCAATGCCCTCCGAAGTTCCGGTTGACAGGTGCCAGGGGGTTGACGGGCTGCAATCCGTCGGCCAAGCATATCCCACACATGCTCTAATGGATTCAAGTCCGGTGAGTATGCTGGCCAATCCATACGGATGATATCCTCCAATTGAAGGCATTCGTCTACAATGTTTGCACGGTGAGGACGGGCGTTGTCATCCATAAACAGAAATTCAGCACCCATGGCGCCCCGAAACAAACGTACATGTTGTTCCAGAATGACATCCCGATAGATGTGGCCTGTCATCGTTACACTCTGAACATGCAGGTAGGTTCTGGAACCAAGAATAATTCCTCCCCAAACGAGCCATCCTGCAGCACCGTAACGGTGTCGTTCAGTGGTGTTCTCTTGGTGGTAACGGGTACCTGGCGCTCTCCATATGAAAGTCCGGTGAGAATCAGACTGCAAACTAAACCTGGACTCGTCGGAAAACATCACACCAGACCACTGTTGCGGTGTCCACAATGCATGCTCTCTACTCCAGGTTAATCGCAGGCGACAGTGAGTTGCGGTAAGTGGAACACATCTGACAGGCCTACGAGCATATAGACCAATGTGCCCTAAGCGTCTGTACACGGTCTGCCTAGAAACTGTCGTACCGGTAGCTGAAGAGAGCTGACGAGACAGGTCTGATGCTGTGCTCCATCTGTTTCTTTTGGCAGTAACTGCTAAATACCGGTCCTCATTCGGCGTTGTAACTCGGAGGCGACCTGTGCTGTACCATCTACTCACATTACCATCATCTTGGAATCGTTGCCAAAGCCTGGAGATGACACTCTGGGCGATTCCAAGTTCCTCGGAAACTTCCAGCTGGGTACGTTCACATTCCAGTCGTCCGATAATTCTACCACGTAAAAAATCATCCAAATGTTTCTTTTGTGCCATAACTATGCGATTATTGCACTGAAAGGCTTTTAAAGCGCTTGTGTACAGTTTTACTTCTTTTCCACAATTCCTTATATACCCCTCTCTTACACTCTCGTCATTGTGACATAATAGAAAAATAAATAGAAAGTTAATTACTTTTTAAATAAATAGAAAGTCGTTTAAAATATAATGTTAATGGACGTTAAATAACTTTTTACCAATTTTTTTTATTTGCTTTTATGTTAAATGTTAAGCATTTTATTTAAAATCAAACAGTTTATTTCTACCAAACATTTGAGGTTGAATTAACACACGCATTGGAAAAGCAAAAAATTATTAGATATTTAGCAGGCTCCGCGCTGTTTTCTTTGAAAAATCCCTTAAAATATCTGAAAATTTCCCCACAGCGCTCTATTCACTCGGACAAATGTTGAAAATAAAAATCTCCCAACCTTCAACTACAACAGAAATATCCAATATCAAAAATAAAAAGAAATTTAACCCCAGAAAATCAGAATCTCCATTTTAACAAGAATTAGACAATTCAATCTCTAGCCATATAGAACAAAGCTCTTTACATAATGCCTTTCATTACCTTAAACACATACTGATCAGTCTGACATGAATACTATTATAGTTATCTATTTTAGGTACATTTTTTTTTTTATTCTTTAAAAATTTACATTGTTCAACGGAAGGTAAAAAGTATTCGAGCCAATAAAACCATGTATGCTCAATTTATTTAATTATGCTCATATTTTTGTAATTCAATAGACCCATTTTAATAATTTCATTTACCAGGTAAATTAAATTTTAGAAAAAACAGATCTAAAACACAAGAAGGGAAGATTTCATGATCGCCATTGATTCATCTATTTCTTGTAGCATTATAAATCTTCCTCCTTCCGATAATGAAATCCTAGGAATCATAATCATAAGTCTATTTCAACAGTCAATATTTATTCTTCAAAAGGTGATTTCAACATTCAATGGCTTGAAGCAGTTCAACAACAACTTCTTTCCTGTTGTATTATTTTTGAAGACTTCAACATTAAACATCCTGTCCTCGTTTCTACCTCTTACTACAACAATTCAGATTCTAATGAATTGCATCCTAGATAAACATTTCACTATCCTACATACGAGCACTCATACTCATATTACACCTTCACCATCCTTCCTTCTAGATTTATCCATCATAATTACAGAAATTTATTCAATCATTTCTCTTCTCGAACATTCAGACCCGTTTGATAGTGAACATTTACAAATTCAACTGTCCTTCCAACTCAATCACGAACTTAAAAATTTTAGGCAAACCATCTGTTGGCCGAAACTTTTTCCATCTCTTCTAGATCATCAAAATTTCTTACCTATATTTTTACAGTGGGTACAAAAAGTATTTGCACACTTACATTTTTGCTTGCAAATCATAAAATTAAGCATTAAGAAATACAAAAATTGGTATTGCCAAAGTAGAATAAGTTTAATCACCTAAATTAAACAGAAAAAATACAATAATATAAATAACAATTTTTTTTGCAACAAAATTAAAATATCTCGTGTCAAAAAAGTATTTGCACACCCGCATGAATACAAAAGAAATATAATGTATAAGAAAATTTCAAATAACTAATATTTAGTATGCATTCCATTAGCATCAGTAGGGTCAATATTTGGCCACTCTTCAATAAGAGCTTGTTTAAGTGCAGATTTGCTTGAAATCTTCTTTTTTCTTACTTTTAAATCCAAAGAATTCCACAAATTTTCCAAACGATTTAAATCTGGTGATTGTGATGGAGTAGCAAGTCTTCTGGGTTCATTATAAAGCAACCACATTCGTGTTATACAGGCAGTGTGCTTGGGATCATTGTCTTGCTGAAAATAGTACGAATTACTGATACCCAATTTTATTGCACTTTGTGTCAAGTTATCTCACAACACATCAATATAGGTTCGATCTGTCATATTTCCATCAATGAAACACAAATTACCAACTCCTTTGCTAGCCATACTCCCCCAAACCATAACAGAGCCTCCTCCATGTTTAACTGTAGGTAATACATTTTTAGTAGGGAAAGCAGTGCAAGGCTTTCTCCAAACTAATTTGCTGCCATCTGATTTAAAGATATCGAACTTACTCTCGTCGGAGAATATGACATTTTTCCAGAAATCAATTGGCTTATTGATATATTCCTTAGCGAATTCGAGTCTCTTCGGTCTATTTCGTTCATTTATAAAAGGTTTTTTCCTTGGAGATCTCCCTTAAATTTGTGCATCGGGCAGGGCATTTCGAATACTTTGGGCACTAATTTGAACTCCAGATGTTGAAGCGACATCATTGGCTAATGTTATCGCACTAACAAATGGATTTTTTGATGCCTCTCTTATAATTTTTCGCTTAATTCGCTGTGAAAGTTTCTTTGGGCGTCCAGAACGCAAGTTATTTGATGTAGATCCTCTTTCTTTGTGACGTTTTATAATGTACCGAACAGTAGAAAAGCAAACTTTTACTTTTTTACCAATTTCTCGATAACTTAGGCCATTTTCACGAAGAGAAACAATTTTTTCTCACAACGAGATCGGCAATTTAGATTTCTTAGGTGCCATCACAAATTAAAATCAACAATCAACTGATAAAGTATCGACACTACCTCCCTTTATAGTCGTCTTACGTATGTTATTTACTGCGGGATGACTATAAAATAATTAGCAAAAAAATGCAAATTTCCAAAAGTTGAGTTGAGTGTGCAAATACTTTTTTGACGTAAGATATTTTAATTTTATTGCAAAAAAATTTTTTTTTACTTGTATTATTGTATTTTTTAAAATTAGTTTAGATGAATAAGGTTATTGTGTTTTTAAAATGCCCATTTTTGTACTTTTTAATGTATTTTTTTATGAATTGTAAACAAAACTATATGTGTGCAAATACTTTTTGTACCCACTGTAACTTATTCTCAGTACCAAGATTTTTTTATTTCAACCATGTCACAAAATAATACACAAAAAAATATTATTTCTCATAAATAATCTCAACATTGATTCAATTCAAAGTGTGAAAATCTCTTCCGTCAAAAGAGAAATTTTTTATATAATGCCCGAACCCAACTTTCCAGAGATTTCCGGATCTCATATAAGAAAATTTCAGCTACTCTTCGTCGACTTATATCTCAACAGAAACGAAAATATTACAATTCAGTTTTTGACTCTGCGGTTCTAGCGGAAGAATTTATAAAATCATCCAAATAATTCACAACAGGCATGATACTCTTGAGAATAAGAAATTTTTTCGCACTAGCAATAACTCCATTTCAAACGCCGATCAACAAGGCATCTCATTTCAATGAATCCTCTATAATACATTTTATTCCTTTGGACTTTTCTGCAGATTTCTTCTCATAATTATAAAAATTGTTAATATTTCGTTGAACTTACAGATGCAATTAAATCAGCTCCCAATACCTCATCTGAAAATGACGGATTCCCAGCTAAATTTATAAAACTCCTCCCCAGTTTCTACCTTCAATAGTTTATACGAATTTTTAATAATACCTAGATCACAGGCAACATTCCGGAAGAGTCGCTTTCTGCTCAAATCATTCTTATCCAGAAAAAAAAAAACAAAGATAACAGTTCTATTAAAACTTATCGTTCAATTTCCTTTACTTCGTCTTAAGTAACATTTTAGAAAGGATCGTGTTCAAGAGACTCATTCCTTTCTCAGATTCCAAAAAAGTTATCAACATTCAGGTTTTATCCCTTTCAAAGACTGCGTGTAAATTCTACCAGTCCTTCACCATAAAATCTTAGAAGCCAAGAATATGAAGAAAAATTTTCATCTTTATTAAATTGGATATCTCTTCAGCTTATGATTTCATTTGGAGAGATGGGTTGATTTATAAAATTTTACAGTTGGGAATCAAGGGCACTGCAGCAAAGTGAATTCACAATTTCATCAACAACTGGAATTTTATTGTCAAATGGAGAAACACTGTTTCGATAAAAATGTTTTCGCCACAGAGTTCAACAAGGAGTATTCTCAGCGCTTTTCTTTTCCCGATTAGCATGCTAGATACCTTTGAGGTTATCCCTAAACATACTGAATATCTAATTTATGATGATAATATCTTTATTTTTTACAGTGTCTACCAGCTTGAAAAAGTTATTTCTAATCTTGAAATTTCACTTCATAAAATTTCACAGTGTAATACATGGAATTTCGTTCTACAATCAGAAAAAAGAGAAGCATTTAATTTTTCAAACAAAAAACAAAATATATATCTGCAAATCAAAACATCAATTTGCTATGACACCGACTTCTTGTTCTTATTTTTTCACATAATCTCAACTTCAAATAACACTTTTTACATTAAAAGGAAAGCTATTAAAATTTAATGTCATTAAAGCAATAGCTAAAAACTCTTGGGGTTGTCATTCATGGCATTTCGTCAAAACTATTAACTTCACTATCCGCAGCATTTTGGAATATGGTGTTCCTATTTTTACTTCCACTTGTCACAGCAATCTCCAAATTCTTACTACAGTATACAATACTACTGTGTCCAAGAGGTAAGACCAATTTTAAATTTTAAATTCCCGGGGCTAATGGAATTTCAACTTTTTTTTTTCATTTTTAGGTTGTTGGCACTGTCCTTGACATCTGTGGGAAATTTGACGTCAAAATATTCATTAGTGTTTGAGTTACGCTTGGTGTAGGACGCTAAAACTGATTCCGGCGATTTTTGAAATGCCTGAATTAATTGAGCAAAGAACTTGCATTCAATTTTGTTTGCGGAAACGTATAGAATGTTGCAGAAGGCATTCGCTGAGCATTCCTATATCGAAAAGAAATGGTTACAAGTGATATAAACAGTTCAAAGAACGCGGAGAACGCGTTGGAAACGAAGAGCCCTCTGGCCGACCATCATCCACAACCGACGAAGCTCACGTTCAAAAAATTAAAGATTTGGTGCTTGCAAACCGTCGATTTACAATTAGAGACCTTGCTGGTGATGTTGGAATTTCAAAAGGATCGGCCAATTCCATTTTGGGCCTCAAACGCGTCAAATCTCGATTGGTACCGAAAACACTGAATACGCCAACTCACACTGCATTGATTCTTCGTGACTTTGCCAAAAAGGAAACCGATATTCACAACCACCATGCACCCACATCCACAACCACCATATTCACACCGTGCGACTTCTGGATATTCCCTAAGCTCAAAAGACCACTCTGGGGACACCGTTTTGAGTCTATTGAAGAGATTCAACGAGAATCGCTTTGAAGGCCATCTCTACCGATAACTTTTTAGCATGCATTGAGGATTGAAAAAAAAGTTGACATAAATGCTTTGTGTCCGGAGGGGATTACTTTAAAGGCGATGAAATAAATTTGGAAGAATAAATAAAGAGTTTTTGAAAAAAAAATTGGTCTTACTTTTTGGGCACAGTAGTATGTGGTAAACTTGGATTGGTTTGGTTTGTCACTCTACGGTTATCTTGTGCGCACGAGGACTAAATAGACCGGGACCTTCAGTGGTAAACTTGGAGAAGGTCACTAGTTAATTAAAAAAATTAAGTTTTCAATAAAAATATTAAAGTAATCGAAGACAAGTTGATAACGTTTAAATGAAGCAGTTTTTCCATTTCGACGAGAGGTTGCGTAAAATCTCTGACCACAAGCGATCTCTGTGTGCTATGCATCATACTATCGGTGGTAAGACAAAACACGCTTTAGCAGAACAAAAATGTCTAATTTATTAAATAAGATAAAGAAGAGATAATTATAAAAACTAATAAATAAAAGTACGCAAAACATTTTGGAAGCACACATACACATAAATATATATATAGTTTTCATAAATTGAAAGAACTGCTATGGATGCTAGTATTATTAAGATAGTTTATACTATATACTTTTATAAATCAGAACTATTTAAATAGTATTGGTGTCTTTTAAAATTAATCGAAACCAGAAGGTTTTTATTATTTTGTTTAAAGATAAGGATTAAATTCCATTAAAGATCATTTTATATTTATAAAAGATAGTGTTAAATTAAAAAAAAAAAAAACTTGAATGTAAATTACTCTGAAATATAAAGAAATTGTTACCTGTCAGAAAATAAAACACTGTCATTATATTATAAGAAATATTTTTTGGAAGAAATATACAACTTCATACAAGGAGTCTTCGACAGAATTTAGCTGAAGCATTTTTCTGTAATATGGTTAAAATGTTATTTGAATTACGCCAGCTCACACTGCATTGATTCTTCGTGATCTTTTCGCCAAAATCGAAACCCATATTGCTCCACAATCACCGTATTCAATTCCGACTTTTGGCTATTCAATGAACTCAAAAGATCACTCCGAGGACACCGTTTTGGGTCTATTGAAGAGATTCAATAGCGCGCTTTGAAGGCTATCCCTGCCGATGACTTTTTAGCATGCATTGAGGACTGAAAAAAAAGTTGCCATAAGTGCATTGTGTCCGAAGGGGATTACTTTGAAGGCGATGAAATAAATTTGGAAGAATAAATAAAGAGTTTTTGAAAAAAAAAAAGGGTTTTATTTTTGTGGGCACGGTAGTATATTTCCCTCGATATGGGATGAGAAGTTTTCTTTGGTGTCTAAAGAACCACCTGTTTGTTCTACAGTCTGTCGGCGAGTGTTTTTCACGAGTAATGTCTGCAGTTATACACGTAGAAACATAGTTCTCTTAGAGTCGCCATTCCTATTTCAACGGGAACCTTTCCAGAAGTGGTATAAACAAAATGCCATCTGCTTACAAAGAAAATGTTTCGAATCGATAACATTTTCTGATTAAAAAAGCTCTACTCTGGGTGCCAACAAAATGCGAGTAAAAGCAGAATGAAGTAGCTGGATCCTTGCTGGATTTTAAAACAGCCAAGAATCCGGACGTGTAACTGAAAGCGAGTTGATAATGATAAAAAAATGACGTCATATTCTCTAAACATTTTATAAGCTTGATAACATCACCACCACAAGGCGTTGTGAACAAGTATACACAAAAGTGTTACGTGATATTAAAAAATGTGGTCACATTCTTTATGTAAACAAGTATACATACGACTCATTTACTATTCTTCCTTTTTTTTTATTTTTACCATGGTTCCTCCAGTAGACTCTGAATACGTTTCTCGTACTCTTAGCCATTTTGAACGACAGATTGTTGAAATTAGGCTGACAAGAAAACGGTTGAGAGTGTGAATGACACCCTATAACTCATACGCTAAATGGCCCAGAGTGTTTTTAGCTAAGGTTAACTAAGTTTTGAGAGGAACTATTAAAAAAATGGAAGAAAATAAAATGCGGCAGTAAATTTGATTTTCTCCCATTTTGTAGGCAACTCTTTAAACCAAGCTTGGAAATAAATGCTCCTCAAATTTCTCTTGTCTAGGTGATTAGAAAGGTATATCCCAAATTTCTCTTGCTCCCACTTTAGTAAACTAAATGATTTGAAAAAAAATATTTTTTAAAGTTTCAAATCTCTTACTCCAACCTCGGTAAATAAAAGAACCCAAAAAATCGGAGAGAATTTTGTAAATTGGTCAAGAGCTAAGTTCCTTTCCAATTTACCAGATTTTCTCGCCTTTTTTGGAGATTTTTAGCAAAAATGTTGGATCTCCACAGTGGACATGTATAATTCCCAATATTTACCCATTGAAATAAACAGTCCCTATGAAATTTACGCGATATGGATAATTTGAATAGAGTGTGCATGGAGTCACAAAAATTAAATTTTTTAATCCTGATGCCGTCCATTGGGAAAAGGTTTACAGGAAACTATCGATGACGCCTTACCAATATTTGAAAAATTAGACACTCGTATGGGGTTCAAGATTAACAAAAACATGTATCTCCTCGAATAAAACTTTTTGTTTGACCTATCCTGGTTAAAGAAGGCACAGCTATTTTTTTATCAAAATGGTGAAATATCCATCATTCTATGTTAGTTACCAAAACAGCGTTTTAGATGCAAAGCAGAACCCAGTCTTGTTCGACGAAGTTTTAAACCATATGATCACATGCTTTACGATATGTCTTGAAACATCACACTTGCTATGTCGTGCCGACTGAAGTGAGCTATTTAAGACTTACTGTGCGAAAAACATTATTTGGTCTGGATATCGTGCCAGTGGTCATGGTACACCAACTGTAATTGCCATAGTCAATTTTCATTGCACACAAAACGTATCAACCGGAGGTCTATACCCTACCACCTACCACACCTTTTTATCGACCTGCCTTACCTAAAAAAATGTCAGATACTGATACAGAAAAGATGTCAGGCCTGCCACACCTCTCAGAAAAGATATAGAGATACGTTTTTATCACCGAAGGAGTCACTCTATTTTGTACCCGAGTTCCGGAATTTTTTTTATCTCTCCACCTCCTCTTAAGAAGATATCAAAAGTAACATAAAAACCTCCCCACCTCCTGTTAAGATTTCTCCCGTTCCCACCACATTTCCTGTTGTGGTACATGAAATTTTTCCAGTTTCTCCTTCTTATGAAACCTCATTTTCTACTGTGATACCAGGGGCTTCTTCTACTTCTTTTGAAGACTCGTTTCCTGTTGAGATACCGGAAAGTTTTCCAGTTCCCAATGAGGCAATGTCTTTTGATGCCATGCAGCCTGATAAACCTTTTTTTTATGCAAACGTTTCCTGACACCATGGAATCTGAAATTAGAGATGTGTTGCAACTTGAAGAGTTTTTAACAAGCAAGCCGATAAAAATTTTTGTGGAAGACTTTTCAAAAGAAATCTATGAACAACTAGAACCATCCACAATACATGGAACCAACTAGAGCTATAGTATTCCTAAAATACATGGAACCAACAAAAGCTATAGTATTCCCAAAATACATTAGATTCTTCACAAGATGAGCCATTAAATTTATGTATTGAAAAAAAGTTATCTATTTGTAAACAAAAAAAAAAAATAAATAAATAAAAATAACTGTCATATGTACCAATTGTTCCTCATAATTTGTGTGTTAAATAAAATAAAAATGTTAAATTACAAAGTCTCTTTTTATTTTCTTAAAATAAAACACAAATAGCTAAACTAAACCTCAGGATCCTCTTTTAATCGTTCATTTGAATGAAAGGTAAAAAGAGAATCCTGGATTTTTTTTTATACAAGCAGATAATCAACCTTGGAGCTTTGAAACCAAAAAATAAATCCTCAACATCCTCTTTTTCCATTTTGTGAAAAGAGGATACTGAGGTTTTACTTTTTATAAACAAGAGCACCAATCTTAGCATGTAAGGACTCTTGGAATCTATATAATCCTGAGGTTTTTTTTTTATAAGCACGGATAACCAATCTTGATTCTCATCTATATAAAAGGGAATCCTAAGTGTTTTTTTAGAAACACAAAAAGACAATTTTGATGTATTAAAAAAAAAAAAACTATTCAATATTCATTATTACGTAGAGGATTAAAAAAGAATCAATCTTGCTGTATAAAAACTTTTGAATTTTGAAGAAATTAATTAGAGTTTGTTTTCTGTTTTTAAACATTTTTCAAAATTGTCACTGTACTCACAAATTTTTTCGACTTACTGTATATTCGACTGTGGTATTTAAGCTAATGTTTGTGCATTGCTAATTTATGGAGTCGCTTAGGTTTTGTATGTTATAATATAATCTTGAATGCTATAAATATAATTTTGTGTGTTATAAGTTTTTTAAAAAATAGTATTTTTGACTCTAAAACATAACTCAAACCAATTTTAGAGATGGATATAAAGAGTTTTATTAACCTCTAAAGAACAAATGGTCCTAATAGAATTTTTCTTTCTTTTAATATATAGAAACTGTTGACTAATTTAAAAATAAATTTCCTCGGATATTTGAATGCAATCTGAAACAGGTGTTTATTTATGGCTTGTGTTTCAGCCTCCAAGATAAAACGATTAAACAACTATTAATATCATTCCGTACTTTGGGTATGGCAACGATAAGAATCGCAATAAAAATATAATAAAGTATATTTGAGAAATGATTGTGCCGTGATGCGAAAAACAAATTTCATTTCATATTTACTATCGTGTTAAAAATGTAATTCTTTCTATAATCCAAGATGTAGCTTTTAATCGATTTGGTGCTTGAAAGTATGAACCAATTCATGGATAATGTAACACATTCCTCATAGTAAGCAACTTAATTGATTCCAAGTTTAGCTTTAAAAGATATTTGCAGTGCATGTCATATTTTTAGAATTGTTATAAATATACTACAAATATTTCTACTATTTCGTTATGACTATTTGAAATTAAAATTGCATGTGCACTTTGTAAAAAAAATTAATATTAAATTGATGTTAGTCAGTTGATGTCTGACAAATGATTTTTCTTTATCTGGTATATTTTTTCTTTAATATTCTTATATGGTTTAACATTGCAATTGAAATAATTTGATGATAGTTATTTTGAAACAAGAAACATCCATAATTTACTTAAAAATTTCATACTTTCGATTTCATTTAAAATGCACATAATTCTTTAGCATACAATTTCTTATGTATTTTCAGTTGTTTTAATTTTTTTTCCCATTATTCTTGTGAGTTTATATCGTATAAACAACATTAAATTTTCACTTACTTACTATAACTAGAATCCTGAAAATGTTTACAGAAATAGACACCTGGGAGAAATTAGAACAAAATGATAAAATGAACTGAAAGAAAATATTAAAATTGATGATTTTTATTAGTGATTCACTAGGTAAATTTGATTTAAGGCTGTTCATTAGATTATGTATTCCATCTCTGCATTATTAATGTCTGAAAATCTGAAATGAAAGTTTATAAGCCAAGTAAATTGGATATATATTTTTTGTTCTATCATATATTATGGATTTATCCTTTAAATCTGAATTAAAAGAGGATTGAGGATTCTGCTTTTAACAGCTCTTTTTTTTTTTATATTGACTGTGTACAGAAACTTGAGGTGGTTGACTAAACAATTTCATTAAAGAAGTTTTTTCTTTAAAATTTGACTAAGCTGTGAATTGTGAAAGTCGTAGAATTGAATAGAATTGTAGAAGTTGACAAAAGCCTACAATTTTTCAAAGAATAAAAATAATGCAGACACAATGTTACATGCGGTGTTGATTTTTGGTGGACTATGCAAAAAAAGAAATGAGTAATGTGTTTACTTAAGGTTCAGAATCCTATTTTAAATTGATTAATGGCATCTCTGTAATGAAAATTATCTCTGACATCAAATAAGGAGCAACCCTATTTTTAGAACCTTTGGGAAAGTTATAAAAGAGAACTTGTAAGTTCTGGTTATTCACATTTTACAGTTAACTATTGCTACTGTTTTGTAGATCTCGACAACGGTGCATAACACTTAGGTCATTCAGAGAATGTAGGATCTGCTAAGTAGAAGGATAAAAAAAACACTTAATTGTTCAACTGCATTTATATTCATATCTTGTAGAGTATATGTGGAAGAAGATTGTTCATTACTAAGATATGATTTTAAGTGATTTTTTTTATTACTGGCCATCAGAAAGTCATGTAAATAATGTATCATAATAGCATTTTATAAATTATGTAGACTGAATTTTTTTATATATATGCCACTTATAAGTTAAGGCATTATTACTTTATTTTTGTTGTAGTTAATTGCATTTTTTATATAATGTGTATTTTCACAGTTTTTATGCATTTCTCATATATGCTAATTGATATACACATTGATCAAGATTTTTTACTTGTATAGTAGTAATCAAACTCACAGTGGAATATTTTACAAAATTTATTCTGTTTCAAATTAGATTTTTTTTTATAATTAAATAGTTTTACATGAAGTTTTATTTATTTTCCTTTTATTGGTTTTATTTTCACATTTTTCTTTTGTGTCTATCATGGCCCATTATATGTATATTTCATTTTTTCTTCCTCTCAAGTTAATATGATCTTATCATATTATAGCATAAAAATATTTTTAAAAGTTAAAAAATATTAAAGCTTGTTTAAGGTATCAACTATAATTATAAGCAATAGAACATAGTCAATACAGAATACGTTAAAAAGTGAACAAATACGTATTACCAATCATATTATTTAAGATTGGGTTCTTTTTTTTTTTTCAGTTTTTACTGTTGAATATGAAAAAATAGATTATGTACTGCTGCATATTACAATCAGATAATTATAGTAATGAATTTTTTAGTCAGATGAAAGGCAAACGAATGAGGTATTCGCCTTTATACCAGCTGATATCTAGTGCTTGGCATTGATTTGTAAAATTGGCTAATGTCCCACGTAATATATCTTACCAAATTGTCTTTAATTACCAAGTGAGATCCTGGGATAATCAGGGCTGCTAATCAGAACTTAACATACTTTATTAAGGAGAGATCTAGATGTTTAGAGAGTTGTTTGACGAACACGAAGGAAATCAGTAAATATTATTGCAGTGCTTGTTTGTAACTGGCATTCTGTTGAAATATAAACCTGAAATTCCATAAAAAGAAGAGCAGAGCATAAAATATTGGAGAAATATCATCATGCTGTAAGTGTGTCGCAGATGACAACTGAAAGGATGCAGGCAACAATCAGGTTAGCATCCCACCACTATTCTATGTCTCCAGACACATCTTTGCTGGTCATCTGTGGCTGAATTTAAAGTAGGACTCATTGTTGAAAACCACTTAGTGAGATTCCAAGTTAAATGAGCCGCTCTACAATTATAATCATGCTTGTTCCATGCGCTTAGATCTTGTACACATAATTGTTTATTAATGAACATTGCAGTCATTGATGTCCTGTTTATGCATCAAAATGACAGAGTTTAACCATCTTGCCAACATTGCCAATCAATAGCATTGTTATGTACCAAATGTCGATTAATCTTCTGATATGATTATCTTGTTACCTTTAGCCCAATGAAATACCCTCTCTAAAATAGGGACATATGCTCATATGTGCCAAAGTGTGCAAGTGGAAATAAATTCAAATGGAAATAGTAACCTAAAATTGGAATTTACCATCTTTTGCTCTACATTCAAATGTTCAGTTTGTTATGTTCTGCAGCTGCATCTATTTGTTTATTGGCTTCCAAAATGAATCATTTGTATGTTGGATCAATACATATTTCCATATGAAATTTTTACATCAAAATAACTCCTTGTTGTGTTGCTTTTTTTGTCTTAAAGTGTACATACATTTTTTTGCATAGTCCATTCATCTGTAAGCATTGCATAGTCCATTCATCTGTAAGCATTTTTGATGCTGTAGGATGTGTTTTTATAGACATTGTTTTTAGAGTTTTACTGTCTAGAAATTTAGCCAGTCCAGCACTGATGATTTTAGCATTTGATTGTCATTGAAATATTAAAAAGCAAGACAATCTCTTTTGAAAAAAATATTTAAGTCACTGGGTATCCCAACCAATACATGCAGCTGTATTATTGCCATACTTATTCTTCATTCATTATTGAGAATCCATAAAGGTCACACAATTCTTAGTGAATTCCTGCTCTGTTATGCAGTTTGTATCAAATATACAATCTCACTTCATATTTTGTATTATGACAACCATTTTTACTTGGCTGTGTTTGCTGTACTTGGCTAATGATTTCATGTTTGTTATTTGTGCAAGCAATGGGTACCTGTTACTGTGAAAATGCGATTTGACTGGTGTTAATATTCAGAATTTAAAAGAATGAGGATTTTTTTTAATTGTACCATATAAAGAGCATAGACTACTTTATCTCAATTTGATAAGCTTTTAATGGGTTAATACAGAATTTTTTTCATGCATTTTGTATTCTTTACATAATTTATTGCTGCTCATTTTCATATCATTTGGGTAAAAATTTTTAAAATCCCCCACTGAATAGACTTATTGTTAATGTGAAACACTCATATATGCTGTTATAGCGACCACTAAATCCTTTCATTTCTGAAAACAGCTACTGCTAAACAAGTTGCTGTGTAATTATAACCTTTTTATGTTACACTGTGTTAATTTTAGCTGGGATATAAAACAGCATTAAAAATAGTTCAACATGTGATTTTGATGAAGGGCATATACATATTATTATTTGATTCTTATAAATTTCTTATATACCACGCATTTGTGATAAAATTATGTTATATTTGAAATTTTATCATAAACTTCTTTAATCCTCAAATTGTCATCATATTTGCACCTGATACTGTATTATTAGCAGTATGAGATCTATTAAAAACTGGTGAAATTTAGCCAGAACTGTATAATCCCAAACCACCTCCACATTTGAATGCATGAATTGTGAGTGTTTCTTATGAATGCTCTTTTTGAACATTTCAGTATGACTTAAAAAAATTCATGTCATTAATCATATCTTACCTTTCTCTCCCCTTACCAAGGAAACCGAGTCGTATTTTGTAAAGTTATAAATTCTTGAATATATGAACCAAAATTTGGTACTATCTTATATCTTGTAACTCTCCTGATTTATTCGGGAGACTCTCGAATTTCTGTCCCTTCTTCAAAACTCCCTAATTATGTATAAATCTCCTGAATTTCATCAAAAATCGGGAAATTCCCTTAAAAAGGAATTTTGGTACGAGGAATAGGGAGAATTTTGAAGAAAATCCCTATTGATAAAATGATGAAATAATTCATTGCAAATGGGAGGGGGAGTATCTATAAGCATAAAAATATCTAATTTCAAAGTTTAGTGTCACGTCCTTGAAATGTAGCATGCCGATTTACAAAAGGAAAGAAAATTGCAGAATTGAGTTATGGCTCATGTAAAGTAGGAAAAAGAGAAAAAAACCCATGTAGTTAATTTTCCCTTCTCAAAACCAAAACAAATGCCATTCAGAAATTTGCTCTTTCGTTAGTGTGAATTTTGTTTCGGATCTGTTACTGTTCTGATGCAGGCGTAATTTTATGTTTAACAATGAGTGCTAAATTAAAAAAAATATATCTTACTCAGTTTAGTGTTTATGTAAAGGAATTTTCTTAATTAGGTATAGGAAAGGAATTTTTTTTTTGTTTTTTACATGGATTGTGTGAAGTATGGATCATCATAACACTTCTCATCTCAAAGAAACAAGGAAATGTTATTGGTTGTAACCTCAAAGACAGTTGAAGAATTACAGCATAGAGAAAAAAAAAATTTTTTTTTTTTTTTCAGCTGTAAAAGGATATTATGTTAAAATTTTAGACTAATGTACCACTCTCCTCTGTTTATCAAGAATGCCTTGACAAAATGCTGATGTTTTAAATCCCAACAAAGGCTTTTCTAAATTACATTACTTAATTGAGCAATTTCCTGCAATTTTAATGCTCAAAGAGGGAGAGCTGAAGGAAGAGGTCATAGATGATGTGATCCACTCATAATTTTGGGAATTTCAAATGGAAAATTTACCTTCAGAGATCATTAATGAAAGTAGAGTTGTCTCACAGTGTTCTCTAATTTGAAAATTGCTGACTATCTTGGTCAAAGAATGTGTGAGAAATTGCCTACTGTCATTCTTTCTTTGCTAGTAATTCCACATTCAAATGTTGAATGTGAATGAATCTTCAGTGTAATGAAGAAAAACAGAATACATTAAAGAGCTTCAATAAAAGCCTGGAAAATTTGATGCTCATAAAATGTAACAATCAAAAGTGCTTTGAAGAAGATTTTAGCAAAGATCTATCATGAAGGACAAAATTAGCTACTCATTTATCTTTAAAATAAGTAGAAGATACTGAGGAATATTGCTCATGAAAAATTTTCAAATATAGAGTTTCCATAAGTTCCATGGTTTTATTATTGTTACCAAAATTTCAATTATCAGTCTCTTATTATTATTTTCTCCCTTAAACTGTATCAAACACCAGTTATTCAATTTGATATTATTAAACCTAACATTTCTAAAAGATTAGGCATAAAAAATTATACTCAACAAAACTTCCAACATATTAGAAAATTTAAAATAGAAGAGTATTAGCTTTCCAAATTTTTTTTATTAATCTTAAAATTATTCATATATAATGACTTCATATTCATAATAAAATAATATTCAAAATAAAAAAAGTTATATATAATGACTTTTAATCAAATAATGTTATACAAGTGCATTACCATTTCATCCCGCAGTGCATAGGTAGAAAGAATATTTACCATAATGTCAACTCATTGATCTGATAAAAGAAACAAGTTTAGGAAGAGGCATTGTTAATAATGTGATAGAAAAAGAATAATAAATTTAAGTAAAGTTTAAAATATGACTGTGTTCTAAAAAAAATTAACATAACATCTTTTATTTTGTATTCATTTTATCAAATTGTTAAATTATAGGGATTTTTTTATCAGGTAAAAATAAATTGTATTACCACTCTTTTTTCATCTTTGTTTTTATGCATTTATGTGTTCCATATGAAAGCATAGCAGTTATGATAAACCATTTGATTTATTTCATTATTCAAAAGAAATACACTCTATAAATAACAAAAACTATTTTAATTATTTGACAAGAATTTTATTTGAAAAAATGTGTCTGTTTTAAAGTGTAGTCTTCACTCTGAGAAATGCTAATAAGTCCCAAAGCAATTTTTTGCTTTTTATTTTATTCCTTATAATTATTATAGATATGCTTATTTTTTAAAATCCCCATTTAACTTAAAATTCTTTAAACCAAAAGTCTCCCCATCCCTAAAATAAGCCTTCAAAAGTCACCGAAATTTTCATTCTCCAAATTTGGCAGCTATGCTATCTGAAATGGAAATTTTGTTTCTTCAAGAGCTACAAAACATTTTCCATTTGTAGTGAAACTAACTACACTTCTAACTAACCTTCTTCTTTAATAAAGAAATACAAAATGCTGATTAACATCAAATTTAGATCAGTATAAACATTTTAACTCTTCTTGAATTATTTAATGTTATGAAAGTAAAATTATAGAAGACAATTAAAAGATTTTCATTTAAATGTGAAATTAACTCATGAAAATATGAAATTATGCTTAACAATTTAACTCATATTACATCATTATATCAATGTTTGATCAATATTGCTGTTCTGTTGATTGAATTTTTTAAAAATAGTTCCCATTTAATATTATTGTTTATCAGAAGAATCTAGCCTAACTCTATTTTAAACATATCTTTGAATTCTAAAATTAAAACTGTTTCCAATATTTAGCTTGTTGATTGTCAAAAAAAGTGTTTTTTCTTTCATAAAACAAATAAAATTGTTTGAAAGAAAAACATTTATTATTTTAGCTGGTCTCTTAGTGTAATTGTAGCTTTAAAACAATATAACATGTGGAAATTAATTCACACTATACTAATCAAATGTAAATTTCCAGAGTAACAGTTTTAGTTTTTTTGGTTACCATTTCTGATACTGAGTATGAGAAAATTGAAAAACTTCAAATATCTTTTACCCACATGTGTACTTATAAGTTAATTTTTACCTACTTTTAATCCTGACAAGACTTGGCACAAACTAATTATTGTACAGCAAACATTATGCTTTAAGAACATGAATTTTAACAAATGTTTTATTTATGTTACTTACATGATTCATTCCAACTTTCTTATGTGTTTTTTCTTAATATCACTTGCATTACAGAATTTATTATGTTTAATTTGTGCTACTAGAAAATTTATAAAGAAAATGCTTTCAAATTAATCATTCATTAATTTTTTGAAATGAGAGTAATAAAAAATATTTATCTGGCAATTCTTCTTTTTTTAGAGTTATTTTTGAAAATATAGGTAGTAAAAGATTCTTTGAAGGTAAAAACCACATTGCTTTCATATAAACATCATTCTACTTAATGGTTTATGAGCATGCTTTCCTGACCATCAAGATCACTTGGCCTTAAATTTATCAAACACCTCCAAGATATTATTAAGAGAATACACACCTTTAACCCTCTTCAAACTAATCTGTGTAAATTGTAAGAAACTTCAGTTATCATGGATTTATATGATTTCCTACTATATCCAGTGCCATGGCAAAATATCACTGTCACTGAGACAAAAGAAGTTGCAGCAGAATACTATAAAGGTGTCTGATTCAATTGCTCTGCAGCAGCTTCTCATCATCATGCTGTCTTAACAAAGGAAATGTTTGTTCTGCAGCCCTCACCCCCAGCTCTTTTCCATCATTAAATGTTAATGAAGTTTAATTTTAGCAAAATTGAATAGAATATATATATATATATTAATTTAAACATTAGAGTGCAAAAGTTATTATTAGTTACAATTTGATATGGAAATGGAATGATAACTAACTGACATGTATTTAATTTGTTAATGTAAACATAATTAAACATGTAAATGTTAGCCTTCAATAAAATGGGAGGTCTGTTTTTTAAAAAAATTTCCATCTTAAGTATAATCAAAAAATTCTCCTTTGCTTCTAAATAAATAGATAACAGTAGCCAAAATTAAAAAAAAAAAATAAATAAATAATGTCTTAAATAAGATGTTAGAAAGGAATCCCAATCTTTTATACCATGCTGAAGTTCATATTCACTAAAAAGTTACATATTATTGTTAAACCTTTTCATTCAAAAGGTAATTTAATTTTCATTTGTAGGAAATAAACTAGACTCCCCCCTTTCAACCATTTCACACCCCACAGTTTGTGAACCACTGCCCTACAAAATATATATAATATACACATACAGTGAAACTCCTAAAAATTATTTCTTTTCTGAATCAGTTAAAAGAGGCTGCTGAAGGAGTAGGAGAGAAGTTTCTTCAGTAATATTTTTCATTTCAAATCAAAATATCTGAAAGTTTAATCGCATCTATTAATCTGCATGGAAACATTTTCCTTGGAAATCCCTTTTATAACTCTACAAATTGTTCTACTGTTAAGTTCCTGGGCATTGTGAAGTCAATACCTTATTGTCAACTCTTTTTATATTCTAATAATAAATTCAATAAAATTGAATTATTTTGAATGATATTTTATTTAATTGATTGATATTTGAATTCAAGATATTTGAAATATATATATATATACATACACACATATATATACTCAAGAATAAGAATGAAATGTTAAAAGAAATAAAATATAAAAAACAATTTTCAAAAATGCAAAGAATTAAAAAAAAAAAATTTTAATTTAAAAAAACCCCGTTTCTATAACTGCTTTTATAACTATCATTAATGTTGTTTTTGTCTCAATTTAAATATCTCATTTTCTCTTCATCTAAAGCATCTATTCATTTCCAATCCAGATATTATGGAATTATAAGCTTGATTGATGTTAATTCCAGTTAAGTTATTCCCTGAAGATATATAGCTTTACCTTTAGATGTATGTGATGATTTAAATAATGTTAGCATATATGCATACTTACTTTAATTATTAAAACTCTAATAATTAGTTATTTTTAATTTTGAAAAAATTTCTGCCGAGTTTATGCTAATGAAAAAATTAATAACCTGTACTTGTTAAGATGCTGCATGATATTAGCTGAGATGTATATAATACATATTTAACAAGGCCAAATGTTTGCTTTAATTGTTAAATCTATTGCAACTAATTCCACTTATACATTTTCATCTTGAAACTTATATTTAACGTAAAAATTATATTAATTAAAATATTATTGCAAACATAATCTATAAGATCAAATTATTTATCTAGTTGAAATTTATAAATGCAGTAATAGTTTTTAAAATTAAAATACAGCATTAAAATAAAATTGTTTTTTTGTTTTTGTGTATTTTTTATGAGACAAGATTATTATATACAGATGTTTAGTGGCTTCATTTTCATTGGTGGTAAGCTTTTAAAGGATAATTGTACAAAATCTAAACTACTTTAAAATGCATCATTAAGAAAAGTGAATTGAAAATTCATTCTTTCTAAATTTCTTATAAAACATGTACCCATTGGAAATTATACATATAATAACTGTAAATTTCAGTTTTTACTTAAAAATTGGTGAACTTAATTTGTTTTGATGATTAGAAACAAATATGCCGTGAATGAAGACGATTTCACATGTCTAGTTTTAAGAATATATATATATATATATATTAAAACAAACAAAAAAAGTAGTAATTTTTTTATTAAAATTCTAGTATTTAACTATTTTTAATTAAAAAATTTTTTAATTAATTTTTGTTGTATATTGTCCTCTTTATTTTTATGGTAATTAAAAGTGTTATAGAAATATTTTGTATTTATGCGATTATTTAGAAAATAATTTGTAAATTATACTTGTTACTATGTAATAATTAGCATTTCTTAATAATGAAATATTTTAAAATAGTAAAAATAAGTTATATATAAATATCAGTTTTGTGCCCTCATGCTTTAACGAGGTTATATTAGAATCATCATCATGATCAGCCCCATGATGGGCCAAGGCTGTCTGCCTACTGGCACATTTCGAGACAGGAGATGTTTTGTTTTTACAAGGTAGGGTTGTCAACCCAACGCCCTACAGTCATGTTAGTCCGGGACCTACAGTTTAAAGGGGATTCCAAACCACTACAAACATCCGTGGTACAGCTCCAGACATCCAAACCCAAAACCTGTGGCACTATGCCACTCGGCCATCAGCCCTTATATTAGTATAGATTTATTTATCTGATTAGTACTTTTTATATTTTGGATCGTGTTTTATAGTAAATTCAAAGTGTACATAGATTAACTAAATATACAATTAAATAACTGCTTAACAAATTTACTTGCTTATTTTGAAAATTCTTTATTTTAGAAAACAATATATAACAAGAAATACATTTTTATTCATTTCTCTCTAATATGTCGTTAATTAATTTTTTTTAACAGTTTTTGTACTAAAAGAACATTTTTACATATTTAACTTGTATTAAAGCAGTTTTTTTCTTTCTAGTATTAACAGCGGAAATTTGATACAGTTAGTTAATCAAGAAAGCACAATGAAGCCTGAGAAAGTCAAATCAAGGTGGCGAAGAAATAGTGAAAGAGAAATTAGAGAAAAGTCAGGGCTTTGCCTTAACAGCAGTGAAAAAGAAGCAGAAAGTTTAAATGTAATTGGAAACATATCTGTAAATGAATTACAAAAGGAATCTCTTGGTAATATTGAAGTAGCTGATGCATCATCTATTTTTGAAAAGAGAGACAATGTACCTACATATATTGCTTTAGAAGAAAATGTGTATCTTTTTGAAAAGTAAATTATTCCTTTTTTAATTTATTAGTATGTTTGAATTTAAAATTATACAAACAGTTTCAATTTTGCTTTTCAATTTTCGAATTTTAGGAAACGAACTAAAAGGCAGAAGGAAGTAAGACGCATGTTGTGTGAATGCACTGTCTCCAAGGAAGAACGTGAAAATGGTGTTTTAGGTTGTCAAGATGAATGCCTAAACAGATTGCTGATGATAGAATGGTATGAATTCTTTTACTTTATTTTTATCTTTATGTAGAAAAAGAAGGAAAAAAAAAACTTTTTTAAAGCATATTTAAAAAATTATATTTATTTATCACATTTCTGCTGAGCTGAAGATTTTCAGAATTTGCCAGTGTGTAAGACTTCTGTTATTGATTACAGACTTGTGTAACTTTGAATTTCTCATTGTGCAGATGCCTAAGCTGATGACTTGTGTTGTTTTGAATTCTTTTTTTTCAAAACATTTCTAAGGTTTTAAAGCAATCTTTGAAGAGTATTTTAAAAAATTTTCAAGAATGTGAAAATATATTATGAGAAAATATGATAGATGAAAACATCTCTATAGGATGACAGATTACTATAAAATATTACATCCAAGAAAAATTATGTTATTGTGATGAATTGTATCCACATTGTAATATCGAAAACACAATTCTCTGAAGAATAACTGATTCTAAATGAATAACTTTCAAGAAAATGTTGAAGAAGCCATATATAACAGCCAACTGAACTAGACAAATAAAATCATATCTTATGGTTATAAATGGCTTTCTACCATATATAGTGATGAACTCAATGGATGTAAATTCAACTTGCAGAATTTTAAAAAATGCCAAAAAAATTTTGTATTCATAATAAGGTGAATAATTAATGATGGGGGAGGGTTTTTGTATTTAATGGTCAAATGTTCTTGACCTTTTGCTGTAAGAAGTGAATACCAGTGACTATTAACAAATATATGATCATTCAACAGTATTATTGGATTTGGTGGAAAGACCTTTTTTAAACAAGACAGAACATCAGTTTGTACATTTAACTGTAGAAAAATATGATTTCAACAAAATTATGTCAAAGTCATGGGCTGGCTTGCACTTAATCTGTATTTTACTAGTATGGTGAATATGTGGAGTCAGTTATGACAGAAAGTGTATGAAAATGGATGCCAATATTTTTCGATCATGAAATTTAAAATAGCAATTGTGTAAAGCATGATATTAACTGCTCCCTGAATGCAAAATAAAGTAATTTCATTGGAAAAACACATATTTGGAGTGAAAAAATAATGGGAGCACTATTTATTAAGTTTTAACATTTGCTGTTAAACTTAAAAAATTATTCATAAAATATTTCAATAATTTCTATAATTATAGGATGCCATATTTTGTGATTTATTAAGATAAATACAATTTTGAATGTTCTTAATTAGCCCATGATGCTTCCTATATGTTTATGATCATACACACCTCATATTATATTCATTTTATCCTTAATTTTTTTGATGATATTTTATGCTTGTGTCTATATTTTTGGGACAGTGTGTACAGTTTACTATGGTAAGTTTTGCCAAAAAAATTAAATTAAATTTACCAAATTATATTTCAACAAAAATAGATTCCATATATTTTAAAATATCCCTTGAATTGATCATCCTTTATTAATTTAAATGTAATTTTTCATATTTAAAATATATGCAAGTCAAAACTTGAATTCTTCCCCTGCTGAAGCCATCCAGACAGCAACAACCGATTTTCACAACTGCAGAAAGAACCTTTTCAGATATCTAAGGCACTCAACTAGTTTGAACTTGTAGATCACTGATGGAATTGAAACATGGCTACTTAACATCCCAAAGACAGCCCAGGAACTATCCCATGCATTAATAAATCAAAAACATTCAATTCTATTATATATAGAGCTATATTAAGTACATTTTTACTAGAGGATTGTTGATTGTTAAATAATTTTTTTAAAGATTCTTTTATTGAAAAGGTCTCATGTTAGATTTAAGCCAAAACAATATAATAAATGGTGCCAGCTACAAGTTCCATTTTTTTATAATACAACTTATGTTTATGACACATATTTTTATACAAAGTGAAATATTAGGATGCCAGCAGAGTAAAATTTTTTACAATATAAAATTTATAATCAATTTCAAATAATACATGATACAAAATAATTAATGTAGTTAACAAAAAATAATTTAAATATAATTACAACTATAAATGTATATTATAATACTTTATTTAAATATTTACAAAATATATGTTATAAACTCTTAAGTATACAATGCTCATTGCAAGATAAATTCTATATAAAATTTTTTTTAAATAATCACTTTTCATCTGTTCTCATTATTACAAAATCCAGTAAATAAAACATTGTTTATCTTGTGGTTTAATGGGTGATTGATATTATATATATATTTTGTATTTCTCGTAGTTTACATATTTTAAATCATTCTTACAATCTTTATCCAAATTATCTTAATTTTCTACACTTTTGCATTTTCTGCACTTTGTAATGGTTTTATAAATTCTTTCATGCAGCAAATAGTCCAACCCATTTGTACGTTCTTTCATACCGTAATCTTTTTAAAAGTGACTGGATCAACTGAATAAACAAAGTGTTATCCTTTTTTTGTTTTCGTCTCAAATAAAAAGTAATATAATACTATGACTACGATAGACTCTGGGCCGTTATCCTAGTTGAGTTTACAAAATATGTGTTTGTAATTCTTTATACCACTCTAGAGATCTGCATGAGTACTAAAATTATTTAGTGAGCTGTAGAATTTTAGACAGAAATGTATAATAGATGCACATTTATTATAGTAAAGAGGGAATCTTTACACATTTGATATGCTGATGCAAAAGTTCTGAAAATTTTACAAATTTTCAGAATGGAGAAAAAATTATGTATAATAATAAAGTAATATGAAGTAAGTGTAGTCACTATTATTTGCTATCATTAAAATCTAATGCAATATGAGCTTTATAGTGATGGTTTGAAAAAACAAATCACTGTAATATTTTAAGTGTCATTTTGAGCATCAGCAGTTTCACTGCCATAGTTTGGTTATCACAGATCACCTGCTTTGGTTCTTAATAGCAAAACATCCGTTTGACCTTCTCTGAGTTACTGCTTGAGAAAGCAAGGGTGATTGTGTTCCAGAAAATTCTCAAAAGTTGATCCAATTTTTTTGAAAGTACTTACTTCTCCATATTTAACTATGCTTTAAAACTTCATTTGATTTTTTAGTCAGTGGTAAAATACATTTTAAGTGGACCTGGTGCTTTCTTGCAAAGCATTTTTTTTTTCTATTTGCAATTAAACATACTTTAATAAAAAGATAAAATACTTTAAATTCAAAAATATTTATAGTAAATGTATTATTTTTATGCTATGTATATGAAAAGATTGAAGTTGAATTCCTCAACGAATTTTATATTGTAGCGGAGGGAGAAGCAAGCCTTATTTGTTTTACACACAATTTCTCAAAATGAGACATGTAGTTCAGAAGATTTAAATGATACTCGCAGTAGCACTTGAAAAAGGGTTTAAAAAATCTTTTTGAAAGAGTAAAAAAATGTTATTATTACCAAAGCATCTTTTTCTTTAATTTTGTTTTTCATTCAAACACTTATTAGAATGTTTAATCTATTGTTAACTGGGGAAAAAAACGCTGGGAGCTGGGTTTTTTCCCCCTGACAAAGGAAACATAGCAAGTCATACTTCTTGACGATTGCTGACAATAACCACAATAAATGAATGTTCGATGCAGAAAATTCTTTCTAATTTTTATTTTATGTAGTTTATTATCATATTTCAATTAGCTATGTTTATATTAATAACTATTTCATCTAACTTTCAATGCTGAAATCAGAGCTATCTTTTAATATTTACTTATTTTATAACATTCTGCTATGAAATTATAGATATATATTTTTGTAAATCTCTATTAAATTTAATCTTTCAGATAGCAAAGTTTAATAAATATTTCTACAAAAAAAAAAGATATATACCATGTTTATTAAATTGTAGTACATTTCTGATTCTTTTTAATTAATCTATGGCGAGTACTGCTTCCTAAGTGATATTTCTTACCCTTTTGTTTCAGTGGCTCTCGCTGTGCTACTGGGGAAGCATGTTCTAATAAACGTTTTCAAAAGGTATATACATTGTATTTATTGCACGGATTTTATAAACTTACAATAAATACTTAAATAAATAAAGATAAATTGATTTTTTTAAATTTTAACTGCTTTACCTTTTATATAGTTGATTTTCTTTTTTATATCATTTGTAAAAGACATGTAGAAATTCAGCTGTAAAAGATTTTCATTATTTTTCAATTCATTTGTACAAAGTTTTTGTAATTTTCAACAGAGACTTTATGCCAAAGTTGAACCATTCAAGACACGAAATAAAGGTTGGGGATTAAAGGTTCTAGAAAATGTTCCTATGTAAGTTGAATATATTTTTTAATATTCCTGTTTTATAATGTTTAATTTTAACAATAGTTATAAACTTTGCTTGAATAAATTTAATTTATGTATTGAAAATTTAATTCTTAACTAAAAACTTTATAACAAACAATCATAATATTACCTATTTCTGTGAAACAATAATGTAGACTAGAATATTTATGTAGCCATGTTATTGCATATGGTGAAAATTTCTGAAATATTGACAGTATATAGTCCTTCCTAGAAATCAATAGATCAAATATGTTATCTTTATCTATCTACCAAATTATCAATAACCTTTTATGATTTTTATTATGTGCAGTCTTGTCGTTTATATTTATATTTTGACAATATTTTCTGTAATAAATGACTATTAGAAATTCAACAATATAATTGTACATGTCCTTTTAATGTAATACATCTAAAACTAAATAAGTTATAATAATCTGAAATTGAACTTAAAAATGCTGGCTTGAAAAAACTGTAAGTATCATAAAAAGAAAAAAGCATATAGAAAAATGTTATAATGTACAAATTAATAGAAATGATGTTGATATTTATTCTTACTTATTTAAATTTTTCTTAAATTTAAAATGAATGTGTATAATAATATTTAACAAAAATATGATTAAAAATTAAATTTTTATCCAATAGAATTTTTTAAGGGTTATAATATATTTTATTCTTCTGAAACCCTACAGTTGGTTCCTGGCCAAGGCTGTCTTAGTTAACTTCCACCAGCTAGGCCCATTTTGACAGTTGTATCTAAGAGGAGTTCTGTCTGATTTTTTGTGATTGAGATTTCTAAACATGAGAGTTTTCTTTTTATGGGGTAGGATTGCTAGCCCTACTCCCTAATTTGCCACTCTATGGTCATTTTTTTTTTCACAAGAGCTAATTAAACAGCGACCTACGATTTAAAATGGATTTCAAACCACTATCAATGTCCATGGCGTGCCACCAGGACTCATGGCTTGATACTTGTGGTACCAAGCACTAGCTAAAATATATTGGGGCCAAGCATCAGGCCCCAATATATTTTATTAATGTACACTACTGCCCATTAAATTTGCTGCACCAGGAAGAAATGTAGATAACAAAATGATATTTATTGGACAAATATATTATACTGGAAATAACAAGTGATTAAATTTTCAAGAAATTTGGGTGCTTAAATCCTGAGAAATCAGTACCTAGAACAACCCCCTCTGGCAGTAATAACAGCAGCACTTATACGCCTGGACATTGAGTCAAACAGAAATTTGATGGCATGTACAGGTACAGGTGCCCATGCAGCTTCAACACGATGCTACAGCTCATCAACCATAGTGACTTTTGTATGGTGACGAGCCAGTCGCTCGACAACCATGGACCAGACGTTTTCCAGACGAATAAAGGATAGAGCAACGGGTCGTAACACACCAAAAATGTAACGTGCACTGTTCAAAGTACCGTCAATACGAACAAGAGGTGACCGAGACGTGTATCCAATAGCACCACATACCATCACGCCAGGTGATGGCCAGTATGACGATGACGAATGCACTCTGCCAATGTGCGCCAAACACGGATGCGCTCATCTTGATGCTGTAAACAGAACCTGGATTCATCTAAAAAAATGTCTCGTCATTCTTGCGCCCAGGTTCGTCGTTGATCACACCATTGAAGACGCTCCTGTCTGTGATGTCTTGTTATCTTGCATGCTTTGTCTGAATGCACTGAAAAGTTAATTATTTGCATATCTCAGCACCTCATTCCTGTCGTTTAAATTTCACGTCTGTAGCATGTCGCCGTCTTGGTGTAACAGTTTTAATGGTCAGTAGTATATATTAAAATTTTGTTATATATATTCACAGACCAAGAAAAGTATGCTGAGTAAATCAAAATAGTTGCCTGAATTATAAGTAGCAGTAACTTTATTTCAACCATTAGCATTATTATGCATAATAGAAAAGAAAGTTTAAAATTTCATACTTCTAACCTTGGAAACTTTTTATGAATTGTATTTTAATCTTCATAAAAAAAAAAAAAAAGTTGTAATTAAAGCCTCGTTTTGATTTACATAGTATTATAACCATTCCTTGTATTGTCTATTTTTCAGTGTATATAATTTGTATTTTTTAGGGGGAATTTTGTTATTGAATATGTTGGAGAAGTTCTAAGTCGACACGAATTCAAACAACGCGTTAAGCAGTATGCTCGTGAAAAATCTAATCATTATTATTTTATGGCTTTGAAATCAGATGAAATCCTTGATGCAGCAAATAAAGGAAATCTGTCTCGGTTTATGAATCATAGTTGTGATCCTAATTGTGAGACCCAGAAAGTAAGTTTCTTATTGTTTTCTATATAAATAAATAACAAATGACAGATGTATAAAATGTAAAATATAAAGATTTTAACTTAATAGTATTTGCATAGGACACAGGACCAGTGGTGGAAAATTTGTGCCAGTTGCGCCAAACTGCTCCGAAATTCATGGCTTGCTACATTCTGCTACAAAAACGGCAAATTTCGCATTTCTGCGACAAAAATAAGATATTTCCTTTATTTTGATTTAATAACTCAGTAAAATAGCCTAATATGAATGAGATCTTATAAGATTGTTGTTAAAGGGGGTAAGAATTAATCAATGTTATAAGAGTTCTGTTTTTATGACGTTTTTGCTGGCGATAGGATTTATCAGTTATGTCAACAACATTTGTCATTGGGCAAAAATTCGTTTTAAATGATTGGACTCGATACTGTGGCGTCATCTATTGTTCTTAATAGGAACAAATAGGATAAATAATTTGATTGTTAACATACACTACTATATGTTTCCGCAATAATTGTTTCAAATAAATGTATTAAATTTAAATTAATTCAAAATTTTATTAATATTTTATATTTGTAAATTATTCACCACCAAGCATAATTTCTAAAAAATTTTTAATCTTTTCTCTACTACTAATATGTTTTGTTTGTCCCTTTTTTATTTATTATCTTGTTAAATAATATCCAAATTTTAAAATAATTTTGTTTTTAATAATAATTTAAAAATTGGCTGTAATCTGTCATTTGAAGGATTACAGCATTTCTTTATTTCTCATTTATTACTTGAGCTGAATTTCTTAAGCACATTTTTTTTCCCACTGAAAATCTACAATTATGGTGTGTCTAGACATATTAAAATTCTCAAAAATAAGATTTGTTAAATAATATTTAAAAACATATTTATGACATTTATCCATTATTTATCTATACATAATTATTATTCATTCTCCTTATGCATGCATATTGGATTTTTGTTGTGCTACATTTTGTATTTTTTCTAAAATTGGATATGTATAATTTTAGATTTAATTTTAAAACTAAAAAACACCATTTTGCTTATACAAATAGAAATAACTGATTGTAAACATATAAGCAATTTTGTTTCTTACTCAATCAAAACTCATATATCATTTGGTACTTTTAAATTTTAAATGAATCTTGTATTTCTTACTACCATATATTTAAAATAATTCGTATTTTAATTAAATAACATATTTAATGTAAATATAGCAGTCCAAAACAAAATTCAGAGAAAAATTTAATATATTTTTTATGTTAAATAATTTAATAATTATTTTTATATGAAATCCATTAAAAATTGGTACATTATTATTTCCATTAAAAATATTCATTGCTAAGAATTTCAAAATATTTGAAGTTGTAAGGAGGATAAAGAAAAATTGTGAACCATTAAAAAATATTAATAAATACATCCATTACTATAATGTGTCCCAATTCAATAATGAATGTGTTTATTAATAGGCATTTAATAATAATAACTGATATGTTTTATCTGTCCCTTTTTTATTATCTTCTTAAATAATATCCAAATTTTAAAATATTTTTATTTTTAATAATAATTTAAAAATTAGCTGTAAGCTGTTATTTGAAGGATTAGAGTAATTCTTTATTTCCCATTTATTACTTGAACTGAATTTCTGAATTCTGAATTTTTTTTCTACAGAAAATCAACAACTACGCTATATCTAGAAATATTAAAATTCCTAAAAATAAGATTTGTTAAATAATATTTAAAAACATTTATCCATTATTTATCTATATGTAATTATTGTTCATTCTCCTTATGTATGACATATTGGATATATTTATTAATATTTTTTTGTATTCTTTAATGGCTAACAATTTTTCTTTATCCTTCTTGCAACTTCAAATATTTTGGAATTCTTAGCAATGAATATTATTTGTGATTTTTTTTCTTCTAAAATTGGATACATATAATTTTAAATTTAATTTTAAAACTATAAAACACCATTTTGCTTATACAAATAGAAATAACTTATTATAAATATCATTTGATACTTTTATTTCTTACTACCATTTATTTAAAATAACTCGTATTTTAATTAAATAACATATTTAATGTAAAAGTAGTATGCCAAAAGAAAATTCAGAGAAAAATGTAATACATTTTTTCTATAAAATAATTTATTAAACATATTCATTGCTAAAATTCCAAAATATTCGAAGTTGCACGAAGGATAAAGAAATATTGTTAGCTGTTAAAAAATACAAAAATATTAATAAATACATCCATTCCTGTAATGTATCTAATTCAATAATGGATGTGTTAATTAATAGGTGTTTCATAAAAAAAAAAATTTAATATTCGATTCTAATTCTAATTTTCTTTTTTTAAATGCATCAATAAGTTAGTTTTGTATTGAATTTCGAATATTATGCAAAATGAGTGAGTTTAGTTCAATTACGATACAAATCATGCGGTTTTATTTCATATAAATCATGTGATTGCTAAATAAGATAAAATTAATTAACATATGCTTTGAAATCTGAAGAAGAGCTGTTAATGTAAAAATATACTGCTACGAAACCACTGAGAGAGAGAAAGATACTACAAAAATGTAAATTACCCTGCTAAGAAACCACTGAAAGCTGCTACCAAATTGCAATTTGCCCTGCTACAAAGCTGCTATGAAAATCATTTTTTGATTTTCCACCCCTGTATTGATCTTCAAAGATTTAATAAATTTTTTTTAAAAGTGTTTTATCTTAAATTTTGAATTATTAAGGTTTTTTAATAAAAAGATTTAGAAGCATTCACTTATCATAAAAATTTGTATGTAAGTTTAAGAATCTAATTAATATAAACAATTTTTATTTTTATTTTTTTTTAGTGTAAAACTCATAAGTATTTATTTTCCTAGTGGACTGTCAATGGAAATTTACGAATTGGGTTCTTTGCAAAAAGAGATATAAAAGCTGGTGAAGAATTAACTTTTGATTACCAATTTCAGCGTTATGGGTATGTTACTTTTTATTAAAATATTGATGATGTTCTATTAGGTTGTGTATTAAATGAAAATAACTAGTATATTAGTTTATTTGTTAATGTTTTTTTAAATATCAATGATTATCTCTTAAATTTGCTCTATAACTGATAAAAACTTTGTTTCATATTTAAATAGTAAAAATTTTTTTGTTAAATATCATTAATGACAAACGAGCTTTAAAAAATCAGTGGATGTCATTACTTAATATTTGTAAACTTTTAAAAAGGTGATGATATAAGAAAAATAAAATTATAGTTGTAGGGAAAATATTAAACTACTTTAAAATTCATGGCAGTCTTCAATAGTCTGGGTTATAATAGTCAGCAATCTATAATCAGCAACAAATTAAAAAATTTAATTGAAAATTTAAAAAAAATAATAAAATAAAAAAAGCTCTATAGAATTAAAATTGTGATTATAAAATATAGATTAAAATAGCAAATCTGATATAATTACATGAATCAGATATCTCCAGTTTTTAGTAAATTGATAAGCAATCTTACATGTGTTTCTATTACTGTTGTCAAAAATTGATTTCAGTAACTGTTTTGTAATTATATTGATATAACTAATCTTTCTGGTCATACTCAGGGTGTTTAATATTTTCAAAAGGCTAATTTATTTTTCTTATTTTCAAAAGACTAGTGCTTCTATCTTTCATTTAAAATGTTTTCTATTTTTAAGATATCAATTTATATTTTGTCATAGTTATTTTAAAAAAAAAAAAAAAAAACCCATAAAGATTTTGAAGTTTTTGTTATCTAAAGGATATTGTAATATATTCAAAGAATTCTAATTTAACCTGAATATTGGTTGCTAAAGTGTTCTGGTATAAAATATTGTACTAACCCCATTTCTAATACTGTTCATAATTTTGTAATTTATTAGTTAGTTTAATTATTACTTATGATGTTTTATATTTTTTTCTGATTGCTTAAAAAATTGCCTATTGGGAAATGAGAATTAAAATTGAGTTTGCACAAATGAATTTTTTCAATTTCTAGTACTTGTTCATTATAATTGAATCCAACTTGGTGATTTGAAACATTATTACAAACATTATTACATATATGTTTAGGTGGAAATATATTTTTTATTTTATAAAATATTGTATTGTTCTTTCTTTTCTTTGTTACTAAATATTTTGCTTGTCCATGTATACTTAATTTGTCCCAAATGTTTACAGTGTTAAGTCAAACATTCAACCATATCTATTCAACATTGTAATGTTTCTTCAGATATTTTTAAATGAAAGATTAAAAAATAATTACATTTATATATTTATAAATTTGACACATATGTACAGAAATCTGTTCAGCAGATAATGCTAAGATAGATCGTGTCATTAATTATGCAATTCATAACATTGCCAAGTAAAAGTTATCAAGAAATTGGATTATAGTGAACAAGTACCCAATTTTTTTCATAGTTTAAAAAAAAAAAAAATTTCTAAGAAATAAATATCTCATTCTTTTTAATGATAGTATTACTATTTTTTCTATTATACTTTTGCAAATAACAAATAAAAAGTATTATGTACTATGTAAGACAATATTTACTTATATCAAATTGTTTAAAATTCTTAAAAACTTGTTGAATCATTTTTTATTTCTTTCAGTAATAATGAAATTTTATTGTTTTGGTTAATAATAAGGAAATTCATTTTTTCAAAGTTTGAGTTTTAATTATTTAAAGAGTGAAAAGGAGTTGAAATTAATTTAGTATGTAACACTTTTAGACGAGAAGCACAAAAATGTTATTGTGACAGTGGAGTATGCAGTGGATTCATTGGTGTCTCTAATGAAATATCTTTAGATATTACCAGCAAGACAACAAATAAACGCAAGAAAGGGCCAGAAGAGAAGAAGAGAGATATTTTTGAAGATTTAATAGTATGTAAAATACGTATTTTTTATACTTTATAATTCATATGAAAAAATAATGTATTTAATTAATATCTTTTCTCTACTTGAATTTCACAAATGATTTAAGGCATTTGTGCAGTAATGTTTTTTTATTATACAGCATAGTCTCTTTTTTCACATCCACACTTAACCAAATTATTCATTGAAAAAATCTTTATGGCTCATTTTTACATTCTGTTTGCGTCAAGTATTCAAAATCGTAAAATTCAATTATAATTAAAATGAATAAAAAAAATCATTGTTTAGATTTGTCCTTGCTAAAGAAGATATTGCCGAATGAGTGAATAAAGATGAACAGTAAAAAATTACAGATAACATGATTGAAAATCACATACAACTGAACAGAGAGGATGAAAACGAATGCCCATCTGTTGCTGACTCATTTCAAAGGTCAAAATAAAAAATTGATTGACTAAACTATTGAATACATTAAGAGGCAAGGAAAGACAATTCCTGCAATTCTGATCACACTTAAAAATATAACTTTGGAGTAAGAAAACGTTTATCATCCCACAAATTAAAAAAATATCAAATACATCTTCAAATAAACAGTTTAATTCCCCATTTTTATCAAAGTATTGGAAGTGCAGAAACAAAATCATAATATAACTGTAGTACTAAAAAAAAATAATAAATTGAGCTTAAATTTATATTTAATCTCCTTTTATTTAGTGATGATTTATATAAATCATGATTCATGTTAAAAAATTTTTGCTTATCTGTGGTGAACATGATTTATATTAACTCAGGTAATTGGGATGGTATACTGTGTATCTACTGTGTACTGTTCAACTGATATTAAATCTCTTATAGGATAATTATTAATTTTGTGTGTAGTAAGATTTTCTATTTGTACAATTGAAATTGCAACCGATTATGAATTTTTTACCAATTGATTTTTTAATGAATTTTTTTACCAAACTTTATTTAACTGGACATATGAACAAATAAATAAGTATAAAATGAATAGTTTTTTTAAAGGGGGTGGGGGGATGTTAAGCTTCAGTTTTTATCTAGTCTATGTTTTTATTCATGGAAGTTATAAAAAAAGATTATATTATTGCTGTTGATATTATTACAAATGCAAGTATATCTTTATAATTTTAATAAAACTGTTCTTTGTCTGCCTATTTCATTTAAGTGTACAAAATGTTTGGAATAAAGCTATTGTATAGGACTACAACTTAGTTGTTGATTTTTGTTTATCCGGCATTTATCTGTTGTTGAGTTTAATTTAGTGACCCTTCTAATGCAATTATTGACAACTAAGAAGTTAAACAACTGAAAACCTATAACTTCCTGTTTGAAAAATTCAACTTAAATTGATGCAGACTTCAGAAAGTTCCTCTTACACAAATAGAAGTCACAACCATGCAGAAAAGTTTAATCTTTAATATGAACCATTTCAGAGAAGGATCTGTTATTTCTGATTTGAAAGGAAATGTCGCTTAACTCTATTACGGGTTAAATTTAAATTTTTACTATTTATAGGCTATGATTCAGATGTTAACTGACCAAAATAGATCTGACCCACCTCTCAACGATTTTTGCGAAAATCGAATTTAAAAACTGGTATAGTGACTAAAGTTGCGAGTTTTATTAGCCTCATCAGAGTTACTTTTCTTACTTTTTTTTTTCATTTAATTTCTTTCACATATTATAAGGAATTCAACAAAAATAAGTGTTTTGTTTTAGAACCTTTTTTTTTTTACATTTTCTTCTTTCATTTCTGTATTTTTTTCACTTCCTTCTATTAGCTCACACTTTCCCTATATATATCTTGAAATTTTAAATCCTACAATAAATAAAATACTTTTTATTCATCCACTCAAAATCAAATTTTTTTTTTTAACTTGCAGTGGATGACACTTGATGTTAATACAGTTTTTTCAAATATTAATTCAGTAATTAATTTTAGTTTTTTTTAGATTTAAGTTGCATATATCTACCAATAGATGGCGCCCAGAGAAACTTAAAAAATGATTGAAAATTATTTATAAAGGACTTTCTGCAATATAGTGAAAAAAAAGTAGGAATTGACTTAAAATTTTTTTTTTTTATATTACTTGTTTTAATTTTATGTTTGAAAAATCATTATTAAACATTAACTTTTTGCTATTGCTTGGTTTTGTTTTCCTATGGAAATGTATGGAGAAATGTGTATGACACACCAAACACACAATTTTCCAAAAAAAAGGCATGTATTTAGAAAATTAGCATTTAACAACAAAAAGGTAATATTTTTAAAAAAAGTATACTTTTCAACTCAATATATAAGCGTGTTTGTATAGAAAATATCGATATTTTTCTGTATTTCTTATAATGACAGGGTAGCCAATCAACCTGGAAAACGGGAAAAGTTAGTGAATTTCATAAAATGTCAGGAAAGACAGGGAATTGTTTAAGAAATCAGGAAAACAAGTTTTTTGGAGAAACAAAACTGGAAAAATTAAAATTCAGATCCAAACGTAAGAAAAGTTGCCGAATTATGGAAATTGACTGCCATCTCCACATATATCTAAAAAAAAAAGTTTATAATTTGATGGCAGGCTTTTCAGGTGCCAAAGTTTTGCATGTAGAAATTTTTGCACTTGGAAGACGGCCATGTCATTTGGATGGTCGTAGGGTCATATTTTTTAAAATACAAGCCTTCGAAGTTCCTAGCTACAATCACAGAAATTTGAGAATTTTTTTTTCCTTTGTATTCTGCATTATAGGTGAAATAGGATGAGCCCAAGTTGTTATTCCGCTAACTTCTAGATGCATTTTAATTCGTCAATTTTAGAATAAAGTTTAGAATAGTTTCCTTTGTGTCAAAACAGGCAAGTTGTTGCTTATTTCCTTTCTTATATGAATTTTTATCTAGGATTTCTAATTATAAGTGTATTTTAGTTATATGTAACTTACGTTTTAGTGCAGCAAATATTGCTTGCTTTAAATTTCTGTTTTTATCATTAGCAAAACATACATGGAAGCGTCGATTTACTTTAATTTTTTCACTAAGAAAATGTTTCTCTCCTATTTATTTTCTGTTAATTAATCCTTTTTATCGGATGGCTACTCTTGTGGTATCATCAAAGGCAGGTTTTCCAGAGCATCGACTCTCTTCAAAATCATTAAATATTTAAGAACAGCGTTTTAATGTGAGATACAGCTAAAATTTTCCACCCTTTTGTTAATCAATTGCTACATTACAAAATTAAAGAGAAAATATGTGACCATAAAAGTGTACTTATGTAGTTTTGATTCTAGATATATTGAAAAATAACTAAACTTATGTCTTAACATAGGTTATAAAGACTAAAAAAAAAATTTTTGCCTTGTTTTTTCTTTTCATCACTTAATTTTTTTTTTATTGATGTTTCATTCTCTCTTTCCCTCCCATTGAAGATAGCGATGAGATTCTTCACTTTTTTGCTCTCTCAAGAAAAATATTTTTAATATATTTTTTTTTTTTTTTTTTTTTTTTACACACCAAAATAATCCTTTAAAACCAATTTTTGGCTGCCTGTTATCCCCTTCTCCCCGTCCATTTGACATTTTTTAAAAGTGTAGATAAGTTAATCTTTCATCTGATTTCACGAATTTATTCATATTTTCCGCTGCTGCTTCTTTAGTTCCGATTGCAATGCAGGAAAAGAAACTTTTTCGATGATCAGTGGTTGGAACGTTATTCGCGCTTTTCTGGTGGAATCGCATGAATGTTATGTTCATTTATGTAAAATGAGACACATATCATATGCATGAATACATTTTTTGTAGAAATCTTTTGTGTATGCAATTAGCAACTATATTGTTTTATTAATTCATTAAATCCTTTTTTTTTATTTTTAAAAGAGAATGTTCTGTTATTCTCTTGATATAATTAAATATTAGCATGTGTAATTTGCTGAAAACTGCTTTATTTTTTGTAAAAAATGAAAAACCTTAGATCAAATTTTGAAAATTTTAGTTCGGAATCTGTAAGAAAAACTGAATTAAAATCTAAAATTGTGTAATTATATGACAACATGAAATGAATATAGTTATCAATTTCATTTCCTGTTGAGATAAAAAATTATTGCGCAGTATTTAATAAATATATGATGATAGGATAGTTTAAAATGTTTTAAAAGATTTTTCATTCTGATATCTTTAATTTTCACTTTAACCTATTGCTGTTTCACTTTTGCAATTATTTTTATAGCTTTTAAGTTTGGTTGCTAAACTTAGTAGTATCTATTGTAAATTTTAAATAGCGATTAAAAATTTTGTAATAGCTAAAAAAAGGTAATGTTAAGTGGCAACTTTACAATTTTTTAGGCCTATATTGATTTGCAATATCCAAAAGAATAACATTTCAAAAAGCATGGATTAAAGTTCCGAAATACCGTTTTTGGCTAAAAGAAGCGAAAACTAATCAATTTTCTGGGTACTTACGTATTAACGATACCTTGGCGACAGTTGCGCCAATAAAGAGTTGTTGGCGGTTTTTAAGTGGCGCCAATCTACACTTAAAATTTTTGTTCCAAATAATAAAATTTATAAAACACTTCATTTAAAATCAAAACGCTTTCAAAATTCAAAACACTTTCATCAATTTCCACAATACAATCTGGTCCACCTACCTTCTTTTTTGGTTTATTCTCCATGTCCAAGACACATAATTCACGCATGTAATTGTTCCAATCTATAACAGTTTTATCCGATAAATCAAGTTGCTTTTCACAAAATTTAATCGTCGTCAACTCCTCGCACCAGCAGTATATGAATCTCAAAGCTGTACAAAATGGAATTCTCCTTCCCTCAAATCAGTTGTCTTTTCTAAGTCCCACACGATAAGCACACTGACTGAAATTGCATTTCCAAAACTTACGTTTACCAAAATAAAGTTTCATGTCATGGGAATTGGGACATTTTCGTTGTTTTGGTAAGATATTTCGCTCCTGAAAAAATAAAATTGCATCTTGTTCTGTTTCTGGCAAATCACAAATACTCATTTTCGTTGCAAATCTGCAGCTGTTAGATTGGCGACACTTAAAAACCGCCAAGGTATCGTTAATACGTAAGTACCATTTTCTGCTATGTGTATTTATTGCAGCACTGTGTTCTCTTTAAATAATATGGGTAAGCTAGCCCTTATCAATCATATGAAATCAAATTACATAAAAAAGCTATTTTAAGCAAAATTGAATCAATGGTATGAATAAATTTTTAAGCCGTCTAAGCAAAGTACTTTATTGAATAATAGTCCATCTACTTCAAAAATTAAGTAATCAATCTTTCAAAAAAATTTTAAAATCTGTAAAGGTTACTGAGTCAGAAATTCTATGGACTTTGAACTGTGTTATAGAACACTCATCATTTAGTTCAAGCTCAAGATACCGTTTTTAAAAATGTTTTGAAACAGCGATATTGCTAAAAGGATGACTCTACAACGGACAAAAATTGCTTAGATCAGCATTTATGGAAATGCTCCATATTTTTCCATCCCTCTGTGAAGAATATAAAAATTGGCAGTATTTAGTAATAGTATTTGACGAATCACTAAACAAAATTTTACGAAAGCAATAGATGGATATAACGATTAGATTTTATCACAAAAATCAAGTCATTACAACATACTTAGAATCTGTAGTTTTACAGCATTCTTGTTCAAAAGATTTACTGGAAAATTTCAAGGAGGCTTTGGCATCTTTATGCATTCATCTGAAAAAAAAATAGTACAAATATCTATGGATGGATCAATGTTAACAAAATTCTTAAAGGAGTTAAAAGAAGAATTGTCCCCAGATGATTCAAGTATTTTGACATCAGAACTTGCAGACTGCATACAATTCATTGTGCCTTTAAGACTGCGATCAAGGAAGCAGGGTGGGAAATAATAGAATTTTTAGAAGCTTATATTATTTATTCAAGGATGCTCCAGTACGAAAAGCCGATTTGACAAGTTACACAGGTTTTAAAAAAATTCTCCAAAAAATTTTGTTTTGTTCGATGGTTCGAAAATTCGGGGCAGTACCTGAAAGAGCTTTGAAAATTTTGCACATTGCTGAGTTTATCAAGTCATCTTTTAAAGATTAAAAGTGCTATATTAACTGAAAGAATTTGCTTCTAATTTCAAAATGCCTCAAAGATAAAGTCTTAAGTTAAAAAGTAGCTTTTTTTTATATATCTCTGGCTTCAGCAGTTGAACCATTTGTAACTGAATTTCAGGGCTAGCATTTTCGCAAACAAGGGCTCCAATTTACAGAACATTAATGGAGAAAGAAAATTTATTGCCATACAGAAGTGTAAATTTTCGCTTTGCAGTCAAATATAAATTAAAAAAGGAAAAAGAATATGAATCTATTGAAGTAAATTTATTTCAAAAGGATTAAGTGATTGTATTTAAAAAATTCTGTTTAAAAATATTAGAATGCTCTCCATTAAATTTCACATTAACAAACTGATATCATGCCTGGACACAACAGTTGCATGTAACATCAAAATAGTTCTCAAACGATTATCCCCGTGTACACAAATGTTAATGTCACATACACAGGGATAATCGTTGCACATATCATTGGATATGTAGTACACTCATGTCCATAAATTAAGGATAATGAAGTTCAGGCAAAGAAAGAGACAGAAGCAAAACAAATTTGACTTATTTGTAAAGTCTATTTATTAAACAAAAGGTAAAGAGCAAAAAAGATGCTATATGTTTGACATAATTAATAAAAATTGCGATTTTTATACCCTGGAGCAAATTTCAAAAAAGAACCTATTTACAAAAAAAACAGTATAACATGGTTAATATGGAGTATGTCTCCCGGACGATGCAATACAGGCCTTACAACGCCTAGGCATGCTGAGTATCAAATTATCAATCTGATCTTGGGGAATATTACACCACTCATCAAGCAATGCCCTCCGAAGTTCCGGTTGACAGGTGGGAGGGGGTTGACAGTCTACAATTCGTCGGCCAAGCACATCCCACACATGATCTATTGGATTCAAGTCCGGTGAGTATGCTGGCCAATCCATACGGGTGATATCCTCCAATTAAAGGCATTCGTCTACAATGTTTGCACGGTGAGGACGGGCGTGGTCATCCATAAACAGAAATTCAGCACCCATGGCGCCCCGAAACAAACGTACATGTTGTTCCAGAATGACATCCCGATAGATGTGGCCTGTCATCGTTACACTCTGAACATGCAGGTCAGTTCTGGAACCGAGAATAATTCCTCCACAAACGAGCCATCCTGCACCACCGTAACGGTGTCGTTCAATGGTGTTCTCTTGGTGGTAACGGGTACCTAGAGCTCTCCATGTGAAAGTCCGGCGAGAATCAGACTGCAAACTAAACCTGGACTCGTCGGAAAACATCACACCAGACCACTGTTGCGGTGTCCACAATGCTTGCTCTCTGCACCAGGTTAATCGCAGGCGACAGTGAGTTGCGGTAAGTGGAACACATCTGACAGGCCTACGAGCATATAGACCAATGTGCCCTAAGCGTCTGTACACGGTCTGCCTTGAAACTGTCGTACCGGTAGCTGAAGAGAGCTGACGAGACAGGTCTGATGCTGAGCTCCGTCTGTTTCTTTTGGCAGTAACTGCTAAATAGCGGTCCTCATTCGGCGTTGTAACTCGGGGGCGACCTGTGCTGTAACATCTACTCACATTACCATCATCTTGGAATCGTTGCCAAAACCTGGAGATGACACTCTGGGCGATTCCAAGTTCCTCGGATATTGCCAGCTGGGTACGTCCACATTCCAGTCGTCCGATAATTCTACCGCGTAAAAAATCATCCAAATGCTTCCTTTGTGCCATAACTATGCGGTTATTGCACTGAAAGGCTTTTAAAGCGCTTGTGAACAATTTTACTTGTTTGCCACCATTCCTTATATACCCCTCTCTTACACTCTCGTCATTGTGACTTGCTATCCGCGCCATCTGGTGGTTTCCTGTAATTTGCATATTCTTCTTCAAGATGTGTGTGATAATTCTACAGGTGAAATTTTTATTTAAGAGTTCAATTTCTGTGTGATTCTGAATTATCCTTAATTTAAGGACAAGAGTGTATTAAAGGGGATAGGATGGGAAATATGAAAATTTTAGAGAAGTTGTGATACTCCTTCAGTACAATGCTTGCATATAAATGAAATGAAAGCAGATTAGATGACTTGGTCAAACGTGATTAGTAACTTGGAAGTCTCTAATTTGCAGCAATTTGTACAACTGATTTTTTAACACTTTCTCATGGAAATGCCTTTGTTCAAAAGGGGTTTTCTATAAATTCAGAATTCTTGGTAGAGAATCAGTCTGAAGAAACCTTGTTGGGTTAAGGCAAATTTTCGACGGGAGTACAAGCAACTGGAGGCATTTTAAACACCAAAATAGCAAAAACTGTGCTGAGCACTTGAAGTATTGAATCAATAGGAAGAAAATATCTGAAGCTCTATAACAAGAAAAAGTTGAATCCGAAAGGAAAAGAAGAACTGAGCAACTAAAAGAATTACATAGCAAAAAAGCAAATACTGCTTCATGATGTTCAGCAAGAGACAATTTTGATATATAAGAAATTAAAGAATTAATGCTTTAAATATGGTTAGATTATTACTTATAAATATTTTCGCTTGAGAATTTCAGAAACCTTTTTAGATATTTACTAGCTGATATGCCTGGCCTTTCACCAGTAAAACTAAATTTATTTTTTGCTAAACCTTTTTTTAAACTTTTTAGGTCGGTCTTGTTCTTTTCGAACATATATTGGATCATGGTCGTTGGGTCTACCATTGAAAGCATTATTTAAAAAATATCAAATTAAAAACAGATTAGGATTGAAAAATTAGAATTTCAATAGTAGTAGGATTGCTAGAGATTATAAATGACTGCATGGTATGCTGAAATATTTTTAAATATAGAGGTTGTTTGAGTTTTGGTTGTTAAAATACTTTAAAACAAAGAATTAGATGAAATTGTAGGAAATAAGAGACATTCTCCAGATACTGGAACTAGGATTGCCTGTTATTATTTTTTCCGGAACAAATTCTTTGATTTATAAGTCCTTCTCCGAAAATTCCTATATCAGTTTCTTTTTATTCTAACACTCTTATACATACATTTTTATTACAAGAAAGAATATTGTTGTTTCATTTATTTATTGTGGTTGAAATTATTTGCATGATATTTTATTTGTTGTGTATTATCAAAATTAATTTCGAATAATTTTGGTATTTGTTATATCTTGGTAATTTAGATCTAGCATTAAAATATTTTTATGAAATAAAGTATCATAAGTTGAGAAATATTTATCCAATTTTTCACAATAATTTAAACTGTTAACTTTTCTTTAAACTCACTATTTACTTTTCTATGCCTTCATTGGAACATATTGTAGTTGAATTCTCAACCTCTTAACTGTTTTATATCTTTCTTGAGTCGAGGATCTGACTAAACGTGTATGGCTTTTTCCTCCGTTGTTGAATAATGCCATAACTATTTTTACATAATATAATAAAAACTAAGTCTTCTTTTTTACCTTCACTTGTCAGATCCAAAACAGCAATAACGGTTTATACATAACAAAAAAATACATGGTTTTAAACATAATGTAACAAGGTTTTAATCATAAATGTAATTAAAAAAGGACGTAGTATAATTTTCATATTCTTAGGGTGTTTTAAATAGATTATATGGTGTCTGAGTTTTATGTGAATTACCTGGAATTTTTTAAATTTCACCTGAAAAACCGGGAAATTTTAGAGGATTTTACTTTGACTGGAAACTTTAAATGACTGGATTTTACTTTTACTTTGACTTTGAAAAAAAAAAAAAAAAAATCTCCATGAATATTAGAACTTGTAACTTTTAGAATGCTGGTTCATGGTATAAACCACTACATCTTGAAAATTCTTGAACTCAGTTTACTTAAAAATTATTGATAAGTGGGGCTTAGTATTTTGACCATTAACATCTTACTCATGACCTATGAATAGTATAAATATTAAAAACATATATATTTGCAGTGTTATTTAATTGAATTAAACTATTGTATTTTTATTATCAATTATACATTACTGACAAATATATTATTAGTTTCCAACAAAATTTTATTTTTGATAGAAAATTTTTATTTCTTTGTAATCAATTTTCTAATAATTTGCAGGAAAAAATTAAAAGTTGTGACACATAAATGATAAAGAAATAAAAATATTTTGTATTAGAAGAATAAAACCCTTTTCTACTAGCCCTAATGTAGGGGGAAAGCGTAGAAAACTTCTATTTGGCAGTCAGAATTAATATATATGTCACAAGCATTAACAAGTATTTATTTTTTAAGCCAGTGACTGCAATACACATTAATAGCGAAAATCTAACTTGGTTTAATTTTATTAGTAATTATTTACAGTATCATTATTAAATAGAATACATTTATTGGAAGTGGGAAAAAATTATAAGTTATATATGTATATAAATTCTCATGACTTCTCAGCAACCACAGCCTACCCTCTAAATGCTTTTTTTTTTTTTTTTTTTTTTTTTTTTTTCAGTTTCACTGTATAACAGAAGCAGTTCATTAAATTTTTTATTTGTTTTCTTTGATGTTTTAATTTTAACATGTTGATTTCTTTTTATTAGTTGGAAGAAGAAATCGAAAAGCTTTGTGATAGTGGTGGGCTACGTAATAAAGACGAAACGTTGATACTTTTAAGGTTAATGGTGCGTGCTGAAGATTTTTACTCTCGTAACAAACTGCTTGAAGTTATTTTGGTAAGTATGAATGTATTAAATATTACAATCATATTCTTTTTTTCATTCAGATTGTATTGCACTTTTTAGTTTTTAAACTATTAATATTCCTTAAAATAACTTTTTTTTAAATTTAAATTTATCTTTTAACTTACTTTATACTTATAAGTAAGTAACTACTGATTTTAAAATAAAAAAGAAATTTTTGTGGTACCATCATTCCAGCATTTATATATATATATGTAGACTTCTCTACAAGTCTAACAAATGAATAATGGCCGGAGTGGGTTGTCTAGGGGTGTATTTCCAAACACATTAAAAACATTAATTTTTCTCTCAACAACAGACATTTAATGAAGCACTCTTATATGTACAGCGATATTCACATTAAATATTAATGCATAACAATCATTTTCTCTCGTTGGTTGACTCAGCCCGCTCCAGTCTCGTCTACTCTCTCGTTGTCGGCCAGCGCTCTTCTCCCGTGCCCATCTACGGGGTCTCTTTTCTTCTCCCACTGCCAGAGTTCAAAGTCGAATACTGCCACTACATGGCAAAATGTTTGTGTCAAAAACACATTGTCCTTGATGTGTCGCCATCTGGTGATTAGCACACAAAGAAATCCTACAGAATCGGCAATCCTGCAGGTCACTGGCCTCAGTGACTTATCAAAAATCAAATAATTGGAGAATATGATTATCAGTAGTTCACATTAATAATGACTAAATATCATATTAATAAAATATAAGAGCAAATAATAAGTAATAATGACAAATAATAAAAAAATAGGAAATAATGTTCCAAAATACCATACAAAAACAGTAAGTTCTAATATATTCTGAAATACATACAAATAAATTCCAATATTCTGAAATAAATACAAATTATACCAATATCAAATTTAAAAACGCTTATACTTCTTATAAGAAAAAAAAAAGTAAGACACAAAAACATATCATATTATTAGAAATAGTAGTTAACATCAAATATGTGCTTAATCTAATTCTTAATCCAAATTTTGCATAAAGGATCAAGGGGATCCTCTCCTTCCTTAAAGCGTCTTCGAATGCCTCTAGTACGCTATGAATTTCCCTTCCTGCCCCAAAATCTTTCCTTTGAATGATTTGGATCTCTATACTTGGATCCTCGCAACTTAAAACCGTTGATCTATCATATACATAATGTGGGTAAAACGAGGTATTCCGCCAACTGTGATGCACCACGCGTGCGACCCAGTCGCTCATATCGCTGGTGTTTTCGACCATCACCTATCATCACAACACTATGAGCAGCATATTTTCCAGTACGTTGACGAAGAACAATACTATTGTCTACTTTATCCCTAGATTGTACGCTTTCATCACTTTTAACTTCAGATATGGGAAATAACAGCTTTTCCCTTTCTTCTGCTTCGTACGATAAAAATCCAAAATTGCCTTTAATTGTATCAACGATACCGTGTATTTTTGCTCTGACAGCTTTAACGTTAACTGCGCATTCATCCTTTGCTACTCCCTTTGGAAATTTAACTACATCTTCCTTTTGTGGAAAGTCATGCTTATCGTCTAAACTAAAGAGCTCTACCTCATTTTCTCTAGTAATGCCAAATTTACCCTCAGCCAAATCTTCAATTTTTTTACCATTAGATACTACAAACGAGTTTTCTAAATAGGACTTGATAAAGATCAGAACATCCTAAATGTGTGATAACAGCACTACTCAAGACCTCAAGTTGAACGTCTTCTCTAGGTAACATTTTAACATGTGTAGGATACACTTTGTTGTCTTTCGACACAATTCTCCTAGATATATCAATTTTCAGTTACATTTGAATTACACGAAGAAATAGGATCTGTGGGTTTATTTTTTACCAGCGTGTTACTAGTGTGACTCAGTTTAACTTCATTGCCCAAATTTAATTTGAATGCCTGCTTTGAACATGTCTTCATCTGATATTATAACTTGGAAAAAAATTTCATTGCTTTAAGTACCCTCATATGCTAATTTACTTGACTTGGGCTTGCACTCAAGGATTGTGCAATATATAACTTGCAGTTTTTAAGAAATGACAGATAATTATTTTTTTAACTTATAATTAACATAACACCCAAATTCTCATTTAAAAAAAATAAAATTAAGAATTTTTTTACTTTTAGCGACATATAATTAAATATTATTTTGAGAATATTTTGAAAATTTAAAAAAAAAACCATTTTTATTGCTATTCTCTGTACACTTCTCTCTCTCTCTCTCTTTCTGTGTTTGTGTGATGAATACCTAAATCTATTTAAGCTCAAATAATTGGTGAACCAAGTCAGCCACACCCACGAATTTGGTGTCTAGATATAGTAAAATGATTAAATTCTACATAATGCTGTATCTTGCATTAATTTCAGGCAATAAATTTGGTATATCAAAAGCTGTGAGAGATATGATCAAGCATTCAGTTACAAAGTTGTGGAACATCGCTGATGTAGGAAAAAAAGTCATACTGTACAGAATAAAATACACTAAACCAATCAAATCATTTTATTTATGATAAACATTACATTTTTTTGTAAACAAAACAAAAAGGGTTTTAAGCATATGGAAATATGATATAAAAGTTTTGATGTAAAGTGAAAAAAAATTTCAGGTGTTAAAAATTATGTTACTTTTGTTATTGGAATAAAAATAAGTGTTGGTCATTTTTATCTGCAGGACGAGACTTTAGAATGTACAGGCAATTATTTGTTAATTCTGTAAGCACAATATTTTTTCCTGCTGAATCATTAATGTTTCTATAATTTTGTAATTGAATGTTTGGACGAGTATGCCATAATTCATAAGATATGAACTGCAACTCTTGAGTTTAACACTAAATAGTACTGTGTGTTGTTACCCTTTCTGTAGTACATAGCCATTTTGCCTACTATGTGATGTGTTTGAGTAGATACCACATTCATGGGTTTGTCACAATCACCTCATCTGCTATTTGAGCTTCAACACACTTAAGTAATTTGAGCTTTAACACACCCTTTGTATACAAGAAATTATTATAGGGTGTGATTTTTGTTAAAATTTTGTGTAGAACATAATATATTTGAATGATAAAATAGACGAATAAAATGCATTAAACATATTAATTTTTATAATTTTAGACATTATTGATGGTTTTTTAAATGAAAAATGGGATAAACATAACTAACTTATATGTCATATTGCATTTTATAAAATTTATTAGCCAGTTTTAAAATTAATTTCAACATTAATGTTTAAATGTTTGATGATAGGATAGTTTAAAATGTTTTAAAAGATTTTTCATTCTGATATCTTTAATTTTCATTTTAACCTATTGCTAGATATTTATGATCATATGTTTTACCAAAACTTAGTTCAAAGATTATTTTTGCTTGTAAAATTAATATAAATTTTTCTCAGTTTTCTTGTATCTGGTTTTGCTTCACTGTCAGTTTCCCCAAGTTTTTTTTTATAAATGCAAACTGATAATTTTTAGTTATGAAATTAATAATATATGTTTTAACTTTATAATGAAATCCTAAATTTATAGTTGTTTCTGATATTTAATTCATTCCATGCTTTATTTTCTTAAGCTTTATGCTGTGGAAAATGGATTTAAATATAATTTTAGTTGTTTTTAAATGCTTCTTTCTTACTATTATCCATTCATATTATGATTACTTAACCTTTATTGCTCAGTAAACAATTTATTATTTTTATTTTTAGGGAACATATGAAACTGGTTATTTAAGACTATTTTTAGATTACCATGGCTTGTCACTGTTATGGAGCTGGATGGTAGATTTAACTGATTCAAGATTAAAACTCAAGGTATGAATATTCTTATTTAATAAAATAAAATAATTTTTTTTTTTATACTTTAATTAAAGAAATTAAAGATTCATTGCAATCATTACATTTTTATCACAAAATTTATTTGATTTTTATGTGATTTTTAAAAAATTCTAAGAAAAAGGAAAAGAGGGTCCATCCATTTAAAAAAGAATGAAATAACTCTCACAATGCTCCAGTTTCAAATTAAATTAGAAATCATACTTCCCATTTTCTACCAACTCTTACTTTCAAAGCAACAATATTTATAAGTAATCTTTTAAAATATTTTACTGGTTTAACTTTAACGTTAGGCAGATATAATATATAGATATGTAATAAAAAATAACTTTATATTTTATTATTTATTTTTTAACTTTATATTTTGCTTATCTGCAGACATGTCTATAAGTATTAGTAAAATATTTTTTGAAATTTTGGATATTTCTCAAATAGATGAAGTAATGGCTGAAATTCTTATATAAGGATTAAGTAAAATTTTCTACACCATGATCTTTGGATGTTCTTGCAAGGAGAATTTCTGAAATAAGATGGATAAACTGATTTAATCCATCTCAATTCTTCCTCAAAAATTAAAATCTAAGTAATTTGTCCAATTAATAGACAAATGAGGCGATGCCCATCGCATTGAAGCTATCTACTATAAATGGTAACATTAACTTCTAGTAAGATATTTTTCAGGAAAAAGCAATAATTATTGCCATCAAGTCTGATGATACATATAATGCAGTGAGAAAATCGTTGATCATATGAGCCTATACATTTAGAGAATATTCTTTCTTAGTATCATGTAGGTGTGTAAAATGTGGGTTAATTTGTACCAATACATGATTATTGTATTATTTAAAGCTAGTTCATGTATAAAAATAATTTCATTGGTAAAGAACACGTATACCAGCTAAAATGGTGGAATGAACCACTAATTCTCAGTACTGAATCTTGTCTACACCTCTATATGTGAGATCAGCAGGGTTGTCCTTGAAACTAACATATCACTATGAGTCCATTTCAGTAAGTTTTTGAATGATGCTATCACGATATCTTACATAGGTCTTGAGTTGAGCCAAGCGGATACTATTTTCTAATCAGTCCAGAACATGTTTGATCAATATTGATTCTTAATGCTTTAATTTTTTTCTTTTATTTACAAACATTTCGAAAGAATGTCTGATCCACAAAGTTCTAAATGTGGTATAGTGACACTCTTCAAAGGAGCAACCATAATTCGGTACACAGAAGTCTGGCAGAAATCTGCCCATAAAAATTGATGCAATGGATGAAAATGCAATACCATAGATGCTTTCTGAAAAATCGGAAAAGACATGCAGCTCCATTCAAATAATTTTCTATTAAGCAACAATGAAGAATATGACTGTTTACAGATAACAAAATAATAATAATGCATTTCAAATCTAAATATAAGTTTGAAGGCACTGAATCATTCCAATTCAATTTTCCTTGTCAGAGACTACATGAAAATTTAGATCTTTGTAATCGCTAGTTCTAGCTATCCAAGAGGATAAAAAAGTTGGGCAGCTTCAATTGTGTCAGCGTTGCTAGACTTCCACAGTCCATCTTCTTGGTCCTCTCTTCAGCTTCATCCTTTTTTTTAATAAGGGGTTGTGGTTTCAATTCTAATTCAATTAGCTTGCTATTGTACATTTCCAAAGAATCTATACACTAACTGAGATATTGTACCTTTGATTTTAGGCATCTTAACTGCCTGTTAAAGAAAGTGAAACTTTTCGTTTCCATAATTTCTCTGGTTGGATGGACTAAAGATGATTGTCGATTAGTATCTGAATAATGTCTAAAGCATAGTTGTTCGGTGTCTTGGAAAATTTGAGAATCCTTAATAATTAGAGATTGTAAACTCAAAACTTTTTCCTTGTTTAAAATTTTTTTCTACATACAAACTAATTTTGAATTCAAACAATGCAAAAAAAAATATTTTATTTTTTTTAAATGTATATTTACTTTTGTAATTATTGTGTTTACACCTTCATTCATCATCTAGATCCACTCACTGCTGTTTAAAAGTGTTTAGTTTTTGTGATCTATCTTCCCTTAAAATTTGTTTCCCCACTTCAGACTGATTCATCCTCCATAGTATTATATCCATTTATCGATCCATATTTTTTCTGAACGAATTGTTAATTAAGTTAATAACTGTATGTACTTAAATAAATTTGATGATAAATAATAAATGTTCTATACTTTTTTTTCATAAATTATTTCTAATTTTACATTATTTGAGAATGGAACTTGCATATTTTTAAATTTAAGCAGGTTGGAATATAAATTTTTTAATGTTAATTTGTTCATGGTAAATGAAAAGTATAAAAGCTAATTTAATGAATTTATTATCAGATTTTACAGGTCCTGTCCTTTTTGCCTGTGCCAAATAAGACAATGCTTCTGGAAAGTAAAGTGTATAATGTTGTTGAACGATGGGCTTCAAGTATACTTGTAAATGAACAGCCACATGTATATTTACCGAATTCTAATGAAATTGCTTATGAAAAGAATTTTGCATCTCTTACAAAGAAAGTAAAGTCTAGTGACATTTCTGATAATGAAGCAGATACAGAATCATTATCAAAAGAAAGTACTTTGTGTCAAAATGAAAAAATTATGGATCAAAATATTCACACTGAAATATTACAGTATTTAGAAGAAGGTAGTCTAAATAGTGGTATTACTTCTGATCCTGAAGAAAATTCTGCAGCTGCTGATAAAATTACAGATGTAATTTCTCGTTCGGATGAAGAAAGTGGTGATACTATGGATCTAAATAAATTGAATAATGTCGACATATTTAGTGTTGCTAATAATTTGCTCTCATCTTGGAAAAGTTTAAAGGTAAGTACAATTTATTTTGGAACAAGAATTTATTATTAAGTTTTAATTATTTTTTTATGTAGTTAAGCTTAATTATCATTAAGTATCAATTTTTTAGCTCGAATAAGATATTTATGCTGTGATGATTCATAATAAAACCAGAAAATTCTCTTGCAACTAGGATTTATGGTGCTTCTATCGACATGCAATACTCCAAAGTTGTCAAATACTCTAAAATTAATATGTATGTTTGAGAGTAGTGACATGACATTATATAAGTAGAATATAAACTCTGTAATTTGGATCTACAGTTCCATCACTATTAAAGATTCTCTTTTGATTTCAGTGAATCCCTTGAACAATTAGAAATTTTGGACCAAAATCAAGTACTCAAATATGATACAGTTTTTTTTTTTTTCCCAACTATACATTTATGATGTCATCTGGTTGTAACCTTTCATTTCAATGTCTTTTTTAATTCAAATCACTAACCAGGAACATATTTTTGAGAATAATGATAGTATTAAAGTATTTTAAAAAGTTCAGTTTTTCTAAAAGATAAATTAATTTTAATTATTTAAAGAAACTAAATGTTATATCAGATTTAGGGATCAAAATAGTCCTTATCTCTTGACTTATCAACATTGAAAAATTAGGTTTAAAATTATATATATTCTTTTAGCTTGACATCTTTTGGTGAAATCGCATTTAGGGGACCTTGGTATTGTGGCATTTTTATTGATCGCTAAACTACGATTGATGCAACACTACAGCGGTGCTTTTCTGATTTCCGTGCAACGGAATTTTAAAAAAGGAAAACAAAAAATATCGCAAGGAGTACTATATTGAACAGAATTTAAGAAAAATAGTGTTTTTATTACACAAAACAAAAATGCTGGAATAGCTAAAAGAAATGTAATGAACTCTCCCATGGATGTCTTGTGTGAAATAAGTCCATTTTAAAACACCCCGACCGAAATCAGGGATTCCTTTCTCCAAATTAAAATCATCATTTCTAGATATTCTGCAAAAGATATCGGTAAGCACAGAAAAAAAAACAAAAAAACTTGAGACAACCAATTCAAGACGAAAAAATACATTTCCCTGTTCAATCTTTACTGCAATGACATCACAGGATGTGATGTCATAAAAATGAATCTTTGAGGATTGAACAGAAGCCGCTTTAATGGGAAAAAAATAACCAATTTTCAGATTTCCGTGTTGTTAACTGCAACAATCTCACAGTATGATGTCGTAATTAAAAAGAATGATTGAGAATATTAAAGAAGAAAGCTATTGTGCTTTTATGGACATCAGACCAGTCCATGATGGTGGAGAATTTTAAAATTCGAAGGGGTTCTGATATATGCAAGATCAAATTCACCTCTTTTAGTATGTTATTGCTCCTTTGCGATAAAATGTTGCCAAATCCCAGGTTCCCTTAAAATAACATTTGGCCCAATTTTATATATTTCTTCTCTATGATTAATAATAAACTTTTCAATTTATACACTTGTTTCAGTTACACCAAGGTATGATTTTGTTTGTGGATGTCAAAAAACAGGAAAGCATACCTTGTTATCAAGCAAAATTCACTAATCACTTTTTATTAAAAGCAATAAATGCTACTTCTGCTTTTTATCTGAAATAATGTTAACAATAATTTTTATTATAATCAATAATCTTAAAAGTTCTCAGGTTATGAATATTGTTCAGTATGAATAATTATTTAAAATGGAACTGTTAATCATTTTATGCTTTATCATTTTATTAATTTGAATGATAAAATAATGTCACATATAATCTTTTTCATTTTCAAAAATATAAGTTGGGAGCTTAACTTTATTAATTTTTTAAATGTTGCATTGTAAAATTGAACATTTTGCTGCTCAAAATGATAATATTCATGAGTAGAATTGTTCTTTTTATTTCAAAACATTATATGTTTTATTTTTAAACATTTCTTGGAAATGGCTATTTGCTATGTACCAACTTATTTGTTTTGAATTAATTTAATCCTAAAATAATTACTATTTCTATCATCTAATTTCAGAATATACTTTATTTAGGGAAGGGAAGGATTATATGCAAATTTTGTTATTTTTATCACAATAAAATTGACATAAAAATAAAATTTATTTTATGTTTTTTCTATTTATGTTTAATGATATTTTTTATCCCAAATCCTTTGTATGTTTTCTTATGTATGTATTTCATTTTTAAGATTTGTTTATTTAATTTTTTAAAACTTTTCTGATTTAATTTCTCTTTTAATTATTTTAGTTATTTTTCAAAATAAAATTGCAAAGGAATATTAGATTAATTTTTTGCAGATGAGATTGCTATAATTGTTTTTAAATATAAATGGCCAACTCTATGGGTAATAGTAAATGGGAGTTAATTTCTAGAAAATTTTATTTTAATAAAATTTTCTGCATTCTTTGGATTATATAGTATATTTTTTGATCTTAAGGAACCTAGATAAAATTAAATCATTATAAGATCTATAATTAGTTTATACAGAGTTATTAACTTTATGTAGTGTTAGCAGTTTCATTATAAATATTATTATTAGTATGGAAAGATATAAAAATCATCATAGAATAACTGTTAAGAATGAATTTTTTTCCCAAGAATACTATTTATTTTAATTAAAATTTTATCATTATATATATTCAAGTATGCTATTATTTCAAAATAATTCCATTAATTCATTTGAATTATTTTAATAAAAATAGTTAATAGAAAAATTGAATAATATAAAAATTTATAATTTTATTAATGTTCTTATAATTGAAAATTAATAAAACTTCCCAATTTTTTTTATATTTTACAATGTGAACCTTTTTTCATGTAAATATTATCATTTTCTTAAACAGGAAGATTTCCGTATACCACGCAGGGAACGACAGAAAGAAGCCTGTAAAAGTTATGCTTATCAAGAAAAGGAAGCTCATTTATATAAACCATATGAGAGTCATGGATCAAATTTCTGTAAATACAATCAAGTTGCCAAAGATTTTAATTATATCTCAAAAGAAAAAATTAAAGGTAAATTAAATTTGCACTGTAAACTATTTCTTGTTTTAATTGCAACTTCCATAATTTGTTGAATTTTTTATGTCAGATTTTTAGGTCAAAATGTTCATAATGATAAGTTATCATCATCATAATAGGTGCTCCTTTGAAGGTCCCTGACCTCCTTTAAGATTTTTTTGCCATTTCACACGATTAGTTGCCTTTTGTTTCAAGTTAGTAGTTCTCAGTCTTCAGCTTGATCTCCCCATCTAACTCTTAGTCTTCCTCAGGGTCTAGATCTGTTGGGGTTTTCCTTAAAGAGGCTTCTTGTTGTTCTGTTTGGCTCCATTCTCTCTACATCACCTAGCCCTTGGATTCTTCTTCTCTTATCTCTGTTACTATATCTGGTTCCTTGTAATAATCATAGATCGCTTTATTTGTTCTAATTCTTCATTCATCATTATCTCATACTGCTCCAATAACCTTTCTCAAAAAAAATTAATTTCCCATACTCTCAGTAACTCCTCATCACACTTTCATAGTCCGTGTCTCAGAGCTATACAAAACGACTGGCCTGATGATAACTCTATATATGAGAGTCATTAACTTTTTATTTAAATTCAGTGATTTTAACTGCTTTTGTAGTGCATAATAGCTGTGATTTTATGCTCTGATTTCTAGATACATTTCATTTTGATCATTAATTTGAATACCCTGGTGTTTGAAATCATTAACTATCGCATAGATGCTTCCACTGCATTCAAAATTCTTCACAGTATGGTTAACCTTTTTTCTTCTATTTATTATATAGTTATTCTTTGTGATATTAACAGACAGACCTATTTCTCTTGAGGAGAGTAGTAGATCTGAAAAGCATTCACTGAGTGTAGCATGAGTCCTGGCCAGCAGAACCAGGTCATCTGCGAAAGCCAAATAAAGGCAGGTTCAGTTAAATATAGTGTCTCCTGTGTTCACCTTAATTTTCCTCATCACATATTTCAAGCAAATGTTAAACAAATTGATTGACAGTGAGTCTCCCTGTCTCAAGCTTTTCCTAATTTCAAACAACTCAGTATTGTTATTTTTGATTTTGACCATTGCAGTAGAGTTTGTCAATGTTAGTCTAATTAGCCTCCAATGTTTCAGATATATTCTCAATTCTCTCAAGATAAAAAATAAACTCATTCTATGAAAACAATCATATGCTTGTCTGAAATCAATATAAAGCTCGTTTATATATCGATTTTAAATATATCTATATTAAAAATATATTATTAAATACACTACTGGCCTTTAAAATTGCTACACAAAGAAGGCGACATGCTACAGACATGAAATGTAAAAACAGGAAGAAGGTGCTGTGATATGCAAATGATTAGCTTTTCCGTGCATTCAGACGAAGCAGGCGCCGGTAGCGACACCTACAATGAGGAAAATGTTTTTTTAAATGAGGAAATGGTTCAGCAGGTTTCTCATACACAAATTGCATTCGAACGTTGTTGTCTGGTGAAAAGTTGTGATGCCTCGTGTAAGAAGCAGAAATGCGTACCATCACGTTTCTGCCTTTGATAAAGGTCGAATTGTAGCGTACCTTGATTGCGGTTTATCGTATAGGAGTATTGCTGCTCCAGTCGGTCAAGATCCAATTACTGATCATGATCCAATATATCTTGAACATGCTTATAAAGAATTTGATCTATTCATTGAATTTTATGAAAACAGAAATATTAACTAAATGTTTTATTCATTTTTCACAACTAGACCAAGTTATGAAAGTTCATAATTTTGTTGAAATGAAAACAACCTATTAAGGGTGTTTTTCTCCCCTAGAAACTTCGCCTTTTACTCAAGAAAGAAATCGGGACCACCGACACAATGATTTGGAAGAAAAACCTAGGAAGTGAGTATTAATAAATGTGTTGGAAAATTTAATAATGAAATTAATTACTAATCCAAATAAAAATATAAAGTTGAGATGATCAACTTTCTTTTTGAACAATATTTAATTAATTAGACTATATAATTTAAATCATTTTACTGAAATTAAATAGATTAATGAATGAAATTTATAAGGTGGGGGTATATTCAAATACTTTTTTTTTTTTTTTTTTTTTCATTTGTTAAAAGAGTTCTTCTTCCTACACCTGTGGTGTTAACAAAAGAAGAAAGACGATTACAGTTTGAAAAAGAAGTCCTAAAGAATGACCAAAGAAAAGCCTTGCGCAAACAACAACATTTTATGGAATCAGTGACTTTCAGTAGTTCTATGGAAAATGTTCTTGCTAGTACAAACAATAATTATTCTTTTAATCCAGCCAGTGAAAACTTTTCTAATCGAAATTCTGAAAAGCATTCATATAATGATACTGAAAACGAAGCTGTTTCGTTTAAGCAGAATTATTATAACCAAGAAGAGCTTCAACAGAATCGCCCAGTTTTATTACCAACACCAGCCAATGCAGCTTTATTACCAGCAAGTAATACACTAAATCCAGTACCATTACAAATAGTTGAAAGTATTACTTCCATTTACTCATCAAATGTATTTCAAACCACACTTCCACCACAGGTATGTATAATTTTTTCTGAATTTAGCTGTGCTGTCTGTTAGAATTTTCATTTATTGTATGTTATCATAAGTAATAAATTTTTTATCTGTAAGGATTTACATTAAAAAAACTTCAAATTTAGAAAGTATGTATGATTTTTTTAATTCCGGAGAAAGATAACTAAAATTGGACTTTTAAGAAATAATCTTTAAAAGCATTTTAATTCTATGGTATTTGTTATATAAAAATATAAACCAGCATATGTGAAAAAAAATAAAACTCATAAAAAGCATTCCACATCAGATTTTTAAAAATGCTTGTTGCTTCAGTGCAATGTTTTCTTTAGAGGTTTTTCAATCCAAATTCATCTCTTTGTAAATGGAATAAACCTTTCTGCAAAATTAACCTTTTAGTTAAACAAATTAACCTTTCACAAAATTATTACTTATTAGACATATATGCTAATGTACATCTAAATATGTATTTAGTCGTATGGGTAAAATATATGCTTAAATATATGTTCATTTATCCATTTGTGATTATGTGTTTATATGTGTATACATGCTAGTGTAAGTTTGTATTTGTGAATACACATATGTATATATATATATATGTAGAGTTTAGTCGCTTGCGAAAGAAGGATCCTGGCTGAGCCCCCAATTTGTGTAGGGTTACACCGGTTTCAGTAGATGCATCCCGGCCGTACCTACAGTTTTGTTAGACTTCTCTACCAGTCTAACCAAAGCTGAACTTTTGAAGTGGGTGTCTAGGGGTGTATTTCCAAACACATTAACAAAACGTTGTTTTCTCTCAACAACAACATTTAATTAAGCACAGTGATATTTACATTAACAATTAATTAAAGGACAGCATCATCCATTCTCTCGCTGCTTGACGCAGCCTCCCATCCGTTCTCTATCAGCTAGCGTTCTCCTCTTCTTTCTTCATCTACGGGGCCCTCTCCCCTTCTCGTGGGGTCAAAGTTCAATACACCCCCACGTTGTAAACAGGCTCTGTCAAAGACAAGCAAGCGTCGCTATCTGGTGATTACGACACCAACAAATCCTACAGAATCGGCCATCCTGCAGGTCACTGGCCTCAGTGACTTAACACACAGAAATCAAAATAATTCTAGAATATCATGACAAATAATAAAATAGAAAGATGTTCGAAAATACTACAAAATAACAATAAATTCCAATAATATCATATTCTGAAATACATGCAAATTATACCAATAACATATTCTGAAATACATGCAAATTATACCAATAACATATTCTGAAATACATGCAAATTATACCAATAACATCATATTCTGAAATACATGCAAATTATACCAATAACATATTCTGAAATACATGCAAATTATACCAATAACATATTCTGAAATACATACAAATTATACCAATATCATATTCTGAAACATATGCAAATTATACCAATATCATAATCTGAAATACATGCAAATTATACCAATTTCATATTCTGAAATATATGCAAACTATACCAATATCATATTCTGAAATACATGCAAATTATACTAATATCATATTCTGAAACACATCAAATTATACCAATATCAAATTCAAAAACACTTATACAACATATAAGAAAAAATAGGAATACACAAAAACATATCATATTAGTAGAAATAGTAGTTAGCATCAGGTACGAGGTTAATCTAATTCTTAATCCAAATTTTGCATAAAAGGATCAGGGGGATCCTCTCCTTCCTTAAAACGTCTTCGAATGCCTCTAGTACTCTTTGAATTTTCCTTGCTACCCTGAAATCTTTCCCTTGAATGATTTGGATCTCTGTACTTGGATCCGCGCAACTTAAAACCCGTTGATCTATCATATCCTTTAGGTTGTTGAATATTGGTAAGACGAGGTATTCCGCCAACTGATACACCACGCGAGTCCCTCATACCGCTGGTGTTTTTGACCATCACCTATCTTCACAACATTATGAGCAGCATATTTTCCAGTACGTTTACGAAGAACAACATTATTCTCTACTTTATCCCCAGATTGTACTTTTACATCACTTAACTTCAGATATGGGAAATAACAGCTTTTCCCTTTCTTCTGCTTCGTACGATAAAAATCCAAAATTACCTTTCATTGTATCAGCGATACTGTGTATTTTTGCATGGACAGTTTTAACGTTAACAGCGTATTCATCCTTCGCTACTCTCTTTTGAAACTGAACTACATCTTCCTCTTGTGGAAACTCATGCTTATCGTCTAAACTAAGTAGCTCTACCTTATCTTCTCTAGTAATACCAAATTTACCCTCAGCCAAATCTTCACTTTTTTTTACCATTAGATACTACAGACGATTTTCCTAAATAGGTTTCTTGATAAGGATCAGAACATCCTAAATGTTTAATAACACTACTCAAGACCTCAGGTTTAACGACTTCTCTAGGTAACATTCTAACATGCGTTGGATACACTTTGTCGCTTTTCGACATAATTCTCTTAGATGTATCAATGGTTTCAGTTACATCTGAATTACACGAAGAAATAGGATCTGTGGATTTATTTTTTACCAACGTGTCATTAGTGTGACTCAGTTTAACCTCATTGCCCAAATTTAATTTGAATGCCTGCTTTGAACATATTTTTGTTTCGTATTTACAAAATTCCACATTATCATTTACGAAATTCATTGAAGCCTGACCTAAAATATCAGCTCCTATAACCGCCTGAAACTGTAACTCTGCGGTTGGCACTACATGCCATATCAAAGTGAAATTATTTTCATCTATAGTAACTTCTTGTTGTACAGAACCCTTAGTGGAAATCCACGAATTTCCGAACCCTTCCAAAACTACTCCTTTATTAGAAACATACGGCATTTCATTACATACATCTTCACGTAATAGACTTACGGAACTACCTGTTTTGACAAGTGCGACTACATTTCTTTTATTTAACTTAATCTCTTTTGTTATGTGTCGTTCTGTAAACATTGCAGAAGGGATTTGAGCAGCATTAATATTTTGAGTTTCCTGATTTTCATTAATCGTTACCCGATTTTCATTAATTCTATCAAATATTGAACTGTGTTTGTTTTGTTTTTCCTCTCTATCAGGGAGTCTATTCCCAGCCTCAGTGTTTGAGTTTCCGAACACGTAATCCGACCTTTTGCGCATTATTTGTAATTTTTTAAATTCAAATTCACTTTTACGACGTCGTTCGTCTTCGTCTCTCTTCGCATTTCTCTCATTAATAATCGTGCTTAACAACTCCCTACAAAATCCCTCATCATAATTGTCGCTTTTAAGAATAGCATTCTTGTAATCGATAATTCTAAAATCGGGATTTGTAGATATACCTAGTTCTCTACACAATATGCACAAATCCTCTTTTAAACTCTTGGCTGTATAAGCCATTTTAAATTTCCTAAAATTTATATCTTCAAAATAAACAATAAAAATAAATCAACTTCACCCTTAATTTGATTTAGAACTCAAAACAAACAAAAATATTATTAATCCAATTATAGAAAACATTTCAATTTCCATAAAATCAATTAGCAAAAATAATCTATAGCACACATCAGTTAAATCAATAAGTTGTTAAGTCAAAAAGCACTTTCTTCTCTATCATCCAAATACAGAAACATTTCTAGATATTTTACTAGTTAATATTAATTTATCAAAGAAAGACATATAAAAATATATGATTCAAATGCATAGAATATCCCAAATTAAAAATAATGATTAAGTATTTAAAACAAATAAAAAATAGCAACTATATAGAATTCTCTTTCTAAAATAACCTTTTAAATTCAAACACAATGAAAACAATTACTTTTATAGTATTAGCTTCACTTTTAAGAGACAAAGAAAAATGCAATGCTACTTAAAATTAAATTATTATCATGCAAATATGAAAACAAATTATTGTAAAATAAATGTCTTATCTGAAAATTTCATCCAATTGGCCAGGGCGGCCAGATACACAAAAATGGCTTGCTTTTTCCTTGCTATAGCGGGACGGCTATCTCCTTTGCAGAATCACTTATAGCCGGGGTGGCTATCACACTGTGCTCCGAAAACAGAATCTCCAACACTTCTTGGCCAGGGTGGCCTTATCTCACTGTATCACTTATAACCAGGACGGCTATCTCCAACGCTTCCAACAAAATGGCTTCTTCAACCGCTTCCCTATTCAGCATTCCAACGGATTGATCTTGGCCCGAGCCCCCAATTTTTGTAGATTTAGCCGCTTGCAAAAGATGCATCCCGGCCGAACCTACAGTTTTGTTAGACGTCTCTACCAGTCTAAAAAAAGCTGAACTTTTGAAGTGGGTGTCTAGGGGGCAGAACCGGAAAGCCAGCGAATTTTATCGATGCGGAAAAAGTCAGAGAAATAGTAAAAATCAGGGAAAATTGCTGATGAGCAAACATGCACACGATCGGCAATTTTGTAGGCAAGCATGCTGGATGACTCAGATTGTTGCTCATTTCAAAATTAATGCAAGTTTTCAAAGAAAACAGTCACAGTGAAAGGATGTGACCATCCATTGGCTCAATCCAAGTCACATGACACATCAAATGTTTGGGTTTAAAAAGTTGTCAAACATTAAATGTTCCAGATTTAAGATATAAATAATTGGGTGCCAAGGCTTGTAACTAGCTGAAGCTTCATTCTTGGCTGCTTAACGTCTTCGTGTAAAAGACATTTTATTTAAAAGTTTAAATTTTATAATATTCTATTTGTGCATTTCAAAATATTTGATTAGAAATATTTATTTTTAGGTATCGATTAGACCACCAGCACCACCAGCTGTGACACGTTTGCCTCCACCACTAATTAATATAATTCGTTGTCAAAATAATCTGCTGCCTCCACCACAAAGTAATTTAATTCATTGTCAAAATAATTTTCGTACTTCAACCCAGAATAATGTTATTTCTTGTCAAAATAATCTGCTGCCTCCACCCCCAAATAATTTAATTGTTAATCCACCACCAAGTAATTTAATTGTTAATCCGCCACCATCTAATTCTCAGAGTAATCTTCGTCCTCCACCTCCAAATTTGATTGATGTTGCAAACTTACTCAAGACTGTTCCTCCACCTATAATATCTACTGTTCCAACTGTTAATAAAGAACCAACTGCACCTATAACAAATCCAGTTGTGCAACCATCATTATATAACAGCATTCCAAATCCGGTCTGTGTACCAAGTAATAACAGTTTCTCAGCATTGACACTGTTCTCTCAATTTATTCCTGCCCAAAATTCTTATGCTGGCAGTCAAAATGGTGGCATTTCTTCTCAGCAACAGATTACACCTCCTTCTTCAGAACAGGTTAGTTTATATATTTATGGTGTTAAGTTTTCTAACATAAATGTATAAATAGCAATTTTTTTTTAAAAAAAAAGTCATTTTATGGTAATTTATTAGTAAAAAATCTGTTTGTTGTCAAACTGACACTACTCAAAATCATTTATAGTTTAATATAAGAACTAAACAGGCTCCCAATTTAATTGGAAAAATAATTTGAAAAGGCATTCTGCAGAAAAAACATTAGGACAATTAATTGCTCTGTACAATGGAAAAGGAAGTTTAAAAAAAAAAAAACTAATGTCAAACGTAAAATTATGATAAATCAACATGCTTTCTTCAGCACATTCACTTCCTTATCTAGAGCATCAACCACTTTCAATTTGGATAACATTTTCGAAGTTTGTATTCTCTATACATAATTTTCTATAGTAGAACACAACATGCCACAAGACATATTCATCATGGTTTGTCATATGTTGTCTTTTACAGTAATCAAGTTCGAGATCACACCAAGATAAACCATGAGCTTCAAATAATCCTACATCCAAAAGTCACATGGGATTAGATATTGGGTATGAGGTGACCGTAAAACCAGAAAATTGTGATTTGATTATTTGGTTTGTTAAGTGATGCCACAGCAACTGCTGTATGGATTGACCGAAGTGTGAGATATCTACCTTTCACAAAGATTATCTGATCCAGACATTGTCTTTGTTGCAGTTGTGAAATGACAAAAGTAGTTGACATATCGTGATCCTCTGCATTGTAATAGCAAAAGTTACTGGTCTTATTGGTGTAATATTCTCAAAAAGAATTGTCCAATGATGAAACATCAAAATAAATATCACATTGTATTGTAGTTGCTGCATTTTTTATGCATATTAGTTGGAAAATCTCCATAAAACTTTAGAGTCTGTAGTAATATTCGAATTCAGTTGTCACATAAGTCCTATAACTGATCTCCTTTGGTCTTGTGGATGATTGCGATTGAAACATCTGTAATTGTCTGTTTTAAAATGGGTTTCTCGCCCTCTTCCACTCTGAACTGTTATATTTCTTGAATAAGGCCTTTCAATGGACTTATTTTAGAGCAGGCTTTTTTACATATGTTGTGACAAGTTTTATGCTCTTGAATGGCTGCTGTATTAATGCTAAGTTTAGCTGTCTATCAACATGTTTTTAAAGCTTTCCCCGTGTCTTTATAACCCAAATTAATATCATTGTTTGTTTCCCATGTAAGCATAAATTTCATTTTAAATTCTTACCTATTATTTAAGTAAATTTTGGACTATGTAGACAGGAACAACATATTTTATTTTATATACGGTATTTGGAACTGTTTTCTGCAGAATCTCTTTTCCATATCATCATTAGTCTCTTTTTTGCCATTCTGATTATTAGATTGAGCTACATGTGACTCTCAGTTGTGTCTGTTTAATTATAAAAATTCATATGCATGATTTTAATTAACATATTATTTGGTATATTTTTTCTTGTTATTTCCATATTATGTTTCTTTCAGAAATTTTAGATTGTTTTCCTACTCCTGTTATTTTTTATTTATTTAACAGGATTTAAATAAATAATAAAGAATATTACATTAAATGTATGTTTGTTTTTTGTTTTTTTAAAAATGATGTTTGTTGAGAAAATAAGTCTATTATAAAATATTTTAATTTTTTATCTTTTATATTAGTAAAGCTTGCTGTCTTTTAATTTAAAATAATAGAGATACAGAATTTTCACAAGGAAATCGATTTATGATCATTGTTACAATATACATGATTTGCACGTATTTGTACCTCCATTTACAAATTAAGGTACATAATGAAAGTAACTAAGTACATAATTTCCTCTAGATATGAATTGTATGCTCATATAACATTTTGACTTAAGAAATTACACTGATGGAAATTACTCATATGATTACGATCATACTTAAGGTTTTTTACTTATAATCGAGTTGTATTGGCCATTGATAATTTTACTTGCTTATATTTGGGATAAATTGGAAAGATAAAAAAAATATTGTCAGAAGAATAATTTAGGAAAGAATATAGAAATTCCAGCAAAATAGAAAATCCTACAACTGTAAAGGTAATTGAGTTAAATAAATTTTATGACATAGCCGCAAACTGTTTTTTCTTAAAAGATTACATTTTTTTAAAATGAGTGTTATTAACCATTCTGAATCGGCAATATTATTAACCATTTCCAATCAAAACAGTTAATTTGCCATCTTTTTAAAATTTAATACTGTGCATGTAATATAAGATGCATTAATCAATTGATTAAGGCATAAATTTTAAAAGGGTTTGTAACAAGTACTATAAATGACAGTGAAATTATTTTGTTGGTTATATACTTTGCTCAATAATTCTTAAAGAAAGTTTTTGCATTTTATATTCTTTTGCTTTTTGCAGATTCCTGTCCATGTTAACAAAGATAAAGCTGTTAAATCGGATTTTATTAATCTCCCTCCAAATTGGAAAACTGCAAAAGATTCTGAAGGAAATATTTATTATTATCATACTTTGACTAGAAAGACACAGTGGAATCCACCTAAATTGAGTAAACATAAAGAAGATGGAGATGACGCTACACCAACATATGATGAACCTCAACACAAAGTATATTTTTTCATTTTATATTTTAAATTATTCTCGAAGAATATATTTTTATTTATTTGCTTATTTATTCTTATCAATGGTTTTCTTTTTAAGTTACTTTTTTTTCAGTTATAAATTTTTATTCTATTATTTAATACATTTATATGTATAATTTTTTATTTGTTTTGTTTTTTATTTTTTATCAAATTTTATTTGTTTTTTAGGAGAAAAAGCAAACTGAAACGCATAAACGTAGATCTCATAAAAAGGTAAAATAAAAATGTTCTACAGATACAATAATGTACGAAATTCTGAGGCATATATATGATAATATTAAGTGTTGTACTTTATTTTAAATTTTTTTATTTGTATGAATTATATTTTTTTAATTACTTAATTTGTTAGTTGGGAAGTGTATGTTTTATTTTATAGAAAATATTTATATATCAGAATTTTTTTTCAGTTCAGTCAATTTACATCAAATTGGTTTTATTTATTTATTTTCAAAAGTGAATAGCATACTGTAATTTTGTGCTACAGATGATACGTTACTGCATATTAAATAAAATTAAATTTTTAAAAGATGCGTTCTAATTTTTTTTTTTAAATCTAAAAATAGATGCCTACACGAATCTTTAATTGTCTATCATTGATATCTGTGCATTCCATCATAAATAACTTATTACTTTCATGGGGGTTTACTGTTCTATTAACACAATTATATATACTGAAGGAGAATATCCTTTTCTCTGCCAATTTTTTATGTCCACATTGTAATGCTATTTTATCTTAGCTATATTTATGAAAGTTCACACTATTTTCTACTTTGTGCATTCAAAAAATCAAATAAGAGAAAACACATTAGTTATACTGTAGAATTTAAACTCAAAGTTGATGTAAAGCAGATGATGTTAAGAATCGGAAATATGGAGTAGTATTCCATTTTAATGAGTCAGTCAAATGTGCAGTTTGGGAGGAAAAAATGATAAAATTTGAAGATTCCATGGAAAAAGATTGAAAAGTGTCATGTGTGGCCTGAATTGCAAGGAAAATTATGTAACTGAGTGCTATTTCAGATAGACAACAGCTTTGGGTTTTTAGTATGCAAGATCTGATATAGCTCGACTACTTGAATGGCTTTATATTAAAGAAAATAATTTTCCAGAAACTGATATTTTCTACATGAATAAAGTGTCATTGTTGCTTGATTGCTCTCCAAATCAAACTGTTGATGGGCAAGGTCTCTATTCTGTTCCCTCATTATAGCAAAGCATTAAAAAATTATACTGTGATGTGAAGAGTGTAAAATTTCCACAATAACTTTTAAGTGAAAATTCTTTAAAGGAAAGTATTACATAGAGGAAATTACAGTAATTTTTTATCTAAAATACTTTGATCTGGTATCAAATATAAGTTCTTGCAAACTTGGGAAAATGTTCCTTAAATCATTTTGCTTTGTTTTTCTCTAATATATGTTTATTTCTGGTGTATTGATGAACATTAATTTTAAAATTGAAATGTCTTGAATTTTAAATCAATGCTATTGAGCATCCTTCACTAACTTAAATATAAATTTCTTTTTTATTTTAAATTTGCTGTATATGTTATCATAAATGCAGTTATTATGCTTATATTCAAAGCTTATATGCTTTATTCATGCTTATATATTCCAATTTTGATTTTATTTGCTAATTTCTAGTTCTAAATGTTCTCATGTTGGCAATTGAAAGAAATATATAAGTGATTACTCTATTTCAGTTATTTACAATACATACTTTTGCAAAAAATAAGAGATAACCTCTAAAAAGAATAATTCGAACATTTTGTAATTTCCTATGAAATTCACTCTGAAAGGCCAAAATGCACAAATTAGAGACAAAATCCAAATGATGGAATGAAACAAGCCCAAACTGCCCCAATTCCCCCATCCAAAGTCTCTGGGGATATCACTAAACAATGTTTTTTTTTTATTCACCAATATTCCCCCAAGAAGAGCAGACTTCATGCATTACACAGGTTGCAAAAAAATTACTTAAAAACCTTAAGTGATATATTAAATATAAAAATTTCCTTGTTTCAAAGTGTACTTAACACAGAGCAACTTACCATGCTTCATCACTGTAGAAGTCCCCCCCCTTTTTCTTTGTCCCATGAGAGCACGGTTCATGGATTTCAACTAGATATTGCTGTTGACCAAGTGGGATAAGAAACAACAAAACAAAATCCATCAAAGATAAACTCTTAAATTCCAAAATTGCCCCCCCCCCTTCCTTTTGCACCTTTAGTTTCAAAAGTTGAACCAAACTGTTGACCTAACCTTTGATAAACTGATTTGCAAAAGAGCACCCCTATCTTTCCCCTTCTGTACTCATCCTTGATGCCCCTGTTGCAGGAATTATGCAAAAATTTATTAGGACTAACTTTTTAGAAAACAAGGATCTGAAAATTGTTGTAATGGAGAAAGAAAATTTATTGCCCACAAAAGTTAAATTTAGGCTTTGAATTTCGTGAATAGTAATTTAAGCTTAAGAATTTCGTGAACCTTTTTAGAAATTTACTATCTGTAATGCCCAGCCTGCAACGAGTAGAACTAAAATTATTTTTCCCTAAACATTTTTTAAAAAACTTTTTAGATCTGTCTTATTCGTCCCGAACATATGTTAGGTCATGGTTACCTGGTCTAACATTGAAAGCGTTAGTAATATCATATTAAAAACAGATTAAAATTTTTAAAAATTTGAATTTTAGATGCTAAAAATAATCTAAAACTATGAATTGGACTAAATGTTGGGAAAATTTTTGAAAGAAACATACTTCAAATACTGGAACTAGGGATTGTTATCTGAGACCCCATAATTTTATTATATTATTATTATTATTTTTTTTTTTTGACGTCATTTTGGGAAAATCGAAGTTTTAAATTCGAATACCAGTTTTGCTTCATTCTAACAGTCGTATACATACTAAATATTTATTAAAAGAGGGAATGTTGTTTCATTTACTTAATGTGATTGGAATTATTTACATGGTACTTAGTTTACTGTGTTTCTTCAAAATAAATTTTGTAGGATTTCTGTATTATGTTATATCTTGTTAATTTAGATGTACATTAAAATAATTTTATCAAATAAAATATCATAAGTTGTGTGATATTTATCCAAATTTTATGCAATAATTTAAACTGTTACTTTTCTATGTCTTTGGAACAAATTGTAGTCGAATATTTGAACATCAACTTCGAACGATTTAATATCTTTCATAAATCGAGATCTGATTAAACTCATATATTTTTCCCATCCATGGTTGAATGATGTGAAAAGTTTTTTTACTAATAACTTTTTAATTTTGTTACTATAATCTACTTACGCAATTACTTACAATGATATGAAATTTAAATTCTAGAGAGAAAAAGGATATCTAATTAGAATCTCCATTTGATGCTGTAATTAGATTGCAACTTTCAACTTCTAGCTATCTGCATATTTCCTTAAATTGCTAACTAAGCCTGATGTAGTATATTATAAGCCTTGGTAGATTTAACAAGACTTGTGTATACTTATTTTATAACTTCCCATAGTAAAAGTTTTGACTGAATAGTACAACCATATTTCTGTAAAAAATGTTTTTGCTTTATACTATGAAAAATCTCGATGATGATTAAAGGTTCTAGTGATATAAAAGAAAATTCCTTGCTTTAAGATGTTCTGTAGAATGGTCATGTTTGTCATGTCAAAATATTTATTAAATTATTTTTATAAAGTTTTAAACCTCAATGTTATTTATCATTGATGTATAAGTTTCATTTTCGTATGGTTTTTAAAATACCTTATTTGATATCCTGTTTTTGTGCAAATGATGGGGAATTTTATTTTATCTGGCGAGTAGCCACCCTGTGGTCTGAGGGATTACTCTCACATAGACATTTTAAATGTCTACTTTTAATACCTCAACAAATGCAAAGCCATGTTAAGTGGCAGTGTGTTTGATGTGTTCAGTTTCGAAGTAGATGAATTTTAGATTCATGTTGGAAGTGTTAGGGCCAGCTGTTCCTATTAGTTTCTTATTAAAGAAACATGCAGTCATTACTCTTTGTGTGGGATATTATATCTTACAATAATATTTAACTCTACAGTTATTCTGCATTCTACTTTTAAAGCTTAACGAAAAACAAATAATTTTAACGGCATCCTGTGGCTTTTAATATTACATTTCATTGCACTTAACAATAATAATTTGAAAATTTCTGGACACCCTCCATGCTGTTCCTTGGCTAGTACGGTCACCAAATTTTTTCCCACTATATTATTTAAAGGGCATAGTAGGCCATCAGATTATTGTTAGGTCTGAGCAACAATTTGGGAATACCTGTCAGAATATATTGTAGATTGACTTTAGCAGTCTTCATCATTCCTTGCATTAATACCATGGATTATTCCCAGGAGAGGTTTTACCAGTTACTGATTTTAACAATCATTGGCTAGTTATTTGATGGATTCTTAATTTTTTATCATATCACTAGTTGTGTATGAACATTTTCTATGTTCCCTTTCATCATGGTGCATCTGGAGACTTTTTTTTTTTCAAAGGGCATATTTTTTAGCCAAATTAACATATTAATTTTTTTTTATTTTAATCTGCTAATTATTTTGCATTAAATTGCTTTTGGTTAATTATATAACTACATTTCAGCATTCCAAAAAAAAAAGTACAACTACGGCTGCTGCTGATACAAGCAGTAATCATGTCAAAATGGAAATTGCAAGGAAAGTTAAAGAGCTTTTTAGAACTAAAATGTCTGCCTTTGTTGTTCAGTGTTTAAACCCTTATCATAGGGATGACTGTCGCGTTGGAAAAATCACCAGTAATGATGATTTTAAACACCTAGCTAGAAAGGTAAGAAAAGTAATTTTCTTATATAAATTAATTTTGATTTAAGTGCATTTTTAATATGTGTTTTAATTTGCACGATTAACTTTATTGTAGATGACAAAACATTAAAAATATTGTGTTATGTAGCAGCTTGTTGCTAGAAAATTTTTTTTTTTTTAATTTATGTCCTTTGTTTTTCTTACTTTTGTATTAAAAGAAATGAAAATTATAATTCAATCTTATAGTTAGGATTGTTTTTCTGAAGTTGTTAGTATCTCATATATAGAGAATATTTTAAAATGCAGAATTCTAAGTAACCTCATAATCAAATTCTTTGCTCGATTTATATATCTGTATAAAACACTAACCTGTCGAGAAAGTTAATTTGAATTCAATTAACAACTCAGTAAAAGTCGTATATTCAAATATTAGAAAAATGCCCTTATGGCCCATAATTTTCTCCTAAAAACCTGAATTATCATGAAAATGTCAAAAATGCATGAATTTCATCCATTCAAATTGTCAATTTGAGGCTAAATTATTTTTAAAAGCTTTAAGGTGAGTTTTAGAATTGCTCTATCCAGAACTTCAAATAGAATAGTAAATAATTGAACTACATGGTAAGGAGCGATTTGCAGATTTTCTAGAATATTTCTTTGCAATTTAAAGTACAATTCCTGTCCTGAGTAATAATCCATAAAAAAAATCGGTAATCATTGGTATAGTCATAAAAAAAAAAACTATTTGTAGTATTTGCCATGCTGAAATGAAAAATATGAAAAAATGCTAGAAAGAAAACTATGTTCTACTTTGAACTAGAATATGTGAAAAATAAAAAGGCACAAAAAAGTAATAAAGAGCAAACGATTTAGGTAACTTAACCTAGTTGAATAATAATATGAAAAACAATAAAGGACTTTTCCACTCTTTGGAAAGTCAGAATAAAGAGCAATTGGACTCTGAAAATACATTTATTTTACCAGCACGTGAAACCGCTCACAACCATTGTAATGAGCCCTATGAGAACCTCTTTCTTAATAATTGAAAACCATCATATGTTTATTAATTGTACTGTGTACAGGTTGATTATTATTTTTAAAAAAACTTTATCGCTATATGAGTTCCTAACTATGATACTATTCACAGGAACTGAATGAAATTTTGATTTAAGTTATTTTGAGGTATGTGCTCAAGAATGATATGAAAAACAACAGTTAAACACTAACATTTATGGTTATAATGATACGATTTCGAAAATTTCAAATGGCATACTTTTTTCTAAATGTGATTTCTGTAGTGAAAAACCATAAATAGCGTTGAAACGGTACCTGTAGCACAAAAATCGCTGGCGCTACACAGACTAAGAAAAGTTGAAATAACCAATAATCGTGAGAAGCAACAGAAAGCAAAACATTTTAGTGTGTTTCACAAATTTTCCACATGTCCTCCTTCACACACAATGACATTTTGCATTTGGTGTATAGTGGATAGCACTGAAGAATCTGTTGTACCAGACGTCGGATTGCATCTTTCAAATCATATGCAGTTTACGGATTACATGCATACACTTTAGATTGTTATCCTTAAAGCGAAATGCTGTATCTGACGTCGTGTGGATACAATAGAGCATTCTTCCATTTGGGGAGTCAAACGTTTTTTAACACAATGCTTTGGTGACAGAATTATCTTTCACATTTCCTTGGCTGCCAAGCTCCTTGTAGCGATTCCTTGGGATCCAAGTCTCTCCGTGGAAATACCTGAAATTTAAAGTTTATGCATTCAATCTGCAAATTGCAGCTTCCTCTTGCCATGATATGTGCTCCAATGCTATACTCCATTTGTTGCATGCAAGGTATCGTCGTGTGTGAAGGAGGTCACTTGGAAAATTTGTGAAGCACATTAAAATATTTTGCTTTCTGTTGCTTCTCCTTGAGTTAACTATTCTTTTTCATTAAGTTATTATGAATAGTATGCTGGTTAGGGACTCATATATTGAGAAAAAAAATCACCCTATGTTTTTGTACAGTTTCTAATTAGTTTTTTTAATTTTAGCTTACTCATGTTATAATGGCAAAGGAGCTGAAGCATTGCAAAAGTGTTGAGGACTTAGAATGTAATGACAATGTGAAATTCAAGGCTCGAGATTATATTCATAAATATATGGCAAAATGTGGCCCTGTTTATAAGAAAGACAAATATGACTCACCTCTTTTTTATTAAATCATTTTTTATTAAAATAGCTAACCAGACATCTGCCTACATCTTCATTTTTTTATTCAACAATTTTGTCATATGGTTAAGAGAATTGTGAGTTTTCATTTTATAAATATATGTATAAAAGAATAGAACATAACATTTCAGCATATCAAAAAAAAAGTGTTCTACTGAGAAGGAATTTAAATTCTATCTACTAGAATAATTTTTTTATCTCATTTTTTGCAATGCATGCAAACCTTGTAATAAACTCTAAAATTGCTGTTTAATATATATGGGTTTCTTTTCATTTGAATAAAATTATTTTAAAAAAAACTTTTCCGTGGGGAAGTGTGTTGAAACAAATTTTAAAAAGAGTTTTGTTTCATTAATTTGTTTTATAATTTTTTCCTGTAGAAATTATATCTTTTTATTTTACAAGTTATTGATTTTTGTAACTTGAATGCAAAATTATTTATTATGGTAAATATCTTTTACTTCAATGTATCTTTACTTTCCACAATTTAATAGTGGCTCAAGCTTGTTAATAATTTAAGACACCAAAGTGTGGATAATTTTTTTTATCTGTTTCAGTTTCATTTATTTCTCAAAATGATATGAGAATATATTGAGAAATTAAAATTTTTATCATCTTATAAATAACTAATACAAAGAATATGTTTATTTTATAATGTTTTCTATTCATGCAATTTGTCCTTTTATTTAATTGCTTACTAGATATTTGAGATTTTTCATTGACAGGTCAATCAATCTCAAATATTCTTGTTCATATATCAAGTTTATAGGCCACAAAACTTCTGTTTTACTTATCACGATTTGAGTTTTTGGAATAAAAAATATATACTATACCCCTTTCAGCTCTTTATGAGAGCTTGGTTTAATGTTGCATTATTTTTTTATGGGTTGAAGACAACTTCCTTCAAGCCATATAAAAGCTTTTAATCATATTCTTTAGTTTACAATGTCATTTATAACTTATAACAATTCCGTCTTTTTAGACGTGACATTTTAAAGAGTTTTTTTAAACTACTTGAATTGAATTTTTATCCAATTTTTAAATTTAAGTTAAAAATTTATAAACCTGTTCGGCAAATGAATTCATTTAGATTCATATGTTTATTGAAACAAACATATCATCACTTTAATTCTATTTATTATCAGAGAAGGAATTGAGAAATCCAAAAGAACTTTCTTTGGTCAAAAAAATGACATAGATTTTATTTCTTAGTATAACTAAGGTGCTGTATTCTTAGTTATTAAAATAATTAATAAAACAAATTATTTATTGAATTAGCTTCAAAATAAATTTTATCCATTTTTCCCCGACATATTCACTCCAGTGTTTTTCTCCCTTGTTTCATTGTTTGTAATGTTTATTTTAGTATAGAGTTATAAATGCAACTGAGAGTTTTTTAAGATGAAAAAATTTTTAAGAAGTCTTGCTTTTGTTAGATTTTTAATATGAATGTTTAAATTTTAGTTAAATGTGCACATTTAGTGTTTTTCCATTTAATTATAAAAATTTCAATTTATAATCTTTATATAAAGCTTATATTTTTTTCAAATATTAAATGCAGTTGTGTAATTATTGTATAGTAAATTAACAGTTATGCCAAAATTGATGTTTTACAATAAAATAAAAATTTAGTTCACAATTTTCAAGCATTTCTATGTTAGAATTAGTATTGCATAAATCTGGATTTTTTTATATTTAAATTAAATCAGTTTTGCTTTATAATACTTACAAAAATAATACTACATTTGTAAACATTTAGTAAAAAAAAAAAATTACGATTTTCCAGGGTAATTAAGTATTCATTACTGTGTTAATGTCTTGTTTATTCATGGTTTTTTATGTTGTTAATGTTATGTATTCAAGTTTAAGGTGATGTTTGTGATATTGTACAGAGTTAATTTATGTATTAAACTGTTTACTACTCAGTGTTTGGGATGTCATTTTATATGTTATTTTATTATATGTTGTCTTTTATTTAGTTGGACTTGAAATCTTTTGTAATATTATTCCAGATTTTAAAAAATGTACCATAACACATTGATTTCAGTACAACTTTTAAGTCACTTAAATCTTGATGTTTTACTTTTTATAAATAATAACTTGTAATAAAGGGTAAATGTCTAATATATATTTATAATAATTTACCCTTTAACTGAAGTCATTTTGTATACATTTGCTACTTTTTGATATATCATCATTGTTTGAAATTCAAATATCATAATTCCACATTTTCTACTTCTGAAAAAATGTCATTACTATTTTATAGATGCAAGAAAACTTAGCTGGTAAATAATTTATTCTAATTTAAGTGTAATCATGAGCAAATGTATATTTTAAATGTAGATAAATTATTGATTTGCATGGTTACTTTGATGTTTTTATTTTAATTTTATTTATATTACTTTTTCTTTGTACTTGAGTAGATAAGTGTTTTTAATTTTTTTTTTTTTTTTTTTTTTGTACTTTTTTCCCAAAATACATTTGTAATATGTGAAAAATGTATTTCTTCCCTTATGACAATATAATTACATTTTAAGTATGTAGATAATACATATTATAACTTTAAAATAGTAATTTATTTCACTAAAAAAATAAAACTTCATTACTAAATAACTAAAATTGCATACAGTGATATTGATATTATTTTATCACATTGTTAATTTTTTTTCTGTTATTATTAATTACATTATTGTAACAAATTTGTTCTATTTTATTTGTAAATATAATTGCAGGATTTTTGCACATGTGTCCTTAATTGATATTAACTATACATCCAAATCTTAAATATTCATAAATTTCTAAAAGTTTCAAAAATACTCTCTTGCATTTCCTATTTTTACAAATTAGGATCAGTGAACATGTTTTGCTCAATATTTGTGCCACTTTTATATCCATAATTCTCTTCTCTCAATACTTTTTATTTCATATTTTGTTTCATTATTGTATTGAAAGTTATTATATTTTTTTATTTCCACTATGAAAAAAAAAAATTCTCTTTCTAGTATTTTAAAGTTTTTATAGTAAAGAACTAAGTAATGACAAATCCTTATGCTTAAGGTATTAAAAGTTCAAATAAGGTTCTTAATGTAATATTTTATTTATAATTTATGTGATAAATTAATAACTAGTCAAACATTCTGAAACAAATTGTAAAATGTTATAGTCATCTCCTTGTTCATATTTTTCAAAGAACAAAGTTTAAATAAATAAATTCCATTGATCATTTGTAGATTGTATATGATTAAAAGAACTATGTGATGTTTTATGGCAGATTTTTTCTTTTTTTAAGTCTGCATGGGATTTTTTTAAATTTTAACCTGTATTAGATAACTTTCCATTAATTTTTACTCCATTAAAATGCTTGTTGTATATTATATGATGTAACATTTTAGTTCTTTTAAAACATTTTAATCTTATGTACCTTTATTTGCTTATTCATGTTAATTTGAAACCTAAAAGTTTAAACTTAACTCCTGTTGAACTTAAAGTACTGCAGGATATATGTTTAGTTTTTTTTTTTTCTTTATATATTGTGAATAAATATTTCATATTTAGATTATTGTATAGTTTATTTTAATAATTAAATACAAAAATAAAATTAGACTAATATAAATCTGAATAGTTTGGATTTTTAAAATATGTGCTTTGAGAACCAAAGTAATTTTTTTATACATTGTCTTTCTAATGAGATGTCATCACTGAAATTTTTGTATATCTTTGTTTTAATATTGTGATTTTTTAAAAATATCTTTATTGTATTTTAAAAAATGATAACCAAAATTTTTATATAATTTTAAAATAACTAATTCAAAAGTTCCTTTTCATTTCTAAATTTTTAGTTAATAAAATATAATTTTAATTATTGATGCATGTAAACATGCATTTTGATAAAAGAAACTAGAATTGCAAACATATTCAGCATAAGTAAACATCGTAATTATTTTTTAAATACTAAATTTAGTAACTAGCACTGAGTTTTCTATTTTGAAAGACTACAAATTTATATTAACATTGAATTTATTCCATTTCTAAAATGGGAGATACAGCTATATCCTTTTGTAGAATTTTTTTTATAATCAGAATCATCATTCATTGATTGGTCTTTTTTTTTATTTTTATTTTATTATTTTTTTAACAGATTTGCAATATTTTTCATTTATTTTATTTTTACTATTAAAATTTAGTTTTAAAAAATCATCCTGCTGTGATTCAATTTCTATGCTCTCATAATTTGGTATTTCTTTGTTCCAATAAAATTTTAATATTCTATTGTTAAAACAGAGTAAAGTAGAATTATTTCCTCACTTTGTTTTAAGTTCATAACTTATTTTAGTTCCAGTATTTAGTCATTCTATCATATTGTGTTTTACTAAGAATTTTGTGAAATGCTGCATTTTGTATATATATATATATGTTTCAGACATATTCATGTTTTTCATACTGTATAATTGAATATTTTATGTTTTCAAAAACACTTTCTGAGAAATATCTTGTTCAAAATTGAAAGAATACATTCAGTGATACCAGATTCTGTATATAAATCTAGAACACTAGAAAAATAAAATGTATCATTTCAGAAATTTTATTTTGGAATTGTTTAAAAGTTTTGCAAATATCTTAGTTTTATTTCATTTTTTTACACCCTGAATTTGAATTTTATTGTTAATTTATGACTATAACATATTTAAGGCATGTAGAACAAGTTAACTAAGGACACTTCAGTGAAATAATATAAATTCTACTTTAAATTTTCAACTTACTAATTTAAGAAAATGTGAGAATTAAAGCTGATATACGAATAAATTAAAAATAATAAAGACACCAGTAAATATGTTGCAGTATATCAAGCAAACAATTAGTTAATTTTCCCAATATCAATATATTGCAAATAAAATTAAATTACATTACATTTTTCTCATGCTTTTTAACTGCCACTGAGATAACAATTATGAAATCAAACTCAATTGATTAATAAATACTAATTTGTATATACATTTAAAAATTATTTATTTCTAATTAAAATTGAACAGGGATAGATCGATTTAATTTGTTCCTAAGTATTTGACTATCTAGTTAGTGTTGAAATTGAAAAACATTTGTCTTCCATTTAGTAGATAAACATTGTAAAAGCATTACTTGTTTTTAATAAAGCCATAATGTGCAATCAAACATGTTTCTTTTTAATTAAAAAAAAGGATACAACCTGCATTCTTTAAATTAAGATAACTGAGCTTTGGTTTTGATGCTGGGTGTTTTTCTTTTTCTCTTCAGATTTCTGTTTTATGTGTTATATACTCGTGTATAATGCAAAAAAATAATCTTATCTACGAATAATTTTAATGATCAAAATAAAATACAAATAGTACTGTTGATAGAGTGGTAATATAAATTAATATTCCAGTTTCATAGATATAAAATCTATATTTTACTCAAAAAAAAAAGATGCTCAAACAGCTAGCGCTTTGGTGCTTCGTTTCACAGGTTTTGGGCTCAAAACTCGGCGGTGCCATGATATAATGATTCAGAAATTACTTTAAGCATTAGATCCCGGTCTAATTAGCCCTCGTGTGCAAAAAAAAAAAAAAAACATAATTAGCAACTAGCTAATTCGAAATTTTTCTGTTATGAAATCTACACATTTTAGCAGAATCGATTTGACTTGATAAAATTAATATAGAATTTTTTTCCCCTCTCTGCAAAGAACTAGATGAAACGTTTTAGACATAAGGGTGCAAAAATTGGCTTTCCCAATATTAAATTAAACTTGAACATAATGATCGATATCTCGCTTGGTGATGTTTTTTTTTTTTTTTTAATCCCATCAGTCTAAAGAATTTTTTTCCAAAATAAGAAACTTTTAAGCAATTTTATTATTTTTAAAAGATTTTTATAATATAATTTTTAAAATTCATTGATTATTAAACACCGATATAAAAATGTTTCATTATAACATACCACAATTTTTATGCTGTTTCTAGGTGCCAATCCGCGATATATATAAAATTATGTAAAGTACGTTAGATATTCCAGAAATGTCAATTAGAAACTCGTTTACCGAATTAAAAAAAATATATATTATAGATCTGTCTACTCAAACGAGATTACGCTGATTCGAAATTTTGGACGAATGAAAGTTGATTAGAAAATAATTAAATTCATTATCCTTTGATTTTAAATCGTTTTAATTTTTTATACATTTAAGTAGGTTCTATTTTTAAAATATTTATTATATTTTCTTAAATTTTAGCTATATTTTTCTGAAGTAAAAAATGATCATTATTTGATTTAAAATATGTATAGAAAGATAAATAATTTCTTAATGTGCTAAATCATATTTTATGAAATATATTTATAATAAGGAAATTAACGAATTAACTGCTTTTTCAAAAGTTATTGACACATTTAAAAGCAGATATATTTCTATATATAAAATCAGTTGAATTAAAATACTTAAAATATAAAATGTTTTTTTCGAATTGTATTTAAAAAAATAATAATAATTGAACATTACACCTGTTTAGCTATTTTTAGAGAGAGTTAATAATTTAATTTTACTTTTTTATAATACGTATATATGTGTTTTTATCTGTAGTTGATATGTTTTTAATTACAATAACATGCATGTTTGTTTAAAAATAATATGCATATTTACTTCATATAATAAGCGTCTTAAAATATTTATGAGCTAAGTTGTGTTGAGAAAAAAATATAAAAGATTAGTTCAAGGTTAAAGCTCAAAAAAATTATGAAAAAAAAAGGTTAATATTGTTGTTACCTATGGCTTTATTGGAACTCAATCTATACAAATTTAACCATTTACCGTAGAAACAAAAAGAACATATAAACAAATCAAAATTACAAGGGGAAAAGACCCGACATTCTTAACAAAAATGACCAAAAGGGCATTAAAAACAAGATAAATGTTCTAAGGATAAAAAGTTAGAAGCACCATAATAAAAGTACGTGTGATCAGAACGTTTTCTCTGGTCGCTCGCCTTCCATTGTATGAGCCATCTCCGTTATCTGAGAATTTTCATGCTCCCATGGTAATCTAAAATTCTCACCTTCAACTACATCTAGCCATAATGTTTTCCAGCAGGCATTGAGCGTCAATTGTTTAACCTCGTTATATGACATTCCAACACGCTTAACACAATCTAAGATTGTAATTTTTTTCCATGCATCTTTAATTGGGAGAAGATTCGTCATTTTCCATTTGTTCTAAAATATACCTGAAGGTTCGCTTGATATACAGTGCCTAAAAAGTCGAAATTATCCCTTTATTTAATGACTGCACTGTTTTGGGGTAAACAGTGCAGTCATTAAATGAAGGGATAATTTCGACTTTCCTTCCTTTTCATGTTGTAAATCTTGAGAATGGCGTAGTGGAATAGCCCATTATCAATTAAAAGAAGGGCCTTAAAAGACAAGATCTTTTTACTTAAATACATTTTGATGTCGGGGCAAAACGGTATAAAACCATTCATTGAAAAGTGTGGCAGTAACCTAGACCTCCTTATTGGCCATCCAATAAACGGGAAGTTTGTTGATATTTATTCCTTTAAATGAGCGGAAATAAAATTTTGATTTATTTATCACCAATGGTTTCATTATATAATTGCCTGAAGCATTGCTGCAGAAAAGAACTCTTATACGACTTTTCGCTGCTTTATGTCCACTAGCTGATTTGTCAGCTTCAACCAAATAGGTTTTTCAGACATTTTTTTCCAAAAATAACCCGAACTCGTCAGTACTGAAGACCTGATCAGGATTTGCCTGAAATTGTTGCGCTGCACCTGAATCAGCAGGTGCTTGTTCACCTTTTAATCTTAGATAATGTAAAGAATGTCTTTGTTTAAATCTTTCAAACCAACCAGAGCTTGGCAAAAAAGATAGATTCTTTTCAGCTGAAGAAATATATGGTAACTGATTCTTAATTTTTTCATAAATCTTCAAAGCCTTATTTGTAATTGTATTATTGGTATCAATTCGAATCCGCTTTTGAGAACTTGAAACAACTTGCGCGAACCCATTAAAAGCCAGTTTGAGAGAAAATCATATGTTACGACCGCTCCGGCAAGAGTCGACTTTTTCTCCATATCAAAGAAATACCATTAACAACCAGCTGTTCACTCACAGCTACAGATAACATGAATTGTTTTTCGCGGTCAGAACGCAAAGTTCGGAACAAAAGCCGCTTGCCCATTATTCGCGCTCGTTTGGACGCAGTTTTATTTATAAAACTATGGTCATACTCGTAGACGATCCAGCTGTTACACTTTTCTAATGGAATCTCCAGTTTTTCTTATCGTGCTTACTGCGGCTTCATTCATGGAATAAAACTTAGCAACATCTATTACTTTTTCTCCATTATATAGACCAGGGGTCTCCAAACTTTCCAGCCTCAGGGCCGTACTGTTTGCTCTAGTAAGTACCAAGGGCCAAAACCGTTTAAATTTTTTTGCCATTATCTATAATTTCTAGATCAGGACCTGAATGGCCGAGTGGCTAGCGCTCTGGCGCTCGGTACCACAGGTTTCGGGTTCGAGTCCCGGTGGTGCCATGGATGTTTGTAGTGGTTCGGAATCCACTTTAAACTGTAGGTCCCGGTCTAATAGGATCATAGAGCGTTGCGGGGGCATTATTACTCCGCGTCCGTGGCTTATCTTCAAGTTACACGCGCCCCCTGGATAATGCAAAGTGAGTACGTCTTTGCAGCGCTTGCCTTAAGGCATCCAAGACCAAGCTGTCTAAGTGTTTGCCAGCTGCATCAGAAAGAAAAAAAAAAAATAATAATAATTTCTAGATCAGTCGCCGAGTACGCGCTTTGAGCGAGCATACGCTTGCTAACTACAAACTACTGTCAGTAAAAAATCACAATTACATAAATCTCATTAGTATTTTTTTTTACAAGAGGATACCCCGCGATTTCATTCGCGTTAATTTAGCTTTTCAGTTCCTGAGGGATTTTCAGGATAAAAATCATTTGTTTGATTCAGGATATATACATTCTCCAAACATCGATATGCATACATATGCGATACTCTTTACCCCAACTTAACTATCAAGGGTAACCGCGGGATATTCACTAGTTTATAATGTTAGTAGGATTCATTTAAATTATTTGTTAATTGTTATGTTTAAGTTAAATTTTCTGCGTATTATGCTTGTCATTAAGCTTAAGCAATATTCCGAATAGAAAAACTCAATGATGCACACCTTTCTGCTACTAAAAATTTATTGCACTAACTTACATGAACAGAAAGTTTGATTGTACGTATAAAATGGGAAATCACCCTTTTGAACATACAAAATGGGGCGTTCCCATTTTTAAATTGGAATAAATGAAATTCAATATAGAATTCAAAAGGAGTACAGAATTTATTTTGTAAATCTTATGTTTTAAAAATCGTGTAAAAGGGAAATCGTGTAGAAAAAGTACTGTGTAAATCGAGGGATAAGTGTATAACTAATGTAAAATAAGGAACTTGTAAGAAAGAAGGTACATTTTCAGGGACCGTGTAATTTTTTTTAAAAAAAAGGGGTGGTAGGGCAAATAAGTTCTACTACTCCAAATAAAGGATTCCACCATTGCTGACAGACTAAATATTAGTTTACATCAAATCAGTTTCCTCTCTCTTTCCCTAACTTCAATTTTCTGTGAATATTCAACTTTAGAGAAATTAAATGCGAAAAATTGTTCGAAGAAAATAGAAATTGGAAAACCACATTCAGCAATTAAAAAGTATGACCTCAGAGTCTCATAAAATATGATTTGCTGCAGAAAAAATTTCTGTTGTTAAAATGGATATAAGATTAAGTAATCTAAATATATTTCATATATGAATAGAACATCCGGTGCCAAAACTATAAGATCTCACATCAAAATAATAATAATAATAATAATAAAAGATCTGAAATTTATTAGTATTTTAAAATATGACAAATTACTTTTTGCTTAGAAAATTGATTATATATATATCAACCGCAAATAAATATTTTTATTTCTGTCGATTGAAACACTGCGAAGATAAGTAGATCTATGGGAAGAAAAAAAGAAATATTAACATTTAAAGCAAACAATTGAAAACAACTCATTTTTATGTTTTGAAAATAAACCGGAATAAATCTTTAAAAAAATTTATGAAGTGACAGGCCAGCACAGCATATTATTGTGCAATGTGTTCCAAATTTTTAATGGATAAAAACCACAAAGCATAATCTTAACTTTAATTCATAAAATATGTCTTAAGGAGAACAAGATGACATTGGAATGGATTGAAGATTTATTACTAATTTCTTAGTAATTTAGGATTTAGAATTCTGTACTTTGATATATAATATGTATGTAAATATTTTATTAACATGAAGAAGCTTGTTAATAATTGCCACAATGTTTTAATATGGTCTGTTGACCATTGAGACACATCACAAATAAAGTGCGCAAGAGATCATACCATTAAAAAAGGATTATATTATTTAATTAGCTAATTAGAAGGATTTTATTACAATAGCGCAGCGTGGCTCGCCGCCAGCACACCTTCTGAAGCCAAAACTCAAAAATATGCATGTTGCCAAATGCTCTCGCATAACTTCTGACAAATCGTCACAGAGAGAACGTAGTACGTAGAGAGCGCATGAACGCTGCTGCGAAGATTTAATACTCACTACACTGTTTTAAATAAATTTTTAAGTATTATAACTAGTTGATAATTCTAATTAAGGTTAAATTTATTCATACTTTTATCTTTTAGAGAATGTTTTCTGGTGAAGTGGATATCTTTTGAAACATTTATATTATAAAATTCTTTATATTTGATATAGCTATGGGAAAAAAAACCCTGCATTTCATTGTTAATCTAATGTCCTAGCTGAGGGAAAGAATTTTTTAGATTAATAACATCTCTACAATAAAATTTTCATTTCATATGTGTTTATTATAATATTTATTTAAGAAAAATTTTAAACAATAAAATTATTTTAATTTTAAAAACCATTTTTCAAGAATGATAATTTGCAAGATGTTGTCAAATCTTTTTTTTTTTTTAAATTATAATACAACAACAATTAATTTAGCAAAATTCATTAATTGTTAGAAATATGTCACATACAAATAAGATAAATAAAAAATAAACTGGATTTCCCAGGAAAAAAAGTTCTTAAATAAAAAATATTAAACAAGGCGACACTATGCAAACTATTGCAATTATCACTTTCATGTAATCAACACATATGCTAATTTTTAAAAATAAATTGCAGAATATTTTTATTATGCTTTCTGTAGTATTTTATGGTTCATATATATATTATGCTCCTTAATGTTATATATGACAGGAGGCCACTATAAAATATCAAGAAGTGTTTTAGGTTTTCCGCCACTTTTGTCCTCTTCTATTAGTTGCTTCTATAAGACATGCAGGATGATATATTTTTGCCACTCATTATATGTACTTTTGTTAACATTTCATTTTAAGATAGTTAATAAATTTACAAAAACTAATAAGAAAATAATTTATTTTAAAAAATAAATTTACTTTGAATGAAAGGAAATCCTTTAATTAGTAAAATTATGTTCATTATATTTCACATCTCAAAGAGAATAACTTTCTAGAAAACAACATTTATTTTTTTAATTATCTGTCATTTTAGATTATCTTTGATTTCAGCATTGATAAAAATTGGTTAAAAGTAAAGTATTTCAAAAAGATTCTTTGAATTTCATTGGGATAATCTTGTATTTAAAATAAATATTAGAACCAACATGGATCAATTATTTCGATTAATTTTTGAAAAAATTTCGATTTTTGATTTTACAATTGATTTACTTCGATTTTGGATTACTAAATTTAACACTAGCATATAACAGACATGGTTTTATCATCATAAATTTTAAAATATATTGGATGAATGAAATAGAAATTCGAAAGAAATCACTTTCTTTTTTATCTTTATATAATTTGCACCTTTTTTCTGTAATATAACTGTTTATATTCATTCATTTCTTATGCTTGATGCAGAAAATGTTACAATGTCCAATAACTGAATATGGTTTATTTACAAATAAATATTAAAACATTTCAATATTTATTTACTTATTTTCTATGCATTTTTGGAATAAAAAATAAAAATAAAAATAAAAAAAAAATAAAAAAAATAAAAAAAAAAACATTATAACTGTATTCACTTCAGATAATGTAGGGTGAAAAAATATAATGAGCTAAAAAAATAAAGGAATTATAACTATTTCAAAATAGTTGGTTAGTCTTCTGTTACTAATCATATAGAATTTTAATAAATAAGGAACATAATTAGTTATCTTCAATTGATAGACATCATGTTACTAAGCATTAAATTAAATGAATTAATTGCTCTTATAACCAAGCATAATGTGAAAACTAAATTGTTTCCATAGGTTTCGGGTTCGAGTCCCTACGGTGCCATGGATGTTTGTAGTGGTTCGGAATCCACTTTAAACTGTAGGTCCCAGTCTGTTAAGCCCTCGTGAGACAGAAAATGACCGTAGAGCGACAAACCAAACCAAATTTATTAAACTTTCTAGCATTCATTTATTTTTGGATTAGTTTTATAACTTGAATCCGTCTTTAAGATACGTTATTGGGACTTTCTTTTGAAATCTTGGTTTAAGTTTTTATTTTAAGATCTTAAGGGAATTCATCTTTCCGAGATTTTCAGAGAAAATTCCTATCAAGAGAAATTTCCTCCTTTTCAATTAAACCGTGTGGAAGTTTGGATTAATAACGTGTCGTAAAATCGACCATTTCCTTAAATCCTACTGGGAAAATTTCCTTTCCCTAGCGCCGTCTAGTGTCTAGAATATTTAACAACGGGAGCAATCCTTTCTGCAATACCATTTTCTAGTCATGGCTCCTATTTTAAAACAGATGTATGGACGGGCACTGGCATCTATAAATAAGTGTATTTTCAAGGAAGCTTTACATCTGCTACCTCACATTTAAGGTATAAGACAAGAATCTCCAAAAGTTTCGGTCAAAAAGTCTTACTAAGTCAGGTGAGACAATACCTTTCATACAAATATATAGTCAATATTATTCGGGAGCACCACGATATTTGATTTTATTGTACTCTTCAGGAGATACGGCAACAACTTTCCTAAAACATAAATTCTAAGTTTTGTTTTCAAAACATGATACATCAATAAGCAATTAAAAGCATTTTACTTTTGATGAAACATACAACTGAAATAAATTTTATTTTCATAATTTAAGAATAAATTGACATTTCATTACTTAGACACACTAGATAGAAAGAGAATTCCATTAGTGTAAAATTTTAAAAAATATTCTTAGTTATTTAAAATCTCATATTTTTTTAAGATTAACTAATATCTGCATTTAAATACAAAAATCTAGAGTAGTTTGCATTTATTAGTTGAAAAATCGTTATCAAAGCTTTTATTTGCAGTTGCTTTTATAAATTTTTTTGTTTAGTTTGATTTTCTCTGTTGGTAGTAATTATTTTAAAATGTATCTCTGTTAGTGAAAAACTATAGTACATTTCTCTCATTAACTACTACAATATTGATTTTTTTAAATATAGGTTTAAATATGTTAAAGAAAAATAAAGAAATTTTGTATTAAAATAAAATTGTGTGAGACAGGACAGTGAACATGTCTAACCTTTTACTGACAACTAATTTGGAAACTCCTAGAGTAAGAGGAAGACATAGAAAAGTTCCGTTTGGCAACCAGAGTTAATATGAGAGTCACAATCATTAACAAGTATTTTAATTTTTTGTGTAGTGATTGTAATGCTTATTAATAGGGGAAATTTATCTTGATTTAACTTGCTTCATAGTTAGGTATGTTGATACCAAAACAGAAATCATATTTTCAACTGATTTGTATTTTTAAAAAAACATAATTCGTCAATCTTATGGCATGAAAGATAAACAGATAAGTATTACCTTATCGTCAAATAAAATAAAAGGTAAGAAATAAAAAGTAATTTTTAAATTAGCTTTTTTTTCTTTTTTAAATGTTAGTAAACAGTATCATCATTAAATGGAATATAGTAATTTGGAAAGAAAACAATTATGATGGATACCATTTTTTTGCACTAGTTGTATAAATAATATATGTTGATTCAACATGGCAACTTCTCAATGACCAATACTGTACTGTCTTTAGGTGCTGCTATTAAAAGTTTTACTATATAATAGCAGCAATTCATTAAATTTTTTAAAATTGTTATTAAATTTTATAATTTGAAAAAGATTTTCTTTTAATATACTATTTCTTTTATTCACATGGAAGAAAAATACAAAAAGCTTTGTTAAAGGTGATCTTAACTTTTCTTATTTGAAAAATGGTTCCATATGCCTGGCCATCCTTCCCGATTTTAACTCTATATTTTGTTTATCCACATAAAGATTGTTTCTTTTACATTAGTTTTGTTATTGACATGGCAAAAGTTGCTGTGATCCAATCAGCGAAACATGGATAAGCCCATTTAGTAACATAGTAGCTTCTCCTTAAATTAAGCAATAAGCATTCACTTGTTATTGTTGCTAACAAAAATCTATATTTTATGGATAGATAGAAATTAGCATGACTCCAGTGATGTAAACATCCCTTAAACAGATACATCCTTATATCATGGCCAGAGTATGGGGAAAAGTTATTTGTTCCAATTTTCCAAGTTATATTTCTTAAATGAATGCATACCATCAAATTGACCATAGCTACAAACCTCTATTTTTGAAAATGCAAAAGATTATAAATAAAATAAATTGGTGATTTTATATCATTATAAGCTGAAGGTAATCAATCTTCAATGATTGAATTTTCTGTATATGAAATGAAATATAATTTATTCTCTTGCATGACTCACTACTGTGGATTGACTATTAGCCATGTAGTGTGCAATAACTCTTGTTTCATTTTATTTCTTGTAAAATACTTTCACTCATAAATAGCATCTTACATTCTTGTTTAAACTATATCATGTTTTGGTCTTGAAAATAAACTTCAGAATGCATGCTCTAAAAGCATGTATTAAGCGGCATTAGTTTGATAGGACACAGTTTCCAATACATTTGTGTAAAGTTCTACATTTATCATTATCAGAGCCATATATTATATGTATGTAGGTTTTACTAGAATTATAAAATCTGTTCATTGCTTAAGAAATCTGAGAATCATTAATAATTGGAGATAGAATTTTTTTTTTTTCTTGTTTTGAATAGGGAAACTAATTTTTGATTCAAAAGATGCCGAGAAAAGAATATTTGTTATTTTTAAGAAGTGTTTATTTACTACATATTGTTGTATGAATGAGTTTTTTTTTGTGCTTTAACATTTCTTAATTTTTGACATTATTTTGGACTGATTTATTCTACATATGCTTGTAACATTAAGCTATCATGCTAGTAATAAATATATTTTTTTCTGGATGTATCTTTGGTAAAGTTAATATAAGTACTTTTAAATAATTATATGTATTTTTAAAATAATTGTATGGACTTAAAGTGTAATGGGGTGATAAATAATTAAAGTTCTATTAGTCTTCTTTTTCTTTTCTGTATCTCTCATTATGTAGTATTTGAAAAAGAAACCATCAGGTATTTAAAATTTAAGCAGATTCAAATATAATTTTTAAAATGTTTAATTGTTCACAGTAATTTAAATGTATAGAACTTAATTATAATTAATGAATTTAATATCAGAGTTTACAAATCCTGCCCTTTTTTGCCTGTGCCAAACAAGACAGTGCTTCTAGAAAGCAAAATGTATAATGTTGAATGGTGGGTGTAAAGTATACTTGTAATTAATGATCACATATTTACTGAATTTTGAGATTTCTCATGAGAAGGATTTTGCATCTCTTATAAAAAAAAAAAAAAGAAAGAAAGAAAAAAAAGTGAAATAGTATTGTTATTTCTGTTATATATACTCAAATATGCTATTTCAAAATAATTCTGTTAATTCAACTGTACGTTAGAAATTTATTTTAATAAAAGTTTTTAAAAATAAGCTGGAAAATGAAAATTTTCCAATGTAACTTTGTAATTTTATTATTTCTCTTATAACTGAAAATTAACAAGACTTACTCATTTTTTAAATTTTAACATGTGATTTTTATTCCATGTATTAAATGTTAAAAATTTCTTAAATTAGAAGATTTTCCAGTTACCAAACTTTGATAAATACTATCATATTGTTGAATACAATTAATAATATCAAAAAATAAAATATTGTTAAATTGTAATTGCAAGATATTGAAGACAATTTTATGGATATTGAATAAAGACATTTGAAAATAATATAAGCATAAAAATTCATGAAACTTCCAATCATTACATTAATTTTTATATACTTCCAAAAGATTGTTGCTGAAATTTATTTGGGTACTTACGTATTAACGCCAGCGCAGGAGAAGTTGCGCTAATGCGCCAATAAAGAGCTGCCAATGCGCCAAAATAGAGACTGTTTTGAATCTATGTTAAACTCTATATCGGCCCATTTTCCACCGAAATCCGATTGACTACTTTGTTTTTAAATAAAATGTTTTGAATTTTGAAAGTGTTTTGATTTTAAATAAAGTGTTTTATATATTTTATGATTTGTCACGAAAATTTTAAGTGTAGATTGGCGCAACTTAAAATCCGCCAAATCTGTAGCTGCGGTGCGTTAATACGTAAGTACCTTTATTTGACATAAATTAATAATTGCAGATTGATTACACATATAATTATTGAATTCTAAAAAAACATTCAAGTTGAAAAATTTCATAAAAAAAATGTTTTTGCATATGATTTTATGAAAATTTTAACATAAATTATATGCAATTAAACTGCTAAATATATTAAAATATTTGTATAGATTGTCATATTTTCTGCACATATTTTTAATTATTTTTTGTAATATGTATTCTTCAACTTGTACAGATCTTGCACTAGGAGCAAAAACTAAAAAATTGCACATAAGAATTATTCATCAAAGGACAATTTACAACAAATCAACTTCAAAATGCTACATATACTTATTTTTAAATCTGAATGATATTTAAAATGATTGTTTTTATCTTAAATTTAAACTTATTTCTATTTGAAGAATATTTTGTTTGTTGATGTATATTTGTGGTTGTTTGTTATAATTGTTCACTCAACTTACTTTTTAAAGTTATATATATATAAATTAATATGTTATTATAAGCTTTATTATATCACTGCTACAAACTATATGTGACTACTGCTTTAATACAGACTTTAAATTTTGATTATTGTTTCAAGTGAATAATGTATTAAAACTAAAACTGCTGATTTCTATAGAAGAAGTGCATCAAGATTTGGCAACTCTGCTTATATACAAATTTTAAGAATAAAATTTTATAATATTATATTATATTTGATGTATTCCAGTAGATTTCACAAAACATTTGTTGTTAATATTTGAATAAATATATCTTGAATATGTTTATGAATGATCTAATCTGTTTATGAAATTTTATAAAAAAAATGATTAAAAGGAAAAATATAAATTTGATATTGTTTGACTAATTTTTATGAAAATGTTTCTTTCCCTGTTTAAAACTAGAGCATATTTAGAGACTTCATGTTTTTGTTAAGAATAAAAGTTTTTTTTTTCTATCTAGAAAATTTGCTTTTTACTCAAGAAAGAATTAGGGACTACAGATATATTGATATGGAGGATAAACCTCAGAAGTGAGTATTAGAAAATGTAATAATGGAATTCATTATCTAAATTACAGAAAAATATAAAGTCCAGAAAATTAACTTTAATTTATTTTTGAAAAATATTTAATTAGACTATATAATTTGAATCATTTTACTGAAATCAAGTAGATTACTGCATCCAATTTAAGGGGGAAAGGGTTATATATCTTCAAATAAATTTTTTTTCATTTGTTTAGAGTTCTTCCTACACCTGTGGTGTTAACAAAAGAAGAAAGACAATTACAGTTTGAAAAAAAAGTCCCGAAGAATGACCAAAGAAAAGCCTTGTGCAAACAGCAACATTTCAGTAGTTCTACAGAAAATGCTCTTTCTAGTACAAACAGCCATTATTCATTTTATCCAGCTAATCGAAATTCTGAAAATGATTCATATAATGATATTGGAAACGAATTTGTTTCATTTAAGCAAAAATATTATAACCAAAAAAAGCTTCTACAGAATCAACCAGTTTTATTACATAATCAAAAAGAGCTTTCACAGAAGCACACAGTTTCATTAGAAACACCAGACCATCCGGTGTTATTACATAATCAAAAAGAGCTTCAACAGAAACACCCATTTTTATTACCAATGCCAGAAAATAAAAATTTATTACCAACTAGTAATACATTAAATGCAGTACCATTACCAAGAGTTGAAAGTAATACTCCCATATACTCAACAAATGTATTGCAAACAACTCTTCCACCTCAGGTATGTATACTTATAAATTTAATTATGCTTTCTGTTAAAAATTTTCTATGTATTTAAGTAATGAATGTTTTATCCATATGGATTTCATTGTGTATTGCAAACTGTTCATTATTTCAAAAAAGTTTTAAAATTATACAGAAAAGACCTGAATGGAAGGGAAGAGTAATTGCTTTTCTAGTGTATATATACTGAATAAGTTCAAGAAAACAGTTTTAATAGTTTTGTAATGATGTCCATTTTACCTTACCTGAAAATTTTATATCTCTATGTTAATCAATACAAACTTTTCTCTTCATACAGGAAGGAAGCAATTACAAAAAAAAAAAGAAATTAATGATTTTATAAATAAAACTTATGATTTTACTACAAAAATCATTATACATTTAAAAGTATATGCAATGCATTTTGGAAAAAAAAAAAAAATGTTAAAATTATGCTAGTTGACAAGATTAAAATTCTGTGACAATTTACTTTTTTAAATGTAGAAGTCTTGTTTGAATATATATTGTTTGTTTTTAAAATTTATACATGTGCTGAATTTACAGAATGTAAATAATTCCTTCAAATCTAAAAAATATAAATTGTTCTTGAAGGACAAACAAAAGAAACAAACTAATCAAATATTAAATTCATAAAAATTGGTCACCCAAAAATAATTTGTTTCACAGTTGCATTCTCCAAACCAATTATTTTTCTTCAATTTAGATATTTTAAAAAGCTACAATGTGATGAATTCCAAATTAAACTATAACCAATAGATAGATAAATTTAAAATAACATACTTTATAAATTTTTTATGGAAGTATAGTTTTAATCATCTATTTTTTTACAAAAAAATCATATGACTCTACAGGCTTCATTTGAACTAAATTTTTTCAGTTTTTTTTTGTACCAAATTTTGTAATAATATTTAAGTCTTCTTGTCAAGAAATCCTTAAATTCTTCTCAATTCTGATGCAATCAGTGGATAGATGCATACACTCCAGATAGAGAGGAAAATCAATCTTTTCATAAGAAATAATTTTGTTCACATTAATAACTCAACAAAGACAAAGGGTTAACAGTTAGAATTTTATGCTCAAACTCACTCTATTTCAGTTAAGGCAGAATGTTACATTCATACATTGCCCTGTGTTTTAGCTAAACTGCCAATTAGGACAGATCAATGTCATAGGACTTTGACTGGAAATGACTCATTGTATCATTGAATAAATCACCGCTAATGTTGAAGGAAAGTATTCCTTATCACATACCAGTATTCTGCAAAAGAGAGATGTCCCACCTTCTGTGACTTTTTAAAGTCAAAAGCTTGCTTTTCAAATTGCCTTTCTGCATTCCATTCTGTCCCGAGTTTGTTTGCATAAAATATATTCAGTTTTTTTAGATACTTTTAGTTCATATCTTTTCTATAGATGATTATAGGATTGTGAAAATGAGCAAAAAAACATGAACTTTAAAATATATGAATCGCCAAAATTTCCAGGTATATTTTTTGAAATCTCTGGAATTCTGAAATTTCCCTGATGCTCAAATAGTCTTGCTTAATTTAGTATAATTGTTCAACAAAGCCAAAACATGAAATTGATAGGTAAAAAGTAACTTTGATTTTCTTTAGAAATTGTGTGTAATTTGAATATGAATCATGATGTTTATATAATAATCTTGAACTTTAAACAATTATTACTTTATCCATTTCATTTTAGTATAAATGGCATATTTTGTCCATCTGCTACTATTAAATTTTAACTTCCAGATAATAAACAGTTTGTAATTATCAATGTATAATTTTCAGCTATAAAGTCATCATTAAAAATAAAGTAACTTCTGCCTGTCTTTTAAAAAAAAGGCATAGTTGGTTTTTCTGTTTAAACAGAATATTTTTAACTACCATTAATAATAATTTCATCAAGCAATCAGTGCTATAAAATAATGTTCTGTTATTCAAAAGATATATAAGCAAAATCAAAATTAAGGCAAGGTTCCGAAGAAAACAGTCATGATGAAATCTAGCCATCCATTGTCTGAATCTAAATCACATGAACACATCAAACGTTTGAGTGTGAAATTTGTTCAACTTTAAGTGTTCCAGATCTAGAATTTCAGATATTGATTGCTAATGCTTGTAACTTGGTTGAGGCTTCATGTCTGGCTGCTTAACGTATTAGTGTAAAAGAGACTTTAGGTAAAAATTTAACTTATAATAAATATATTTGTACTTTTCAAAAATTATTTAATTAAAAATATTAATTTTTTAGGTACCAGATAGACCACTATCAACACCTGTGCCAAGTTTGTCTTCACGACTAATTTCTATAAGGCATGATAATCTTCTGGCTCCATCACCAACTGGTATTATTTATCAGAGTAATCTACTATCTCAACCCCCAACTAATTCAATTGTTAATTCACCACCAACTATTCTGCCGCTATTCTCTCAGTTTATTCCTGGCCAAAATTCTTATGCTGGCAGTCAAAATGGCAGCCTTCCTTCTCAGCAACGTTTTATGCATCCTGCTTCAGGACAGGTTAGTTCATGTTTTTATGGTGTTGAGTTTTATAGCATAAATGTTTAAAACAAACACTAACAATTTGTATTTTAGGATACTAATGAAATTTTTATTATTTAGCTTAATAACAACTAAACTAGTAAAAATATCTGTTATTTTATATATTGGGTGTTTGTTGGTAAACTGACACTACTCAAAATCATCTACAGTTTAATATAAGAACTTTACTGACTTCAAACATAATTGGAAAAATAATGAGAAAAGGCATTATGCAAAAAACAAAAGTATTTTAAACATTAGCAGTAGGGAAAATTAATTAAAAAAAAAAAAAAAAATTGCAGTGAAATATCATGCTTTCTTCAGTGCATTGCCTTTCTCGAATAGGGCATCCACCAGTTTCAATTTTTCCATCTTTGCAACTTGCAACCTTTACACATAATTTTCTATAGTTGAACATAAAATGGCATAAGAAATATTCATAATGATAAGAAATATTCATCTGTTATATGCTGTCCTTTACAATTGTCAATTTTGAGATCACACCAAATAAACCATAAACATATAATCCCATATTCAAAAGCCACATGGAATTTGATGCTGGATATGAAATGACCATGCAATCAGAAAACTGTGACTTAATTATTTTATTGGTTTGTGAAGTGATGCCACTGCAACTGTTGTAAACATTGACCAAAGTGTGAAGGTTATCTATCTTTCATAAAATTTGTCTGATTCAGACATTGTCTTTACTGCAGTTGTGGAATGGCAAAACTAGGCATATCGTGTCACATAAGTCCTATAACTCATCCACTTTGAGACTGTGGATGATTGCAGTTGAAACATCTGTAATTGTCTGTTTTAAAATGGGTTTCTCGCCCTCTTCCATTCTGAACTGTTATATTTCTTGAATAATGCCTTTCAATGGACTTATTTTAGAGCAGGCCTTTAAATATGTTGTTACATGTTCTTGAATGGCTGCTGTATTAATGCTAAGTTTAGCTATCTATCAATATGTATTTTAGAGCTTTTCCCATGTCTTTATAACAAATTAATATCATTGTAATTAATATCATTAATTCCCATGTAAGCATAAATTTCATTTTAAATTCTTACCTGTTATTTAAGTAAATTTTGGGCTATGTATACAGCAACAACATATTTTATAAACGGTATTTGGAACTGTTTTCTGCAGAATCTCTTTTCCATATCCTCATTAGTCACTTTTGTGCCATTCTGGTTATTAGATTGAGCTACATGTAGCTCTCAGTTGTGTCAGTTTAATTACAAAAATTCATATGCATGATTTTAAATAGCATTAAAAATATCTTATTTGGTATATTTTTTCATGTTACGTTGCTTTCAGAAATTACATAATTTCCTCTAGATATGAATTGTATGCTGATATAACATTTTGATTTAAGAAATTACACTGATGGAAATTGCTCATATGATTAAGATCACACTTAAAATATTTACTTATCATCGAGTTGTATTAGCCCCTGATAATTTTACTTGCTTATATTTGGGATAAATTAGAAGGATAAAACAAATATCATCAGAACAATAATTTAGGAAAGAATATAGAAGTTCCAGCAAAATAGAAAATCCTATAATTATAAAGGTAATTGAATTAAATAAATTTTATGACATCACCGCAAACTTTTTTTTTTAAAAGATCAATTTTTTAAAAATGAGTGTGTTATTAACCATTCAAAATCATCAATATTATTAAACATTTCAAATCTAAACAGTTAATTAACCAGCCTGTTAAAATCTAAAATTGTGTATGTAATATACTAAGTGCATTAATCAATTGATTATATAAGGGGCAATGAAAATATTTTGTTGATTATATACTTTGCTCAATAATTCTTTTTTAAAGAAAATTTTTGCATTATTACATTCTTTTGCGTTGTGCAGATTTCTGCCCAAGCTAACAAAGATGCAACTGTTAAATCCGATTTTATTAATCTCCCTCCAAATTGGAAATGGGCAAAAGATTCGAAAGGAAGGATTTATTATTATCATACTTTGACTAGAGAGACACGGTGGAATCCACCTAAATTAAGTAAACATAAAGAAGATGGAGATGATGCTGCTCCAACATATGATGAGCCTCAGCACAAAGTATATTTTTTCATTTTATTTTTTTAATTATTCTCGAAGAATTATATTTTTATTTATTTGCTTATTTATTTTTATCAATGGTTTTCTTTTTAAATTACTTTTTTTTCAGTTATAAATTTTTATTTTATTATTTAATTCATTTATATGTATAATTTTTTATTTGTTTTGTTTATTTTTTTATCAAATTTTATTTGTTTTTTAGGAGAAAAAGCAAACTGAAACGCATAAACGTAGATCTCATAAAAAGGTAAAATAAAAATGTTCTACAGATACAATAATGTACGAAATTCTGAGGCATATATATGATAATATTAAGTGTTGTACTTTATTTTAAATTTTTTTATTTGTATGAATTATATTTTTTTAATTACTTAATTTGTTAGTTGGGAAGTGTATGTTTTATTTTATAGAAAATATTTATATATCAGAATTTTTTTTCAGTTCAGTCAATTTACATCAAATTGGTTTTATTTATTTATTTATTTTCAAAAGTGAATAGCATACTGTAATTTTGTGCTACAGATGATATGTTACTGCATATTGAGTAAAATTAAATTCTTAAAAAATATGTTCTAATTTTTTTTTTTAAATCTAAAAATAGATGCTGACACAAATCTATAGTTATCTATCATTGATATCTGTGCATTCCATCATAAATAGCTTATTACTTTCATTGTGGTTTACTGTTCTAGTAACACAATTATATATACTGAAGGAGAATATCCTTTTCCCTGCCAATTTTTTATGCGCACATTGTAATGCCATTTTATCTTAATTATATTTGTGAAAATTCTTTTTTTTTTCTACTTTGTGCATTCAAAAAATCAAATAAGGGAAAGTACATTAGTTATACTGTAGAATTTAAACTTATACAGCTGAGTACTATTTCAGATAGACAACAGCTTTGTGGTTTTAGTATGCAAGGTCTGATATAACTCAACTACTTGAATGGTTTTATATTAAAGAAAATAATTTTCTAGAAACTGATATTTTCTACATGAATAAAGTGTCATTGTTGTTCGATTGCCCTCCAAATCAAACTGTTGATGTGCAAGGTTTCTATTCTGTTCCCTCATTATAGCAAAGCATTAAAAAGTTATACTGTGATGTGAAGAGTGTAAAATTCCCACAATAACTTAAGTGAAAGACTCTTTAAAGGAAAGTGTTATATAGAGGAAATTACAATAATTGTTATCTAAAATACTTTGATCTGGTATCAAATATAAGTTCTTGCAAACTTGGGAAAATGTTCCTTAAATCATTTTGCTTTGTTTTTCTCTAATATATGTTTATTTCTGGTGTATTGATGAACATTTATTTTAAAATTGAAATGTCTTGAATTTTAAATCAATGCTATTGAGCATGCTTCACTAACTTAAATATAAATTTCTTTTTTATTTTAAATTTGCTGTATATGTTATCATAAATGCAGTTATTATGCTTATATTCAAAGCTTATATGCTTTATTCATGCTTATATATTCCAATTTTGATTTTATTTGCTAATTTCTAGTTCTAAATGTTTTCATGTTAGCAATTGAAAGAAATATATAAGTGATTACTCTATTTCAGTTATTTACACTTTTGCAAAAAAAAGAGATAACCCCTAAAAAGAATAATTCGAACATTTTGTAATTTCCCATGAAATTAACTCTGAAAGGCTAAGATGCACAAATTAGAAACAACTTCAAAATGATTGAATGAAATAAGCCCAAATCCACCATCCAAAGTCTCTTCCATACTCTCTGGGATACCTATCTCCTTTTCACTGAGCTTGCCCTGGGGTGGCCACTTAACCTGGAAACTGGGAAGAGTCAGGGAACTTTTGAAGAAAACTGGTTGGAAAAACAAAACTTAAAAAATTCTGGAACCAAATGAAAGAAAGATAGCCAAATTATGAAAATCTAGTGCTGTCACAACTGCGTAAAAAATTATTTTCTGATAATTAGTATTTTTATTGGATGATTGCTCATTTGGTACCACTTAAAAACCACTGAATATGTAAGAAAAATTAAATTTCCTTGTTAACAAGAGGGATGGCTAAAATTTTTCAGCCTATTATGAATCAATTGGAAAACCCCGATATTCCGGACTTCAAAACTGGGTGACACTGATAAAAATCTTTTTTGCTACCAATAAAAAATCTTTTTTGCGGGACGATAACCTTGAAAATATGGGCACTGTTCTTAAAGGTTTGAGGAAAGAAACATGAGTGAACCTAAATTATTACTGCTTTGCAAAATTAAAGAGAAAATATATGACCATAAAAGGAAATCGTTAATATTGTATACTTTCGATTCTAGATATATTGAAAAATAATTAAACTTAACTTATTTATTTCTTAACATAGGTTTTAAAACTCAAAAACTTTGACCATGGTTTTTTCATCACTAAACAATGTGTTCTCCCAAGCAGAACCGACTTCATGCATTACACAGGTTGCAAAAAATTACTTAAAAACTTTGCTTTGTTCGTCGGCTTGGAATATTCTACGGTAGCTGAAAGAGTTTGGAAATTCTACCGCACATTGATGAGTTTGTCGAGTCTCTCAAAAAAATAAAAAGTGTTATATTAAATATAAGAATTTCCTTGTTTCAAAGTGTACTTGACATGGAGTAGCATGCTGTGCTTCATCACAATAGAAGTTGTCCCTACCCTTTTTTCCTTTTATAAACTAATTGATTTGCAAAAGAGCACCCCTATTCACTCCTTTTCTGTACTCATCTTTGATGTCCCTGTTGCAGGAATTATGCAAAAATTTATCAGAACGTTATTAGAAAACAAGGAACTGAAAATTTTTGTAAGGGAGAAAGAAAATTTCTAGCCTACAAAAGTTAAATGTAAGCTTTGAATTTTGTGAATAGTAATTTAAGCTTAAGAAATTCGTGTACCTCTTTAGAAATTTAAGGCTTACATGAGTAGAACTGAAATTATTTTTTGCTAAAACTTTTTAGATGTCTTATTCGTCTCGAACATATATTAGATAATGTTTGCCAGATCTAACATAGAAAGGATTGGTTTGAGTAATATCATTAAAAACAGATTAAAATGGAAAAATTAGAATTTTAATTAAATACTTTACAGATAGTAGTAGGATTGCTAGATATTATAAATGACTATATGGTGTGCTTAAATATTTTTAAGTAGGGAGGAAATTTCAGTAGTTATTTATTTTAGCAGTCATTTAGCAGTTGCTAGTTACTGATGGATCCCGAATTTTCAATCCTATTGCTACCTATTAAGTTTCCCAATATTTAACTCTCATGATGGTGCTTCCTGTGGTTTTTTTTTTGCCAATGTGTGTATTTGTTAGCCTTGTTAATACACATTATAATATTGAAAAACTTATTGAGATTTTGTTCTGTGTTAATGATTTCACAATAAATTGCTTTTTTATTTCATTAATTATCTGATTAAATACAAAATGCTAAATAAACCTGATTAAATATATGCTTTGTATAATCAATTTTAACTACATTTCAGCATTCCAGAAAAAAAAGTACTAATACAGCTGCTACAAGCAGTAATTGTGTCAAAACAAAAACCTCAGGAGTAAGTATAAAGATTTTTAAGACTAAAATGTCTGCCTTTGTTGTTCATTGTTTGATGCCTTATTACAAAGCTAACTGTCCCAATGGAAAAATCACCAATAGTGATGATTTTAAATATCTAGCTAGAAAGGTAAGCAAAGTATTTTTCTTAAGATATAAATTTAGTGCATTTTTTAATATGTGTCTTAATTTGCATACTTAACTTAATTACAGATGACAAAACATTTAACATATTGTTTTTGTAGCTGCTTATTGCTAAATCTTACAAGATAAATTTCCTTGTGAAAATTTACCTCCTTCGTTATTCTTGCTTTTGTATGAAAAGAAGTGAAAATCAAAATTCATTAAATCAAAATAGTTAGGATACTACTTAGAATTTTTTTCTTCTGAAGCATCCCATACAGTATATAATTTTTTCTAAATGGAGAATTCTCAATAACTTCTACATAAATTTTTTTGCTTAACTTACATACTTGTGTAAAGTACCAAAAAAGCAGGCTTATCTAATGATGCAACATTTGCCTACTCCTTAAACAACTCAGTAAATTTATATAATCATTTTAAGAAAAATGCTCTTGCCACTGTTAATTTTCTTTTTAAACCTTTTTATCAGAATTTAAAATTATAAACTGTGTACAAATTTCATTTAGTATGTAATTTCAATTTTTTTTTTCCATTCACGATATAAAGGATTATTGCTTAATTTCTATAAAACTCCAATATATAGCAGAATTAATTTAGTCGTCATTTTCATGTTCTTTATTTAAAATCATCTGAGAGCTGGTATGGGCAAAGATAAATTTCATCGTATATCATGGGGAAAAGTTTCCTGCGTGATTTTGTAATTACAGATAGTTTAAAAATATCCTTGATGTGAAAAGGGAATTTTATTTGGAGTGACATTGAATTGTGTATTAAAAATGTTGAAATGGGCAAATTACTAAAACTAAAAATAAATTTACTACTACTGTTATGCCAATGACTAAGGATAATTTGTTAGTAATAACATTCTCTTCTATTACTAAACTTCTATAACCTTTACTGACAAATGTCCATCAGATAGGACAGATTTATCTTTTCTTGTAAAAATATTTTTCAACTAGTGAATCATTCCCCATAACTATATGTTGTTTTAAAGTCTATAATTTGAAAAATTTATAAAAATCAATTTCATTGTAAAAAAAATCGATGCACCTATCCATAAAATTCGTGCTGGTTTTATCAGAAATAAAATGCTTATAGCATACCTACAAGAAAAGAATTTTATGATGCATCTATTTCAACATTTAGACAGAAATTCTAAATTTTTAGTCGTTACTGTGATTTGAAAACGTATTGAAAAAATATTCCCTACTGATTATGTTTCTGTTATGAAAGTTTCTTCCTTAGAAGCAAAAAAATGACACAACTTCTGTAGAAAAATTCTCAGTATATTTTATTACATTTCTAACAAACAAATAAATAAAATTATTAGTGAAGTATTTGACTTAATTTTTTTACATTTCTATAAGACAAATCTTGCAAATATCTATTGGAATTAAAAAATTAGAAATGAACACAAGCTACAAAAATGTATGGTAAATCATCAAAAATATTGTTATTCTGATGTGGACAAGCTTCGTCAAGAAGAAGATTTTAAGTAAATAAATGCATAGAAGTAGAGAACATGAAAGATAATTTGTGTCTCAGGGATTGTTTGTAATAACCTTCAAAGAGTTAATGGTATATTCAATTCTAATAATAGAAGATATAATAAAAATGACATCAGCATTTAGAAAGATGTATGAATTGTATTTACAGGAAGAAAAAATAAAATATGTTTCTTTCCAAAATGCAAAGAAAGCCATAACAAAAGAATTTGATTTTTTGAAACAAAAATTATGCAATGGAAAGGTTATGAGAGCTATAAGCACCAGCAGATACATTTGCTAAGAAAATTTTGATAAAATTTCTTGATAAAATTAATGTAGGAAAATTACAAGAGAAAAAAAATGAGAAGTTTGACCTTTGGGATAAGCAAATTTCACAAAAAATTGATAGTTTTTAAAGATTTTATACAGCTGATAAGCATATAAATAATATATTTCATACAAATATTGAAATCAATTATTTTGCTTTATATTTCAGTGTTTTTTTATTGCAAAAAATTAATGAATTCAGTGTTTTTTTATGCAAAAAATTATTTAGTAATTATTTAATTGCAAAAAAAAAAAAAAAAAAAAAAAAAGCATTGAAAAGATGCTTTAAGAATAATGAATGTGAAAAATGTTTAGATTGAAGTTGATTAGAAATATGTTTTAGTTAGCTAAATATATTTTATTCATGCATCAATTAAAAACCTGAATACAGTAGTGTAATCAAAATTATATGTCTTAAGTTATTTTCATCAATTTTTTCCCCATGTAAATTCTTTTTAAAGTTGAATGACTGATGTAAAAAAAGTCCTTCAAAATTTCTTAATTTTCAATTCACAATATGTATATGTCTTGTGTATGAGTCTTGTTTTGCTGAACAGTATACTTTAATGAAGGTGTAGTCAGCCAAGAGTTAGAAAAGGTGTATCCAATTGACTTTGATTGGTAACCTAAAAAAAAAAAAAAAAAATTAAACTCAATTCCTACTTTCTTTTCACTATATTGCAGAAAATCCTTTATAAATAATTTTCATTCATTTTTTTTAGTTTACTGGCGCCATCTATTGGTAGATATGTGCAACTTAAATCTAAAAAAAACTAAAATTAATTAAATTTAATTACTGAATTAATATTTGAAAAAATTGTATTTGAACTTGAGTGGATGAATAAAAAGTATTTTATTAACGATTGAAAATTTGAACAAGATATATATATAGGGAGAGTGTGAGCTAATAGAAGGAATTGAAAAAAATGGGAATCAAAGCAGAATTTTTTTAATTTAATCATTATTAATCATTTAACAATTAATATATATATATATATCAATAGAAAATTTATTTATTGATATATATATATATATATCAATAGAAAATTTATTTATTGATATATATATATATATCAATAGAAAATTTATTTATTGACAAATTTTCATAATATAATGAATATGTTGATAATTTCTTGTATTTTTAATGCTTTTATGAATGATTGAACTGAAAACTACACTTCATGTTTATTGCTTAATGCTTTATATTTTGTATTTTTAATTAGATTTTTTATTGAAATGTATAATTTATGGAAATTTTTAATTTTTAGCTTACTCATACTATAATAAAAATTAAACTTATGAAGTATGTAAGTAATGAGGACTTAAAATGTAACGAAAGTAAGGATTTCAAGGTTCGAGATTATATTCGTAAATATATGGCGAACTATGGTCCTGTTTATAAAAGAGAATAAATTCTGAACTCACTCCTTTTTTATGGAAATTTTTATTAATATATCTTATCATGTATCTATTTGTCATCTTTGTTTTTCATGTGATTTTTCATGTTTCATTTTGTCATGTAGGTAAGAGAATTGTGAATTTTCATCTTCTAAATAGTAATTTTATACATAATATGTATTAAAGAATAGAATTTAATAAATATATAAATGTATATATAATTTTTCAATATATAAAAATGTGTTGTATTGAGAAGAAATTTAAATTCCTTTAAATTGATTCATTTTCCTAAATTAGGAATAATTATGAAAACTATGAAAATAATTTTTGATTCTATTTTTTATTATTCATGCAAATCTTTTAATAAAACTCTCAAATCACTAATTCATATTTTTACATGTGATTAAAAATTATAAAAAGCATCTGTTTCAATATGGAGTTATGAATGTTTATAGCATTTGAGAGTTATTAAGACAAATATTAATTTTAAAAAGTATTTTGGTAATTTTATTAGTTTTAAAAATTTTCAGCTTTTAAATTTTAATTGAATGTGTTATAAAATAACTATTATCAATGTTAATTTTATGAGTTAAATGTGATAAACATTCTTTTTAGTTTTCTTGTCATTCATCTATTATATATTAAAAGAATTTTAAGTTTATAATCTTTATATAAATGTCTATATTTAAAAAAATTTTACATGTGTAGTTATTGTGTAGTAAACTAAGAGTAATGCCAAAATTGAATTTTTCGATAAATTATATTACATAATAAATTTATTGCTGGTAAAATACTTACATTATTAATAATAATTTTGAAGCTTTGTAAAATTAGCTCGGAATTTCAAGAATTTTTATTCTGGTACTCGCATTGAATTAATTTGAATTCTTTATTTCGAAATTAAAGCAGTTTGAAATTAATCGTTTTGAAAAAAAAAATTCCTTTGTTAAAAATATTACATTTGTAAATGAAGAGTAAACTTATTATTTTACTGGATAATTTAGTGTTATTTTGATGTCTTGTTTATTCATTTTTTATGTTATGTCACCAACTTGATAGATACAGAGATTGATAAATTCAGATAATATTATACTGAAATAATTTATATATTAAGCAGTTTACTACTCAGTGTTTTAGACATAGTTTTATACATTTTATTATCTGTTGTCTTCTGTTTAATTGAACTTGAAATCGCTTGTAACGTTTTTCCATATTTTTAAAAATGTATCTTAATAAATTGAATTTCAGTATAATGTTTGTCACTTGAAACTTGATGTTTTCTTTTTTATAAACAATAACTTTTTCTTTTTTATAAACAATAACTTTTTCTTTAGTGTAATAATTACTCTTTTATGTTTATCCTTTGACTAAAGTCATTTTGTATACATTTGCTACTTTTTGATATACAATCTTTTAAATTCAAATATCATAACACTTTCGTTTTTGTGATAAATTATTTTTTAGTCAAACATTATGAAAATATATTGTAAAAGGTTGTAGTCATCTCCTTGTTTATATTAAAGGAAAATTAGGTACATTGATTATTTTAATGTGATATGATATTGTAGCTTCTTTCCTTTTGTGTGTGTGTGTATTTTTAACTTGTATTAAAATGTGTGTTTTATAATTTTCCATAAATTTTTATTCTATTAAAATGCTTGTTATATGTTAATCTATGTCAAAAGTTAATAAAAATTTTTTGAAGTATTTACTAGTACTGTTAAAATTGCTTTCATTTTGTACCTTTATTTACATACTCAAGTTAATTTGAAATTTAATTTAAACTTAAATAGTGGTAAACTTAAAAGTAAAGCAGAATATATGTATAGCTTTTTTCTTATTATATTTTGGAAAATAGTTTTATTTTTGCATAATGAAATAAAATTTGAATTTCATAGTTAATTTGTTATTAATTAGAGCATATTTAAGCATGTACAGCATGGTTACTAAGAACAATTCAATGAAATAGTATAAATTCTACCTTTAATTTCTAACTAGTTAATATAAGACAATGTTAAAGCTGATGTACAAACAAATAAAAAATAATAAATAAACGTTTTGCAGTATATCAAACAAGCAAATATTAAGTTTCCTCATTATCAATGTAGTAAAAATAAAATTACATTACATTTTTCTTATACTTTCATTGCTACTGATATAACAATTATGAAATTAAATTCTATTCAGTAATAAATATTAATTTTGGTTGCACATTTAAAAACTAATTTTAATTATGTATTTTTAATAAAATTGAACAGAGATAAATCAGTTTCATTTGTTCCTAAGATATTTGACTATTGAGTTATTATTGAAGTTAAAAGCATTTTTTAAATAAAACTAATAGGCAGTCAACATGTTTCTTTTTAATTAACTCTCTATACACTCGTGTAACTTTCAGGTTACATGCTAATATATTAGCATTTTACCAAATAATTTTAGTTTTTTCACAAGCTGATGTATTCGTCTTAATTATATAATGTCTTTGAGATAATAACAATATTGGGGATAGTTGGCAATATCAAATAATATATAATATAAAATCTAAAATATCAAAGTAAATGCTTTTCAAGTTTTCTGTCGATAGAAACCAATGGAATCATCTTGTGCAATTGACATTATTTGTGTTTTTGTCAGTGTTTACTAAACAAACAAAAAAACTTTCATAATAGTTTTAGTTTTGTATACCAATAACAACTTATTTGTTTGCGTTAATAATAGTTTTGTTAATAATTGTTTATAGTAAGGTTTTGTGATTTTCAGGTTACCGTGAGCTATTGTTGTAGATATCAGTTTACTAAGAATAAGGTTTGTGCTCTGTTCTGTTTCCAGATTCCTAAATCATATACTCAAAATATGGAGACAAAATCACAAAAATATAAAGAAAAATAGACGTGATGTGTCTAAATATAGTAAAAATATACAAGCAACACAAGGGTATAGTAGACTTGGTCTATTCATGACTAGCATTGTATCGAATAAAAGTTCGATCAAGGAAATGGTTCCATCGTATAATGAGATTTAACGATGGTGCACACTTGGCTGTTATATAAGAGAGAGATTGTTTATCGCATTCTATAAACCCCAAGCATCAATAGACTTTCTTGAAATTTAAAACTGACATTGCATCTTGTTTATGTCAGAAGCACAAAGGAATCAGTAGGAAAGGAGGATGTCCTGTTTCAACATTCGTAGATAAGCAAATAAAAGAAAAAGGGGGCCAAATACAACACTTTCAAGAAGAAATGAAGTAGCACATTGGCCAATTTTTTGGTCAACAGAGGACGCTGCAAAAAGCCGGGTTGTAAAGGAATTCCAAAAATAAAATATTCCAAATGCAATGTACATAGCTTGGAAGTCCAAAATGCTTTATGAAATTCCATGATTAAATTTTTATGCACAGAAGTGCAAACATTGTAAATCATTGATACTTCAAAGTTAATTAATTATAATAAAATTGCTTAAACGGGTAAACCTTTTTAATCTGCATATTTAGGTTTATAATTGTTAATTTTCCTTTAACTGATTTTCCGTTTTATATTTAAGAAAAAAATTCAGCCTATAGAGGGCTAAAAAAAAAAAAAACTATCTATATTCTTTGAATTACATATTTGAGCTTGAATTTTGATACTGGAAGTCTAATTTTGCTTTAACTTTTTTTTCTATTTATCAATGTATTTTTTTAAAATTTATTTTCTGTATTTTATATTTATGTAATTTGCAAAAAAAAAAAATGTTAATTACAATCAAAAGAAAACATAAGAAGCACTATTGGTAAATTTTGGTAATAGACGAATTTTTAATGTTTCATTTCCATAGATAGAAAATCTATATTTTGCACACACAAAGACATGTCATCAGAAGACTGGAAAAATTTCTTTAAATATAAAAATGTATAAATTACGATTATCGTAATTGTCAAGAATGTGGCATATACTCTAATGATCAAATTTTTGAAATTCAAAGATGTATATCCTTTAAACTGCGTACTAGTTTGCATAATAATGATGATGATAAGTGAGTAACAAATTAATATTAATATGGATTTTTTTAATTTAAAAAAAAAAATGACTGCAAGGTGCTTTATAGTTGTCTAACAAAATTAATTAACATTGCCAAAATACTCCGAAGTCGAAATATTATTACAAAACTCCACACAAACAATTCAGCCCGCTAAAATTGAAATATAATATTTTTTCTTCTACAGATTTGATAAAAAGCTTTGTGGAAAAGGAATTAAAAAAAATATCGTTCCTGATGTTGAATGAAATTTTAACATAATGAACGATATTAAGTTTTTTTAAATTTTATTTTTGTATCAGTCTAGCAAAAAATTTACTAAATAAAAAACAATTTTAATCAAAATCCGGTGAATATTTTTAAAACACATTAAATATTAAATATCATTATAAAAATGATAAATTTTTATGTGATTGGTTTTCTAGTGTCGTCAGTCCGAAAGATATATATATTATTTTTATATAATTATAAGTTGTTATATTGATATATTAAAAGTTTACTGGATATTCAAGAAATGGCAATTAGGAACTCGTTTCCACATTTAAGGGGGAAAAATTTATAGATCTGCTTTTGTCCAAACGAGATTACGCTGATTCGTAATTTCAGAAAAAGGAAAGTTAATGACAAATTAAATTAACTGACTTTTGATCTTTTTAAATTAATTTTTTATAAATTTAAGTAAATTCTCTTTATTTTAAAAATATTTTTTAAATTTAAGTAATACGACAGTCACTCTGAAATTTTTCAGATACGGCTAAATGGTTTCAAGTTTAACTTACCAGATTTTAAGAGTGTTCAAAGTAGTCCCCTCCAACAACAATGCACTTTTGCAAACGATTTTTCCAAAGATTAAATGCTTCAGGCCATCCATTTCTTGGAATTGATGAAAAATATGCTTTTATAGCCTCATCTTCGGAATGAAAACGGCGACCACGTAAAGTTTTCTTGAGATTAATAAAAGGCCAAAAGTCACACATAGCAAGATCAGGGGAATAGGGTGGATGTTCTATCACTTTGATGCATTTTGGTTTAAGAAATTCGACTGTCGATCTTGCCGTATGAGAGGATGCATTATCATGGTGAAGCACGAGTCCCCTTACATTCACTTCTTGAAGAATTTCTGGAAGACAGTTAGTGGTGTACTAGTTAGCTGTGACTGTCTTCTGTCCCTCCAGCTTGATGGCTTTGATCAGTCCCGTACTTCTGAAGCAAACGGCATACATTACTTTTTTCATTGCTCGTTGTCTTTTCACGATTGTTGGTTTGGGGTCATCTTCAAAGACCCATCTTTACTTTCTTGTAGTGTTGGAACGTCTAAAAACGGTATGCAAGTTTCATCAACGATATGCAAGAAATAAGGTGGTTGCAGATTCTAACAAGTTCCGTTTTTTGGTGTTTTGTTAAATTATGGGGGACCCAAAGACAAACTAATTTTTCATATGCTTCATGAATAATTCTATGTATAGCTGCTGATCCAATGTTAAGTTTCTTCTGTATCATTTGGTAAGTGCAGCGATTATCATCAACTAATATTTTTCGTATGGCCGACTCATTTTCTGGAACCACAGCTGGTGAAGGTCTTTCTGTGTGTTCTTAATCCAGCAGAGAACTTCGACCTCTACGAAAGTCTGTAAACCATCTAAATACAGTAGCACAAGATAGAGCTTCGTCTCCATATGCTAGTTGTAGACGTTGAAGGCATTCTTCTTGATTTAACCCCATTTTAAAATCATAGCGCGATAATGTTCTCGCGTCAATTCCATTTTCCTTTCTTCCAAAATCTGTTCTACGACAGCTAAATTACAATTGCTTCCACAAATTATCATCCGAGGCCATAAAAGAGTTCAAATTTAATGAATATTTTTTTTCTGCGTTTGTTGTATGCCACTGTCTCAAAAATTTCGGTGTTACCCTCGTATTTTTCCGTAAAGAAAAATTATCATTATTTAACTTAGTAAAATTCAAATAACTTTGTTAATTAAAATTAAATCTTAATGTGTTTATTCATATTTTATGCGTTAAATACATTTTTAATTAAGAAATTCATGAATTAAGTGCTTTATCTAAAACTATTGCCACAATTTTACATCAGAACTGTGCCCTAATATAAAATCGAATGGAGTAAAATGCTATAATAATTATATATAATTATAAATAATAATTATATATAATTATAAATGTTTTTACGAATTGTATTTAAAAAATATAAACAAGCATTAAACCAGTTTACCTTTTTTACAGATCTGTTAGTAATTTTATTTAATTTTTTTTATTTTTATCATAGGCATATAATTGTTTTGTATATTTAGTTCATAATATGTTCATATGTTTTAATTACAATAATATGATGTTTATAAACATTATAATTCGTTCTCTTCATATTTACTTCATATAACAAATATCATAAGAGCTAATCATATTGGTGTTGTATTGAGAAAAAAAAAGGGGTTAATTCAAGGTTATAGCTCAGAAAATTACAAAAAAAAAAAAAAGGTTAATATATTTTGTATCATTTTAATAAATTTGGTCACACCTATGCATTTGCGGCTAACAATGCAAGCAAAAATTAATATTACCAATTATTATTATTATTATAATATAAACTTTTCTTTTGCATTGCATTGTCTCTTCATATACTTAAAAGATATTAAGTGCACCCATGTATGTTCATAGATTTATATTTCGCGTGTTAAGTTATTAAATGCTTGACCCGTAGCTTGCTAGAGTGCAGAAAAGTCTAGGTTTGATCTATTATTTTATTTTCAGAGGCAAGGAAAGTCAATTGCAAATATGATAGCGTATGAAAACATTTCTGATCAACATTCAGACGGTCTGGCCAGGATTTCTCCAATACCACAGGCAAACAGTGGGTTATTACTATTCCTGAACGCCCATACGGAAGGCACCATTTCCTATCTTCGTCCATCTGTGTGGTATTCTAAGCATCATTTAGTGGAACACGAAAATCACCGATGTACAGGGAAAAAAAAAAAACATTCCCTCATAGTGAATTATTTTGATTGGGGAGTTTTCATACGGTGACACATAAAACAATTACTTTAAAATTAATGCGTTATGTTTTACGGTCTAGTTATTTTTCATTTTATATCAGTTTATAAAGATTATAATAAGTATGTAAAAGGAAAATGTTTTTTTTTTTTTTTTTTAATTTGTATAATTTATACAGATTTTAAGAATAATGAAATTGTTTCGATTTTACTGAAAAGGGAAAGGTTTTTTTCATAAAAATAGTTATATGAATTTATTTGAAAATAGTTTTCTTGGAGTCATTTCAGATTCAGCCTTACTAAGGGTTCACTAGAGAGTGTCCTTTACATTTTACCTACAATGGGCCATCTCAATTTGGTACAAACACCTCCAGGCATTGTTGATTCTGCTCTTTCTATTTTATTTTCTGAGTTTAGCTTATCGACTTTCTAAGCGAGCATTCTTAGTTCAGTAACATAATGTGTTATTTGGCAGGTTGCTCCGCTTTTTAGAACTCTTACCATAATTGTACAATTTTTGATAAATAAAGATTAACTTTAAAATTTTTTCGTGAGGTTTGAAGAGGAAAAAATAAGATCTTTTTATGATAAATTTTAACTTAGTACTCAAATTTATTATTGTTTTGTATTTATTTGATTTGTATAATTAGTATGTCCAGCTATTTTATTTCATTTGAAGTGAAATTCTGTTGAAAAAATCTTTCATTTAAAGTTACAAAATTCCAACTAAACCTATTTTAAAATGAATAATGCTACACTGGTTTCTAAAATTTAAGCAACAAGCTGAGAAGTGTAAGGGAGGGCATTACCTTGCAAGATAAAAGTGTCACCAATAGTGTCAACTTATGGACGAACAACAAGATCTAGTTTGTCACTATACCGCTGAGCATTGAGAGTTCCATGTGGAAATACATACAGGTTTGTGTGCCCACTTAAAGATATTCCTGCCCAGACAAGAACACTTCCTCCTGCATAGGTATTCCCTTCCCGAAGTTAGACGGAAGACGTCAAGTGTTTGCTTCTCTCTATATGTAAACGCGGAAAATCACTCTGTAAAGCAAAGTGGGACACATCAGTAAACAGAACAAACCTCCGCCGATTTTCAGTCCAGTTTAGATGACTACGCGCTCAATGGACATGCGCAATGTATGCGCTTCAAATATGATGACACTTTACATGCGATAGATGGATGACAGCATTGAAGCACGTACCATGGAAGAGAATCTATTGAACCTAACGTCTCATGGTATCTTTCAAATCAGATACAGTTTACGGATTATATGCATACACTTTGGGTTTCAGGTATTTCCACAGCCAGAAATCCATGGCAGTGAACCGTGGCCATGGAAACGGGAAATGGCGGGAGATGACTGTGTCAAAAAACTGTTGTGTTAAGTAACGTTTTACGGGAGACTCCTCATGTGAGGAAGGGTCATCTTTCATCCACACGACATCAGATAAAGCATTTCGCTATTGCAAATCAGGAATCGTGTAATTAGTCAACATTTCTAGATAGCAAGCACCTATTATCGTACACGTTTGTAGACCTTCGGCAGTAATCTCTTCAAAAAAGTAGCAGCTGAGGATGAAGGTGCATGTTAAACTGCACCACGTAGTCACTTTTTCTTCATGTAATGGAAGTGCAACCACATCATGGGGATTATCCTCTGCCTAGTGCACACAGTTCTTTAAAATAACGTTACCAGAAATGGGCCTCTGGAAAGGCCAGCTGTTATCGTCATACCGGATGAGGAATTCATTAGCGAAATTTAGCCGTTGTTAGTTATCACCCGCTTCAACATATGGACAAGCTGAAACCGATAGCTAAACACGTGGAGAACACAGCGCAGAAGCTTACAGACCGTTAAATTTGGAAACAGCAGAATGCGTGAAACTTGCACTTCCAAGACGAACTTCGTTTATCGTCTCATGAGCTTCTGCAACGATCTCGACAGGAACGAAAGGTCGTCCAGTTCGAGATCGATTCGTATTTGCGTATCAAATCCTGTACAGTTGTTGCAGAACACGGGCCTAAGCAAAAAATAACGTCACAAGAAGAAAGAAAGCTTGAAAGTTGACGATAAGAAAAGAGGACAATCGGTAGAGAACAGTCACACAGGGACTTGTATAGAAAGCACAAAAAGAAAGCATCGTCGAAACAGATAGGGGGAATCACAAAGCAAAGAAACGAAACTTCGAAATCTTCCCCAAAACCCGGAACTTCCAGAGAAGTAGAAGACACTGACGAAAAAGACGAATGGCATAAAGGCAAAAATACGATGCTTTCTCAAACTGGATCCCACCTTCAACACAAAATTTTAAAATTTTGGCAAAATTTAAAATTTTCTTGACTCGTTTACAATCCTACAACCTTTGTCAAGCTCGGAAGCTCGAATTGTAATCGAATGCAAAGTGGATTTAGATGATAAATGAGAGATCATGAGACTTTTTACTTCATTTTATTAACGTGAAGTTTAAGGAATTTAAAGAGTCGAGATCCCGCTCCGGAAGGCGACGGTAGAGAACGGAAACTATGTCCGAACTACGAAAGATGTGAGGTATCAATCAGTCAGAGTAAATGATTATTTAAAACAAATCATTTAAAGTGTTTCGAGTGTCAAAAAAAAAAAAAAAAAAAAAAAAACCCGGAACTCAGTACATGAAGGGAAATGTCAAATCAATAATTAATTATTAAAAACGAAATAAATGCTTGTGGTGAGAAAATATGATCATCGCAGATTAAAAGGGGTTAGTGTACCAAGTGAATTTGTCAATTGTAAGTCTGTAAATTATTAAGAGCAATAGAGGTATTATTAACTGTCATTATATATATATATAAATGTAGCTGTATGAAAGCTGCTGCAAGTCGTAATAAACTAAGTAGCGTTTTCAGGAAATCGACAAGTCATGTGTTTTTTTACTTATTTTGTTATCAATAATAATTGACATCTAAAAAGTTTCAGCTTGGGAAATGACAGAAAGCCACGTGCATTAGCCTTCAGAGTTTCTAAACATCTGTAATCAAAGCGTACATAATCATATGCCCCTCACTAAAAATCTAAATATTTTGCAGGAAAGACAACTGAGATCTGTAAGATAGTCATAAATTATAGAAGTACAGTAGTTAGAAATGACCACTACAAGAAAATGCGTAACTAAGTTTGACTGAGGCTAGTGTAGCAACCGAATTTGTTAGTTATATAGTACTTCGGAAATTCAGAAAGAGCAAAACGATTGTTATTATAGCAAAAGGACTGTTATTATCCCCTCTTTCCGCAAGAGGCTGACATGTAACGCTCGCACTGCAAGTTAGACGCATCACAATGTAGTGAGAGAATTCTGAGATGGCATCCAAAAATTTTACATTTGAAAATAGTAAGAATTTTTTATATATTTAAATGGATAAAATTTGAGGAATACAATTTTTTTTTTAATAATGTAATAGCAATAAAATTTTCTTATAAAAGGTAAACAGGAACAAAATAAAATATATAACAAATAATATCAACTTAAGTGTTAAACACAATTCACAAAAGTACATAGAATATCTGTAAATTGTTCTCAGATATTATTTACATTCTTATGAAATTATGTATATAGTCTTCAATCCTTAGTAAGTCTTATACTGGACAATCACAGTACAATTCTTTTCAAAGTCAATTTTCATGGTTGCATATAAAATATAAGAAGTGACAAGAAACAGGATTGAATAAAGTCAATAAGTTTTGTGATGGTCAGAAATTATTATTCATGATGCAATTTAAATCTATCTGGAGGTTGGAAGATTGTACCAGTTCTGAAGGTTTAATAGATTGTTGATTTAGTTTACAATTTCATATGTAACATCAGAATGTTTTTTCGCTACTGTATATGAGTCAGAATAACGTTAATTTTCGGATGTTAGGATAGTGGAATTCTTCAAAAATTGCAATGTTACCTAGGGTAAATAGAGTTAGATTAAAGGGAGTATCATATCGAATTTTGTTTTTGCCATGATGTGTTAACATTCTTTACTTGGTTAATTTTTGAGCTTCTTTAACTGGGGGAGAATTATTATTTTAATTTAGAGGTGAATAATGAGCAATAATATCAAATAAGTTGGAGAGAATTTTATAATTAATTTAGGAGTATTATTGTATTTATTCATACCTTGCTCCAATAATTTTGTCCAAGGAACTTTAATTGATGAAGAGTTGAGTTTACAGTTAAGTCGAGTTACTATAGACTGATTAACACGCTTTTTCATTCCATTAACTTGTGGTCAATGAGCAGAAGTTAATAAATTGTTTGACATTGTCATTGTACGTAGACAGGAATTCATAAATTCAGTCACCGTGGTGCCTTTAAGATAGTTACTAATGTGTTTCAGTTTCGATGCTACACCAAATTCTTTTTCTAAACACAGATTATTAAAATATTTTATCCACGATGAAAAATTATTTCAGAACGAACTAGGATCATATTGATTAATTGGGATTCAGAGATTTTCAGTGGTTTATTATCATCTTGCGACATTATGAGCAACTTTTTACCACTAAGTAAAACCATAAACTTAAAATAAATTTTGCATAAAAAATATACAAAATCATATATATAATTATAAAATATATGCAATAATTAATGTAAGAAAATTTATGAAATTGGTAAACATATGTAAGCACCATATTCTATCACAATTTAACTTGACTATTGTTATCTTTGACGATATTCACTTCGTTATCATAACACACATAGAAGACGAACACGACGCGAGCACATTTAACATCTTGGAGATCTGGAAACTTAAACACACAGAAAAAGGGACCGTACGAAACACAGGATTGTAGACATATAAGGGAAATACCGATTTTCTTGGAGTTAGATCGAAGATCAAAGAACGATCCCCGATGAAGAACATCGATACAAAAACACATGATGGAAGCACAGAAATGTGAAGCTTTAACACACAACGATGAAAAGTCAAAATCACCTACATTGATCTCTCCTCCAACTCAAAACTTTCGAATTTAACAATTTATTTAATTATTCCACACATTAACTATCCTACCGACTTTTTATGGAAACACGGATATTATTGCAATTTCTAATAGCAAACCAAGTGGCTTTTTCAGGAAATTGAAAAGTCATGAGTCTTTTTACTTAGTTTATTATTTATAATAATAATAAAATTATTTAAACAGTTGGAGACCACTTAGTAAAAGGTGGACAGCTACGTGCACTAGCTTGGAAAGTTTCGAAGCATCTTCAGTCATATCATGACATCTAGCAACACTGAAAATACTATGTGACATCTGGCAATGTAGAGAAAGATTTTCTACTAAAAGAAGACGAAAACAGTTGTCCGAGATGGAGGACTGGTATTAGAAAGACATGTTAAGCAGACGGCTTTTGATTTTGTTTTCATAATTGTAAATTTAATTGCTGTAATCGTCCTTTTTTATTTAAATAAATTTAATTATTAACGTTAACATACCAGTTCTTATCTCACATCTTGCTGTTTGAATGCGAATAATAGTTCCTCTTCTGGGCATTTATCCTAATTGTTTGATGCAAAACAATGGTGAAAGTGGAATACCATGCCAATAGATTGCGTGAAAACATGCGTATACAAAACAAACGTTTCTCAAGTGTTGCAATTGATTGATTTGTAAAATTGTTCCATTGTGCTTAACCTAAAATATTATTATTTAGAATTAAAATAGAATATAGAATTAAAACACACACAAAAAAATACAGCTAGAATACAAATTCGGATCTGCAGATGATCGAGGCAATAGAAACAGATTGAGAAACTTTGAAAATTTTGATGGCGAACTTAAATTTGAAATTTAAAATACGGAAAATCAGATTCTTTGAATTTGCAATAGCTTACTATTGCGTACAATCTACTTTATGTCAAATTATCGTCAGATCCAGAACAGTGCATCCAAAACATTTATGATGCGTTAACAGATTGTTCTAATCTAATTGAACATAGATGATTCCGAAACCGATTTTATTTCTCATAACACTACAACAAAAGTAATGCAAAGTTCGTATATACAAGAACTAGGTTCCATCTATCAAACTTTAAAGCGGAATTTTAATACTAATGAGTCCTCGCTATCGGTGATAAACGTAAATATTGCTGATACGACTTTGAAATAGTCATTGTTTCAAAATTATATTATTTTTTCGTTAATGGCCTTAATAACTTTTCGATTGAGGAACATTTAAATGAAGGGGAATAGACATTTGCTTTCTATAGTGTTGTCAAGAATCAATATAAAATTGTACTGATTGAAAAAACGTTAGCTAATCCGGGTAAGTTATTTGTTCAGAGTTTGAAGCAAGTTTTTCTTTTGATATTGTGAAATCGCGTGTCTAACCGATGCTTAGCAACTGTCTGGTCTCTAATATTTCGCTATGAAACTCATTTCCACATAAGAAACATTTACGACGGATACAGCTTCACATACACAATATCGACCACTGAGATACGAACAAACACTTAAATTAAAGTTCTGGTTTTGGCATTTAGCCAGAAAAAGAAATTCAACGATTGCTTCACTTCGCTTGAGGCTTTTTTACAATACCCTTTTCCCTTTTGAGTCCATGTTCAACATAGGGATACAAACCTCTTTAGATGTATTAAGCAGAACACTTCGTCAGGAAGGCCTAAAAGCCTCAGAAGTCTAGGGCAGTTTCAATCTGACCTGCAACACTGTCATTAACTTGTAAAAAGAAATATTATACCTCATTAGATGACAGTTACAAAGGAAGAAGTTATCTATATTGGTCTGGTTGAAACATTCATGAGTTTTCAGTTTGACACTTTTTTTTCGCATGTATAAGATTTATGACTTTAGCAAGAGACCAATTAAGACGTTTCTTGAAATCTTCTTCAAAGAGAACGATATCACCTAATTTCCCATGAGAATACTGATGTTTCTACCTTTGCTGCTGAATTAACAAGCCAATGTACTCTTTTATCTTAAACGTCTTCGTAATTTTTCCAAAAGTTGAGTACAATATTTTTTAAGTTTGAGACAGTAATAGGCATTAATAATAAAAATAAGACCCTTTATTTTCAGAGTTTTCCAGAAGGAACATGGACTTATATTTAGAAAATCTTGCGGTGCAAAAGTATATATTTTCTTCAAAATTAATAGAAATCTTTCTTTTTTTCCTACCTCATCAGATTGCCAGTTCTCAAAAGTAACTAACAGCCATATTGGACTCGCAAACCATTGAGATTTAATTAAGTTTTCGGGAGAACACCTTCTAGAAATAATATCAGCAACATTTATTTCGACAGTTGCACGTTTCCAATTGTTGAATTTTGTACCTTGATTGAAACTAATTGATCACTCTTCCCCCCCTTCACGAATCCACCAGAGCCACCAAAAAATCACACTAAAATGTAACATTTACGTCACGCAACTCAAGAGCCGATGTAACTTAATGTGCTAATCGAACTCATATACAACATGATATTAATTTTAGTTTTTGGTATCTGCAGTTCTCTGAGTGGTGCACCTTTAGATACGATTTGTAAGAGTGGAATTTTAACCCCAAGAAAAAACTCTGTTCACATAAAAACACAAGCCCAATGCGATTTTACACATGCATCAACATATACATGTAAATCAGATGTGAAATTTTTACATCGTTGAAGATAGGTGTCTTTATTAACCAATCTGAAAATGACTTTTTCATATCAGGTAAATGACTGACCCAATTTAATTTTTTTTCTAGGTCTCTTGTATCAACCGCCTTAGTAATAAGGTGGCAGAGCGCAAAATTCTGAGTGAATCAAATACGTGTTGTACTAAAGGCGAAACTGTTATTTTCGTTTGATTATGCTTAAATTTGATTGTGAGTACTAAGCATCTCAGGGTATCTGGATCTAGACTCCATATCATGCCCAAAACAAAAGTATCCCCAGTGGATTTAGAGACATGCGAACTAGGCAAAATTACTTTCTTGATTTCTTTAACTAAAACATGCATTTTTCAGTAAATTCTGTGCTTGAGGAACAAATTGCTCTAATTCATTAAACTTAACACTCTTATTACGCAGTTGACATAAAAATAATGTTAAAGCCAGCTATAACACCAGAATATTCCTTTGAGGAATTATCTATCAAATGATTTAAAGATACCATAAGGAGAAATGAACTTATCGTAATCCTAAATACAATTTTACCATACCTATAGACAATTCCTTCAGTTTCAGACAGAAAAAAGAATTTAAGAAAATTAGTATTATTTGGATTGAAACTTAATTGTAGGAAAGCTTTTTCTATATCAGATGATAATCTTATGGAATACAATCTAAATCTGTTCATTATATAGAGAATTAACTCAATCACGTTCGCTCCTTTAATAAAAATTTCATTGAAAGAGTGCTAATTTGGTTCTTTTGCAGAGGCATCAAAACTGTTCTGATTTTTAAAAATTTTACTATTCTCTAATTACAGCGCGATGAAATAAGTAGTGACCAAATTCATTTACACCCTTGTCTTGAATCTTTTAAATAATTTTCAGCCTTTCTCGTTTTTTAAATATAGCCATGTAATCATCTAGATATCCTCCGCTAGATGTATGCTTGTCCATTTTTTTTTATATCTTCTTCAAGTAAAATTTCTGTTTCTTGGAAAAGGAAATTCTCTCATAAATGCTGCTCCTCCAATCAGGAATAATAGTTAAGTTTTTATGTAAATTGGACTAGCGTTTCGGAGAACATTAATTTCTTACTATCACTTTCAAATGGATCCCTAATGCTAATGGCAGCAAAGTCCCCCAGTTCGCTAATGCTGAAATTTACAGAATGCAGCGATATAATACAGAATTTAACATTTAAACATTATTTTTCAAATAATACAGATTGTTCACAATTTCTTAATTCACGAGACACATATTTTTTACCAATTAAAATGTAATTGAATTTAGTTTTGATTACAATCAGTCCTCTATTCAATTTCTTTGATACGCTAGTTAATATAAAGCCTGCAACATCAATTCCTAAGAATAAATCAATTTCCAAATATTTAAGATTTAAATTGGATACTGTTAAAAATTTTTCTTTTAATTCATTTATGATTTAATGAAGCACTCTTTTTTTAAAAAATATACTTTAAATATAGATTCACAGTAACTCTAAAACAATATACTTTTCATTATTACTACATGCTTAATATCATTTTCACATAGCATTTATAAAACTTAAACGGAAATCCTCTGTATTTCGATAAAGTCTCCAAGAATTAAAAAAAAGTAGTAGGCTATGATTGGTTTCTAACACGATGAGTCTAATAAGTACTTTTTATAATTAGCAACAATCGATTTAAATGACTAAATATAATACCTTGATTAGAAAGGAATTATATAGAATTTTACGAATGAACAATTTAAAAACGAATGGACTTACATTAAGAGAAGCAAAGAAATCTAAAAGAAATTTTGATTAATAATTAAAATAAAGCTCCACACATACACTATATTTTAGAACTTTTTAAAATTTAGTAAAATATTAAATGTACAAAAATAAAATAACAGAAAATCTATGTCAATATAAATATAAAGTACCACAGTTCCCTACGAAAATTGGAGGTGGGAAAATCGACTATTTCCCTAAAACTTTCAGGAAAAATTTTCTTTCTCTAAATACCATCAGCTCTCCCTGGTAGTCTAGAATTTTTAACAAAATGTATTTTCCTCTCTTTATTAATCTCAGTACACAATTTACAAGGCTGACTCAAAACACAGGCAAATCGGTCAGTTGGCCGGGATGCACCTTGTGTTTAGAGATGTAATCAAGGGACTTGGGAAAAAAAAAAAAAAAAAAAAAAAAAAAATTAATTAAAAAAAATTTTATTAAAAAAAAAAAAACAAAAAAAATAAAATAAAAAAAAAAAAAAAAAAA
>BPLQ01014830.1:1382657-1436568 GCA_021605075.1 Caerostris darwini
TGTTATAAAAATTTATATATTATTAACTATGAACCACATAAAACTTTGTGTATATTGAATGCAGTTATGATTTTGTTATACAAATTTATTACGTTTCTAAAAAGGCCCACATTCATTCTCTCTGATGTTTTTAAGACCAAAAAAATTGACTTCCATATATATATAAAGGATAATTAACTAGAGAAAAAGCATCAGAGAGAATGAATGTGGGCCTTTTTAGAAACGTAATAAATTTGTATAACAAAATCATAACTGCATTCAATATACACAAAGTTTTATGTGGTTCATAGTTAATAATATATAAATTTTTATAACAAAATCATAACTGCATTCAATATACATAAAGTTTTATGTGGTTCATAGTTAATAATATATAAATTTTTATAACAAAATCATAACTGCATTCAATATACATAAATTTTTTTTTTATTGTATTTCGTGGAGCTCCTGGGCTGCGAAGCAGCCGTAAAGTTTTATGTGGTTCATAGTTAATAATATATAAAAAAAAAAACTGTCATGAAAAGATTTGGTGAAAAAGCAACAGAGAAGCTGGAAAGAAATAATTCGACTAATAAAAAAATAAATAAATAAAAATATTTTGACTAAAAACAGTTCATACTTGTTTAGAAAAACAATATTACTACTCATTGTTTGTTGAAAAAACAACCTAGGTAACAATTTCCTTTCCCTATTCTTAATTTCTGCATTGTGAAAATTTGTATAATTATACTAAAAAGGCCTTGGCAATTAACTTTGGTTGCCCATAAGTATAGTTTCCACCTGTTGTAATAATTTTTCAACTAAGTGAAAACTATCTGGAAGTTGCCGAAAATAAATTTTTTATTTGATTGGCTAAGGTTTAGGAGTCGATCACTGCGCGTTCCGGACTCACAAAGGCTGCAATGCGGTTTTCTATTCTCCAATGGGTGATGTGAAATAATATCTTAATATTATTCATACTTCATTACCAAGATACTTATTTACTTTAATCATTTAATAATTCGTTATTCTATAAAGCTTACATAATCCGATTCTTACCAATTTGAAAAGATAGTGGCTATTCTTAATATGCCAAATAGTTCCCTTAGTGTTTCCATTCCATGTAAAATTAGAATTGGCTTACTCGGGCATCAAGGTGGCTGTAAGAGAAGTAATTTTTTTTTTCAATGGCAACAATCTATGTTTGTTTATCATTGTTAAATTTCGTTTTCATTTCACGGTCTCTAGATAAAGCAGCCAATAGGCGAGTATGAACAAAATATAGTCCAGTTTCATGGTCTGTTGGATATTGGAACAAATACTCTAATGTTTTATAAAATTGTATTGCTTTCAACCTAATCATGAAATCTATTTTCAAAAGAGATTTTACATACCTTCTATCGTTATTATTATTGATTACTTCAATTTTGAAAATTGATGGTCAAGTTTTAAAAAACCGTTATTTCGATACTGTTAGACAAAATGTTAGAGGAAGACAATATCCTAATGAATATTATGATAGATATTCACCATATGATCGTTATCCCAATCCATCGTCCATACCTACTGGTTTTAACTCAATTTACAGTGATTCTCGGTGTTTGAAAAATCGAGCTCAACAGATAAATGATGATGGCTCAGTTTCTGTTTCTTTACGAGTTGGAGATGTCGTTGGAACTTATGTCTATCTTTGCGATGGGCCTGGTGTGTCGGAACATGACAGACCAGATAATAGATTAAATCAACCACCTAAAGTTTTTAAAAATATTACTGTTTTTTTGGGTATTCCATATGCTCTTCCTCCTACTCCAGAAGATGATCGAAGATTTAGAGTATGTAATAATAATTTGTAATAATACATTACTGAATATAATATAATTAATGAAATTTATATTATATATTTATTGTATTATTGTAAGAGATTTACAATATAATTTTCCAATTTTTAGATTTTAATTTTATTGAATCAAATGAAGTTATTTATATATAATTCTTTAGTACATTTGACTTTTATTCAATAATATATATCATTCTATTTTCTATTCGAATACGAATTCTATTTTCCGAAATTTCAGCTAATTCTAATAAAACAACAACATTTATGATAGTACTGTTTTATTAACACTTATGTTGAAAACCACTAGAACAGTATTAGGGCCAACCTGCCGTGACATTTGTCACACTTTTGCAAAATATATTTATTTTATAATGGCCAAAGTAGTGAAAACCAACATTATGTGTGCATCCATATATTCAAGAATTAACTGTTGAGATTATGAAAAAAAATTAACTTTGATTTTAAAACAATATTCTTATGAATGTATGACAAATATTGCCTGTTTTATTTATGAGTTTACAGTTTTGATTTCGCAGAATAATTCAATTATATTCTGCAATCTCATGATGTGCGCATCTTGGAACATCTAATATAGCAGGTTTTATGTTTCACTTTAAGTGACCTCAGTAGCAGAGTGATCAATAACCCCTAGATATTCATAGTTGATTATTGATAGCAGAGCAAACCAGACTCTTAGTTGAAGTTGTTAGTGCTTTTGGTTACTTACACCTGCGAATCGTTTTTTTCTAAAATGAAATTGACCAAACACAAAACTCGTTCATACATAACGGATGCTAACCTGCAGCACCAATTACGATGTGCTAATACCCAAATTGAAATCGATTTGCAAAAGCTAAGTGAAAGAGTGGAGAAATAAATATCGTAATAGTAAAATAAATATTTTTTAATTATTTCATTTTTTTTTTGTTTATATATATTTTTTATATTTTCATTTTTAGTGTTATATATTTCTTTATAATGTGCATTTAGTATCATTATTATTATATTATCTATATTTACTTGTAAAAATAATAGTAAACCCAATAATAATAACTTATCATGTTTAAATTTTTCACTCTAAAAAATGTCTATGGGGGTAAATCTAATATGGAGATATATAATTTTATATGTGGCTCGCAAGATCATTTGGGTTGCTCTAGAATATTAAGCAATGATTTTTTTGTCATATTATTAAATTGTTGTGTGTTAAATATTGTTCGAAAAAGTGTAATAATAATAATAGTAAATTGACTAAAGAAAGAACTAAAGCTTTTATGCTGTATTAATTTTTTTCTAAAAAATTAATTTTTGTAGATTAAAAAAAATATGAATATTAAAGTAATAAATATATGGCAATAAAATCAAAATATTTTTAGCACAATGTCGAATTTATTATCTGCATGTTTTTATTACTATTATGATCATTTTATATTAATGAACCATTGGCAAATTTTTATCAATTATTGAAAAAAAAATGTTTTTTTCAGCCTCCTCAAGTTCAACCACATTTCGCTTCAAAGCGTACTGTTCGTTATCAGAGTTCTTGCCCGCAATTGTCTATATATACTGGTCCTAAAATGGGTATCACTCATACTGATGAAAATTGCTTGTATTTGAATGTGTTTTCACCTTCAGTAAGTTTTTTTTTATTTAAAGAAAAAAAGTTATAGTTTAAAAGGGAAATATTGCTTAATTCAGAATTTGCCGATCTATGAGAAATTTTGATAATGCTTCTTTTGTAACATTTGATATTTAGTTGTGAAACTTTTAATTGTTGATCACAACTATAATGAGGAAAAATGTGTTTGGTGGTTCACAATGGATTAAAAAGATTTAATATTTCAATATTAAAAATTACAAAATCTATCATTATGTATGCATTACTTGATTTCAATGGAAAAAATATATATTTGCTTTCAATTGGAATTCTAAAATGTTAATTTTTTCTAATTTCTTAAAGGTAACAGTGCTGAATGTCAATGCAATTCTGATAGTGTTAAAAAGAACAGAATTAGGTTTTCAAAACCTAGATATATTTAATTTTCAGAACTAGATATAGTGAAAAAGATTAAATTAGGAATAGAACTATTTGAGTATCAATAATTGTTAATTTTTCAATTTTAAAACATTCATATTTGACTAGAATATTTTTATTAAGGTGTTCTTTAGGTATTTTTTAAAGCAATATTTTTTTTTCTTTCTAATGCAGCTGGCAAACACTTAAGACAGCAGCAATATTTTAATAATTATTAATATTAGTATTAGGGAATAATAGTTAGTAATAGAATCCTATGAACAAATTTAGTTATAATATCTTTTATATCAACTCAGAAAATAAGTATTTCGAAATAGAATATTTTTTTTTTTATAAAAGAAAGAGGGAAAGACAGAAACAACAACAACAACACCCTCCCCCTTAAATATGTTATAAAAATTAATTTTATTTGATATTTGCTTACAATTACTATTTTTTTCTCTTAAAAAAATTGAATATTAAAACGTGAGTAAAGAAACTATGCTAAAAAATACTATATTTATATTGATATTTTAAATGAAAAGTTTTAAAAAATCAACTGATTTTTACTTGGTTGAAATTTGGAGATGAATCAGAAAATAAAAGGATATTTCATTTATTATTTTTTTAATAATTTATGTCATTTTTTTTATTTAAACCAAAAAAATGTATCTTTTTTTGTTTACTCATAAATCTTGTTCTTTTTAGTTTGCTCTATCTTCTTAAACTATTCTTTTATCAGAGAAACAATTTCTAATTGTGCAATATTCTTAAAATAATTTTCTGAAATTTATTTGCTAATTGATAAAAATTGTTACATTTGAAAATTTCATATTCTTTTAAAAATATGTATGTATTATAAGCAATCTTGAAATGTACAGTAATTTACCTTTTTTACCTGAATAACAATTTTTGAAACATAAAAATATTTCAATAATATTAAATGCAATGCATATAAATAACCGTACATAGTTATTTGATTATCAATAACTAGAAGACATCCAAATTTGAATGACAAATGATGCATTTGTTAGGAAAGACACAATTCCCTAAGAGCTGCAGATGGCTGCCCATAAATGAGGTGCAGGTTTGTCATTTCACTGTTTATGTAATGATTCATATTTCTGTTTACTCATATACCCAAATTGCAATTCTGTCACTTTATTTTGTCATTTTCCACTGACGTGAGATTCCATCTTGCTAATTAGGCTTGTGCATGTGTTTGTATGTTCCTATATGATTCTTGCTTGTTGTGGTGTTCATGATCTCCATGCATATTTCTGAAACAAAATTCTGAATCACTCTGTATATTTATATACAATTATAAAAGGGCCAAATATATGTGGTATGCATTTCAGAGTATAGAAAATAAATGCTGGCAAAAAAAAAAAAAAAAAAAAAAAGAATCTTAATAGTGAACAATAAATAAGAAATGCCACTAGTATATGTATATATGATAAACATGTCATATACTGACAGAGTTATTCATAATTTTGAATCTATATATGAGCAATTTTTAATTTTTAAAAAAAAATAAGAATATATATTTATATTCAATTTGATTTCAAATAGAAATACCTTGATCATAATTTTTTTAATAATAGTTTTGTTTTATAGGTTATATCAAATGAAAAGTATGCTGTGATGGTGTATATTCATGGTGGTGATTGGGATCATGGTAGTGCTAATATTTTTCCAGCTCAGATGCTAGCTGCTTCGCAAGAAGTTGTTGTTGTTACTTTTAACTATCGTCTAGGGCCATTAGGTAAATGCATAAAGTTACATACATATATACAAGGTGTATTTGAACTATGCTGACAAACTTTGTGATATTATAGTATACATGAAGATGAGCAAAAATACAGTGTTATATGGAGTTGCAAAGAAATTGATGAGTTAAAATCAAAAGAATGCTTCTGGAAAATGTAATGGGGAATAAATAAAATAAAGAAATAAATACAGGAAACGTTTATTGGGCAATATAGGTTCAACACAGTTTGAGATGCACAAAATAAACAAAATTATTGCAGTAATTGTTCAAAGTAGTTCCTCCAGATGTTATTGCATGGACACATTGATGTAAAAATGACTAGTTGTATATAAGGTGCTTACACTCAAAGGTTCCAGGTGTTTCCTTTATTTCTACTATAGCAGCCACTATCCTCACTTCTAGAAGTCTTAAGGGTTAAAGTGCTGCAAGTGTGGAGGTTAAGTAAATGTGCCTCCTCATCTGATCCATCTTGTGGGATACATTATATCGAGTTGTAAACGTGCGGTGCTGCTAAAATGAGGGTGGGACACAATTATGCAGGAATTGCATATCTCACCGCACGTAAGCAGGAAAACGATGCAACAAATCATGAGGATGGTCTGCATGAATCTGAGATAAGTTGCACCAGTGAGATGTTTGGGCTGAAAGTACAGGTCCAACAAATCATCACTGAGGATTTCAGATATTGGACATTTTTTTAAAAATCTTCTATTAATTTGGCATGTTAGAAAACATTTTTGATTGACTCTTTTACCTTGACTTGGACTTTTTTTTTATCCATTTGAACCTATTGGTATAAAACATATCCATCTTGCTCCTTTCCTAAAACCATGGTGATATATATATATATATATATATATATTTTAAATTTTTGATGAAAATATAAAATTTATTTTATGATATTCTAGATTTTTATGACAAAGTAATTTAAATTGAAAATGTCATGGGCAGTCAGTAGATATTATTAAGATCTTTTTTTAAAAAAGAGCTTAAAATAATAATATTAAAAATTAAATTTTCATGTATAAGGTTTTATAAATCTTTATATTTATAAAACTAGAAATTATTTAGGATAATTTTTAATACTTTATAAGTATATTTCATATGTAATTTAGTAAAATTAAATTAAATTTAAGAAATTAATTTTCATAAAGTTTAACTTTATTATAAATTACCATGCCTAAAAATTAAAAGAGTAAAATAATCACCAAAAATAATTAAGTAAATGTTACAGTATAAGTTTAAATTATAATTTATAGTAATTTTAATGAAGATCATTTATTAATAATTAAATCTTGGATTATACATTTAAAAATTTTTGTAAATAATAAAGTTACTTTTATAAATCAGGTTTTGTGATTGTTTTAATTGTGAATACAAACAACTACTTAAGAAGCAATTTTTAATGTTTTATAAGTCTGATAAAGTTATAAAGCTGTATTTAACTGAGGAAAATGTGTGTTCTCTTTTTGTTTATTTTATATTAAATTTTGTTTATTTTATGTAATGATTGAACATCTAATTATTACATAGATTTAAAAACATAAAATTGTTTTAGGAATTAGTAGCCATGCATATTTTTAACTATTATAAGAGTAACTTTTTAAAATTAATTATTAAATTGTTAATATGTATGCATAGAAAGTTTTTAAATTTTTTGCTTTCAGACAAATTTTTAAGAATTTATTTATTTATTTATTTTTAATTTATTGAATTAAATTTTAATAATGATAACAAGGTATTTTATGATAAGTGAAAAATGAATTTTTAAGTGATTTTTTGTTTCTTCAAGGATTTTATGCCACAGGAGAGAATTCATCTGCTGGCAATTTTGGCCTGTTAGATCAAGCGTTGGCAATTGAATGGGTTTACGATAATATTGAAGCCTTCAGAGGTGATAATGAGAGAATTACTCTTTTTGGGCCTGGAGTTGGTGCTGCAAGTGCTGGTATTCATGCTTTTTCTCATAGACTTGGAAGTAAGTATTGTTTTAAATTCTATCTAGTAACATTTCTATTAATTGAGCTGATTTTTTTATTGCTGCATTTTGTAAACTTTTATTTTTAAAATTAGAATATAATTTCTGTGAATGTAAAGCAAAAGATTTATCTTTGTTTTTATCTGTATTTACTAACACTTAAAAGCTACAATAAACTGTTATTCATTTGATGAAAATTTCTACTATGTGTAGATCATGATTAGGATATTAACTGACCAAAATAATATGGCACATTTCTGATTAATTTTTTCTCCGAAAATTTAGTTTAAAGTATTTAAAGTTTACTAGTAGGGTAGTGGTTAAAAAGACAATCATTAAAAGATCACAAATTGAATTTCATTTACTTGATATTTTTATTTCTTTTGCTACATCTGTTGTAAATAATATAGCAGAATTACATAAATTAATAAATATTTTGTTCTAAAAACAACATATTGTAATATAAAAACATTTTGTATTTTTTTTTTATTACTTGTGTGATAATGAGTACTTTGTCATCAAATGTTATTTATCTTGCATACAGATTTTGTAAATTTGACATGTTCAAAAAATTATAGTGGTACCAATGATCACCCCAACTCAGCCCTTTTCTTTCAGGTGATGAGAAGACTTTAATTTCACTTAAAACAAAATGGCTAAAATGGCGTCAGTTTTAATTGAATTTTTAAGGACATTACAATTATTTAGAGAGGTCTACTGCAGATTTTCCATATGGAAAATATTACAAATTATTGATGAATTATAATTTATAGAAAAAACTAATAATTCTAATGAAATTTAAAAAGAAAAATTCTTGTTTATTACTTTTAAACATTGCACAATAAAAAAAAAAAACCCCTTCCATTTTCATCGAGAAAAACAGCACCAGCTTTGGTGAAGAATAGAAATATATGCATTTTTTTTAATAATTAATAAAATAACATTCTATCTTATCAATTATTGCATAAAAATAACTATCTCTGTTCTGCACAATATATTTAAATTGTCTCTTACATGTTCCATTTTTATAAAAAAAACCCCATTAGTCTGGAAATAATTTAATAGAGTATAGTTTTATAAGTATAAGCTTTTGTAATAAATTTTTATACAGTTTTTTACACTGACAATACTTATATTGTTGCGCTGCACTGGGTATGCAAAAATTAATTTTTTTCCCTATTTTAAAATTAATCTGTAATAAATAATTTTAGTAGTACCCATGATCACCACAACTCAGCCCTTTTTTTCAGGTGATGAGAAGACATTAATTTCACTTTAAAAAAAATTTCAAAAGTAGTATCAGTTTAAAATTGAACTGTTAAGGACTTTACAATTATTTAATATAGCATATAGAACAATAACAAGTATTTCATAATTTCTGTATATATATTTATTACATATATATAATATAAAATATATGTAAATATATACATATGTATATATTTACATATATTTCATTATGTACACCATTATTACGTATTTCTCTAAATGATAAAATAAAAGAAGAGAATGCATCTTCCTCTGAGGCTTGAAATTAGCATTGGAAAGTATCGCTTGTGGATGTGCCTAATTAATCGTCATCGTTTTTGATCCCCACACACGCACATTTTTTTAATTCTTATTGGGGTTATTTATTTCAACTTTTCTTTCTTTTTTTTTATTAATATTTTTTTTATAACTTTGGTTTGAAGAATAATTGAATATTCAAATACTGGAAAGAAAAAAAAAAGTATACTATGTACAAAATGTTAAATCATTTCATGATGCTCTAGTTATATGGTGCAGTAACCAAATACTTTACCACTGGGTGTTCATATTTTAAAATCTTATGAGATATTGCCTAAAAAGAACATTTTTACATTAAATAGTTATACATTTTTATTTTTGCTATTAAATTGTGATACTAATTGACATGTATTTTCATTTACTACTGTGTATGGACATTATTTTTTTAAAGCTAATTTTGTGTTGGATTTCAGTTTATTTTTAGATGAATTTATTAATGTGAGTGTCTACGTAATCTGAGTTTTCAGTTATCCAAGTGTATTGGTCTCATTTAATACTAGATTATTGGAAATATATCTAAAAATATTTCATCATAATTAATAAAGCTTATTTTCAAATATATTTTTGTGTTTATTTTAGAGAAAATCCGCCGTGTTATTGCTCAAAGTGGATCGGCTGTTGCTGATTGGGCAATAATTAGAAGTAATTATACTGTTGTCCATCAGAGTAAGGAATATGCTTCATTATATAATTGCAACTTTCAATCTTCCTATCGAACAGTTACATGCTTACGTGGAGCACCTTTAAATTTCTTTGAATCTACACATTTTAGAGTAAGTTAAGTTTTCAGCAATATTTTGATGCATTATTTATGCATTAACATCATTTATCAATTTTTTTAGTTATCAATATTTAGTATATGTTAGAATTAAAAATAAGTAAATCTCTCTCTACTTTGCTGACAAACTTTTCTTGACATTGAATGATGTAAGTTAAATATATGATGAATTGCTTCATTGCTTTATTAGATAATATTTATTTTTTATGGTTTGTATTTTCTATTTTCGTTTTATTGATTAGTACCTTAAATAATATTTTAAATAATACTGATGTTATATTTTATAAAAAGATTTATGTGAGGTTGGGAAAATAATTATCTAAAAAATAAAACACTAATATAATCCTTTAATTATAAAGTAAGAAGAAGATAAAATGTTTATTTTATTCTGTATAAAAAGTAGTCCGTGCTTTTAATGGATACTCTGATTACATTTCATTGAATGCAAATTCTCTTACATTATAATACATATTTTAAGGTTGAGGTTATGTGATTATGCACACAATTATTTTTTTATATAACCTTCTTGTCAAATCATATTTTTAAAAGATATGAAGTTTTGACCAATTAATTTTTGAAATTTATTTATGATTTCAGACTCAATTTTAAAGTGAACTCAATTTCTTAATGATGGGATTCAGTTGTAAAAATTTAATAAAAGCTGTCTTTACCTAATGTGTTGTATATATTCATTTACTTAATTGCCTTGAGGAGTTTATCTGTTGTAGAATAAGTTATCCACAGTAACCAGAGATTAGTAATACAATCAGGAAAGAAGAAATAGTCTAGAAGTGTGAAAATCTTTTTGGAAAAGTTGTTAAAAGAGAGTGAGAAAACAATTAAAAATGTTTGTGAGTAACATAAATTAAATCCCAAACTGACTTCAATTGAATTAATCTTTTTCAAACGAGACTCAAAATTCGAAGCCTCAAAACAATTTGTAGTATTGTGTTAATTTTTCATTCATTACAGATATTTTCGAATAGATTTAGAAATTGTTGTAAATATTGAGATATAGGGCGTAACAGGCAAAGCTGGTATGATGTTTTCTCGTTTATGTAAAGAAGTTTAAGCATTATCATAAAACAGAATGTACAATAGAAACATAAATAATTTTCGTTTTGAAACAAAAACATTAAAATTCTATTCATCAAATTTATGTAACTTTCTGCATATATGAAACTGGGAATTGTTCAAAATTTGAACAATCTATTTCTTAATGTGATAAAAAAAAAAAAAAAAACCTCCTGAAAGATTGTAATCTTTATGTTTATTTTAAAGAAATTTGTATCGCTGGTGATTATTAATATGTCTTATTTGAAAGCATTTTAGACTTGTTTCATTCTATTCCCATACATTGATGAAAAATCAGATCACATCTTGCCTACTGTTATGAAAGTAGGTTATCCTATATTATTTGCAGTTTCTATAAATTTCTTACTTATTTTTCAAAAGATCTGCTTATTCCTTTCTCATATTGAAATTTTTGTGATGTCTTTAGAAAAAGCATTCTTTGACAGCTCTTCTTTTAGGAATAGAGTTTGCTGATAGACATTAAGCAACAGTTTATAATTATATTATACAGTTTATTAATATCAAAAAATTCTAATGTTTATTTAATATAACTTTGTAATATAACTAATGTAACTTATAATTTGTTGATTATTGGAAGTACTATGGTAGTTTTTATTAAAATGTTACTAAGGTAGTCTAATTTGTTGTCTTCAATTTCTTAAAATCTGCCATGTAGCTCTGAAAATTTCCATTATCATCCCTAGTATATTGATTTCATAATTTCTTTTGTTCTAAAAGGAGTTGTGAAGCAATTACGCTATATAGACATGAATATATTTTTGGGGAACAGTAAAAACAAAGTGAATGAAAAATTTAACAGGAGTTATAGGCTTTTTTTTATATTACGTGTATGTTTTTACCTGTTTAATTGATGTTTTTGCACTAAAAATCATAAAGAGGGGGGGGGGGGGGAATGCTGAAAACGAATCTATTTTTTTTTTAATGTTTATCCTCTGATGAAAGCACTTTAATAATGAAATCTTGCACACTTTTTTTTTTTTTTATTTATTTAAATGGGTTTCTTTTCCTTGTATATCAGTAACTTATAGTAGATATAACATTTTTAATAAATTATTATCAGCATGGAAAACATCTTTATATTCTGTATTTGTTTTACATGCTGTATAATTGAAGAATTTTGAATAAGAATTGATGAATTTTGCATTAAAACTTTTATCATAGAAAAGTTAAAAATTTAATCAAATTCTTTAATTTATATTCTTAAATAAATGCACCTTAATAATGAAATCTTTGAACTTAATTTTTGGGTTTAGGTGATTTTTTTAATAAAATAAATATATAAGTCAACAGATTTGCATAGAGTTTTTAAATTGTATTGAATATATTTAATAAGTTCAGATATGAAATGATTTCCATCATTGTTTTTCAGTTCCTTTCCTATTGTTGTTTATTTGTAAATTTTTTTTGCTTTTCATTTGGATAAATTTTTATAATTATTATTTATTATCATTTTTATATACTTAAAAATATATATTTCTCTAAATACTAAGCTGTTTTGTACAGAATGTAATAAAATAATCTTCATTTAAATTCTATTTTTTTTTTATGCCCTTGGCAATTTGTATTTGTGAATATTTTAATTGTACAAATTAAATCAGATAAAAAATATTATTTCTAAATTGAATAATTTTTTTTCTTATTTAAATTTTCAACTAAGAAAATATCTTTTTTTTTTAGCCTACTGTTGGATGGCATCCTTGGAGTCCTGTAGTTGATGTTTGTACACGTGATGGAAGTCGAGGAATTTTGCCAGATATACCTGAAAATATGATTAAGTTTCATTATGAAAATGCTCATGATGATTTTGCATACTTAACTGGTGTAACAAAGGATGAAGCAGTTTCTTTGCTGTGTAAGAGAGAAAATTAATTATGTTTTGAAAATTTAAATTATATTTTTAAGTAAAGAGCATTCCATTAAAATGCTTTTTTGTATTGAAATATACTTCATATTTAAAGAATAGTAAGTAATATTGTTTGATACTATTTTACTTTACTATTGCAGTACTTCCAACTATTATATAACTTGAAACTGTACTAAACTAGTGTTTATAAAATGTTTTTCCTTATAGAAAAGGAAGATATTCCTTTGAAATAAAGTGTTTGTCTAAGATTTTAATTATGAGTTAGGTACTTTGCACTTAATTCTATTTTCTTTTGTAATTGTGAAGCACATTGTATTCCAAGAAAAAAAAATTGTAGCCTTCTTTAAACAATCAATTTAATTTTGTGAAAAATATTTTTTTTATGCTTTAACGTGATTGAAAATTATATGTTATGTCTCTCCTTTCTCTACTGCCACTTTATCTGCTTTCTATTAAATAAAATAAGGACGCAGATCATATTTTGAAAGCATTTATATATTTTTGTTCTAAACAATAATTAAAAAATCAATAAAATCAACCTATTTAAGTAAAATAAAAAAATACTAATCATAAAATAACAAAATGCATTCTGTTGCAATGAGCAAATTTTATTTATAATGTGCTTCATCAATTTAGTTTCAAAATCGCTATAGTTATAAAATTTAAGGCAGCTTGAAATAAAAAAAGAAATAAAATTGAAAATTAAAAAAAAAAAAAAAATTGAAATATTTTAAAAAGCTTCAAAATAAATTAAAATTTATTTTATCATTATTTACAGGTAATAGTATTGCAGTGTTTTAATGTTTGGTTACATTACCCTCAAGTTTTATTGGACCATCAACAATTTTGGTTCTGCTAAATATTAATTTGTGATGCTTTTACTATATTTCCCAGAGATTGTTCTTAAGAGAATGTTTGAATGTCATTGATTGTTGATGTATCTTCAACTTTAAAAAGTTTCAAAAATGTTAGATTCTATGAAGTGTAGAGATTGTGACTTGACTGTCTAAAATATCAATTTTGTTATTAAAGCCATTTATTGACTCCATTTTATTAAAACCCATAGTAAATCCAATCTTACTTTTTTTTCACTCATTGTTTCTTGAAATGACTCAGCAGTCAGAAAAGATGAATTTTTTTATTTTATTTCTCATTGATTTTCAAACCAAATAACTGATGTTATTACATTTTGTTGTTACTTTTTTCATTTAATCCTATTCTTATCCATATGCAAATTATTTTTCTAAAAATATTCTAATGTCATTTTTGAGTCTGGCATGAACAATTTATTCATTTGGCAACCTGAGACTTTTCTTGATTGTATAAAAATTAAACAATTATAAATAAAGACTTTTAAGTTTTTGGAATTTTTAAACTGAAACTAATGTAATCATTTAAAAAAAAGCATTAAAGAAAATATGAAAGAAAGATTAAGAAAGATATAGTCGAAAAACAGAAGTCATTATAAGATTAAGAAGATAGTCATAAAACTAATTAAGATTAAGAAATAGTCATAAATCTAAATTGTTTTGTAATTTAAAATGACGTTTGTTACATAAAATAGCCTAGAAAACGAAACAATTTTTTTTTTCTTTTTACAAATCATAAAAATTTCTAAATTACTTAAAAAATTATCTGAAATAAAGTTTGTGTCTGTTTTTGTAGATGATTGCAAAATTTTATTTATTCTAAAATTGTTTCAAAATTCCTCATTGTAATGAAGTTTCTGAAAGTGTGTTCAATATTGTTAATAATCTCATTGAAAATATTGCTGAAACAACTTAAGACATCAAATCTCCTTTAAATGCATTTAATATTGATATAAGTTAGGTTTTCAATGCATAATATTAATTTATCCGTATAAAATTTAGTAGCTTTATCCTTATTTTCACTTTGCTTTTACGGAAAATTAAAAAATTTTGTGAGCACCCTTGAGTCTGTTCATAAAACATAGGTGATTATTTTGCTGCTAATGATTTTTTTTTTACTGTATCACATTTTTTTTTTTACATTAGAAACTTTTAATTATCGTACAAAGTACCAGATTCATTATTTCTAAAATCAGAAAATAATTTGAATATAATTTTTATCAAAGCTTTTTTTATAAAAATATAATTATGTTTATTAAGTGACTGGTTTATTTTAAGTTGATTATTAATTCATTATTTACGTTTTTCAGTATTATAAAGACATTTCAAATGTATCTTTGAATATTCAACCTCAATGTTACTACTTAATTTTAAATTGAAATGAAGAGCAAAGCACATTTAAATCATTTTAAGTGTAAAACTTGCGTTATATTATATTTCAGCCTTTTGTTTGGTTGCAACAATATGGACAAATAATTACATTTTACTACCATTTATACTTTTATTATATTCATGCTTTTCTTACTATCTTTATGAAATGTTTTATTGTAGTGAATGATCCTGATTTGAAAAAAAATAGCTATAGAATTTCAAAGGATAAACTTGAAGGGAAAATTCGAGAATTTTCTTCAATATTCAATTATACTCTTGATATACCAGCATTAAAAAAAGCTATCCAATTTATGTACATGCCTAAAGAGAAAGATTCTGCCAATGAAACTTTGTTAAGAGAAAGTTATATCAATGTAAGTATGTTGTATGCTGGCAAAAACTAATCTTTAGCAATTTTTCTATATTTTCAAAATTTATGCATTCATTGTATTTTTTAGATGTTGTCTGATAGTTATTTTAAAGCGCCAAACGATAAAATGGTTAAGCTGTTGCTTCAACGAGATATTCGAACGTATATGTATGTGTTAAATAATTCTCTTGATGGCTTAAAGTTTGTTCATGGAAATCCTCGCAGCTTCTGGGAAGAAAGTAAGCGACATTATTTCTTTGATTAACTTTAATTTGTTTTTATTATTTAAAGTTTTTATATGACAGTCTAAATTCTGATTCTATTAAAAAAAGTAAGTGTATAGTGAAAATTTTGAAACATTTATGTTTGGGTAAAATAAGTACTTGTATAAAATAAGTAAAATATATATGATTTTTTTTAACAAATGCTATCATATCACATAAAAAATTCAAATTTCTTTCTTAATTAAGGTCTCTTATTTTTCTGAATTTTATAAAATAATTTAGAAAATTCTGGAATAAGGAAAAATTAATGCTGACTTTTATAAAAATTTAGGATTTCCTTTTATTGCGTGTTTGTAACTGCAAGGCTTGTAAAATTTGAGAGAGAATATGTTACCATTTGTTCAAATTCTGTCTTAAGCTGTTAATACTTTTGACAACTTTCACATTTTTTTTTCAGTTTGTAAAATATTTATACATTTATTCTTAACCTCCTTTTATGTAATCGGTACATTTTTGGTAATAGTATGTAAAATGGAATTGTAGTAAAGTAATTACTGGCTATATAAGAAAGCGAAGAGTCACCTTGAACTTGACTAAAATTAAAAATACTAAAATTAGAAAAAAAACCCACCTTATTAAATTCATTAGGATAATAAGATTTTTATGTACATTTCATGGAAAACATATATATAAAAATAAGAATAAAGAATTTTAATAATTAAAAAAATATTCATTTGTATATGTCTGCTATAGATATTATAAAAATTATGATATTTGCTATCAGTTTCTGTTAATAAATTCAAAAGCTGCTATAAATAAAATTTTTAATAAATTTGTAAATTAATGTAGGACACCAAATAAAAATTACTGTTTATATATATGCACAGTCAGTTGTGTAATTTAGGAAATTTAGAATTGTCTTAGCTAAAATGATGCAACTCTAGAAAATTTTCTTGAATTATGAATTTTTAGATGGTTGATTTGTCACATAAAAGTTAATTAAATTGCATGAAATAAATTATTTTACTATTCCAATTTGGATAATTGGTATTGCACTGGAAAAACTCACATAAAAGAGATTTTAGCTTTGTGTATATTTGAAAATGAAAAAAGCAATTATAAAACCATAAATTAATAGCTCATATAGTCTGCACAAATTACTCATTCTCAGTTGGAGGCTTTTCAAGAAATTGTTAGATCACCCCTCCCCAGCTTTTCACTCTAGGAATAGTTTATATAGTCACATCATGTCTTTACCAAAGTTTCATGTAATTGCTAAAAAGAAACATTTTTAAGCTTATTGTACTTCTAAATTGCTTGTTTTAAAAATAATTAAAATTGTTTTGAAATATTTTTATTATATATTTTTTTTATAAATGTATTGATAATTTTTTCATGAATTTTATATAGTGGTTCCACATGATACTGAATATTACCTTGTTACTGGTGCACCATTTATGGATCCAAAACTGTATCCTAGCAGTTTAAGTCTTGAAGAAGCGAAGTGGACTGAAGCAGATCGGAATCTCAGTTTACTTTTTATGACATCTTGGGCTAATTTTGCTAAATTTGGGTATGAACTAATTTAATACTCAAAATTATTAACCTTTCTCACATAATCTAGCTAAAATGAATGTGCAATCAAAATATATTTTAGTTTTATCTTGTTCAATAGGTAATTTTTTTTTTTTTTTTTTTGTGAAAGATGAATTTCAAATAATATGTATATACACCTGTCATATACAGGTGGTTATTAAAATTAGAGAAACACTAAATAACAGTATAAAAAGCCTTATAAATATAATATAGGGCCACTTTCATTATATAAAATTTTCTCATTACATTAGAAATTTAATTGTACAGATCATTAATGTTGCTTAGAGTAATGTTATATCATTCTCTATGAAGAAATTTAAAAAGGCCTGTAGAAAGGATGTTGGTAGATATTTGTTGCAGGACTGTGTATTTCAGATGGCTTTTTGCATTAAAATCAGTCAAAGAGTTTTGAAATTACTAATCTGCCTTAAAATGTATCCATGCAGTTCCCTTCTAACTGTACTGATTGAGGAACATTGATTGAGGAACCTGAAGATGTTGATTGAGTTTTCTGTTACTTTGGTTTCAGTCATCTTAGCTTTCAATATCACAATCTACTTCAACATTCAATGATCTCTTTCCCTTTAACTTTGTCTTTCGTCCCCTGTTAGGCATTAGTTTTCTTTGTATATTATATGCAGTTATTATTTTCTATACCATGGCTTGATAACACATACAATATAATTTATTTTATATACTTCCTTACAAATTTATTATTGTAATTGCAATATTACCTAAAAGGGCTAAAAATTATTAATGAAATATCTATTTAAATCCAAAATATCATCCGATTTCATTATTCATACATTAACCAAATTCTGATTTCGAAGTTCGGATCTAACATGCTTCTGATGATCATTGAAGAATACAACTAGCGAACAATGCATTTGTTTTCACCATCTGCAGCTTCTGATTTCTGATGAGAAACGAAAGGGAAGAGCGACTCAGATGCATAATATCGAAATACTGATTTCCAAAAAAACAGTATAACCCAGGGGTCGGCAACCTGCGACTCGCGAGCCGCATGCGGCTCTTTGGATGTGAAACTGCGGCTCTTTAGTTCCATACGCAAATATTATACGCAAAAAAGAAAAAAAACCATTTTAAAATCGTTTTGAATCGATTAACGAGGAATCTGAAGAACTATTTTGTGATTTCAAAAACAAACCAGAAATCTTGAAAAAAATCAAAGATTTCCCACTATCCGCTAAAACACTACAAGATAGAATAGCTAAAATATCTTGAAATGTAACATATTTGCAGGTGGAAGATATTCAAGTTTCTTCTGCCTTATCGCCAGCTATAGAGGAGTCTCGCGACATGAAAGACATGGCACAAGCTGCCCTTTTTGTCAGGTATATGTCTTCCCAAGGTCCAAAAGAAGAACTTCTAGGATTGCTACCGCTCTCGGGACAAACAAGACGGGAGATATAGCGAATGCCGTGCAAAAATGCCTTGAAGACAATAAGATCGATTTAAATAAAATCGTTTCAATAGCAACTGATGGAGCCAGAAGTATGACAGGAAAAAATAAAGGGGCACAACGATTCTTCAGAGCAAAATAAACCACGAAATTCTTACGTTTCACTGCATAATACACCGAGAAGCACTTTGTGCCCAAACATTTCCGGCCGAAATAGTTGAAGTCATGAATTTGGTAATCAAGATTGTTAACAGCATCCTGCAAAAGCACTCTACCATCATCAGTTTAAAGAATTCTTAAACGAAATGGATAATCAGTATTCCGACCTCCTTCTTCACAATAAAGTGCGATGGCTTTCCAAAGGTAAGGTGTTGAAACGTTTTGCTTTGTGCTTGAATGAAATAATTACATTCCTAAAAAAAAGGCATTAATCACCTTGAGAACGGCAAACGGTTGCAAAAATTTTACTTTACAGGTGGATTTCACAGTGAAATAAAATGAGTTGAATCTAAAACTGCAGGGAAAGGGAAACCCAGACTATGTTTTGGTAGAAGAATTGGTTTGTTATGAAGAAAAATTAATTCCTTTTGCAGCAGATATTCAGAGCGGTATATTACTTCATTTTCAATTTCTAAAGCAATATCATGATAAAACTAGTGCAACTGTTGACACGAGGTACTTCAGCACAGTTATAAAAAAATTAAAGATGAATTTGCTGATAGATTTGAGCAATTCAAAACCAACAAAACCACTCTAGCATTCATAGTAAATCCTCTAAACACAAATAGTAACGAAATCCACATTGAGCCATTTGGAATTGATACTAGATCTCTAGAAATGCAATTGATCGATTTAAAAAGTAAAGCTTTGTGGAGTGGAAAATTTACAGAGTTGAAAAGCAAGTTGGAAGAGTTGGAGGTCCAGAAATGTATGTACGTAACTCAACAAAAGTGGACAACTTTAAAAGAAATGCCGCGAGTTGAGGCACTTATATTCGACGCATGGAATAGTCTTCCAGATTGCTACAGTGAGGTGAAGAAGTTGGCATTTGGAGTGCTGACTATCTTCGGATCTACATATTCGTGCGAGCAAGCGTTCTCTTGCATGAATATAATTAAAAGTAAAGTAAGAAGCCAACTAACAAATGAAAATTTAGAGTCGTGTTTGAAACTTAAAGCAACAAGTTATGAGCCAAATTTATCCAAACTTTCTAAAACCATGCAAAGTCAATGCTCCCATTGAATTTGTTTGCTCAAATGTATGTTATTGTTTTTTTATTTTTTATTTTAAGTACAAATTACATTGTTTAGTAAAGTTTAAATTTTCTACTTGAATAACCATGCAAAGCCATGGCTCCCATTGAATTTGTTTGTTTAATTGTTTGTTATTGAAGTACAAGTTAGTGTTGTAAATAAATGTTTAATTGTTTTAATTTTTTACTTAAATAGTAAATAATTATCTAATAATGAATAAATAGAATGATATAATGAATAAATAGATATGTTTTCTTATGAATAAATAGACTAGTTTTTTTTTTTTATCAAAAAACTTTATTTATGCGAGTACTAACAGGTGGGCTAGTATTATTACATCGGCGCTACTAGTATTAAATTCATATTTTTAGTTAGCCCTAACCTTCAAAAGACACGTGTATAAATTTGACAGCTGTTGCACTATTATAGTATACGAGTTATAGCATTTTTAGTGAAGCAACTTTTGTTAGTTTGGAAAATGGATAAAAAGGAATTTCATGTGTTAATAAAGCATTGCTTTTTGGAGAAAAAAAATACTATTGAAGCCAAGGCTTGGCTTGATAAACATTATTCGGACTTTGCACCAGAAAAATCAACCATAGAGAAGTAGTTTGCTAAATTTAAACGAGGCGAAATGAGCACCGAGGACGATGCACACAGTGGACGCTCCAAAGAGGCTGTTACCGACGAAAAAATCAAAAAAGTCCTCAATATAATTTCTGACAACCGTAAAGTGAAGTTGATTGAGATAGCTGAGACCCTAAAGATATCAAAGGAACGTGTTGGACACATCGTGAATGAATATTTGGATATGCAAAAGCTCTGTTTAAAGTGGGTGCCGCGCGAGCTCACAATCGACCAAAAACAACAATCAATTGATGATTCTAAGCAGTGTTTGGAGCTTTTCAATCGTAATAAACCCGAATTTTTGCTTCTATATGTGACAAGGGATGAAACATGGCTCCATCATTTCACACCGGCGTCCAATCGACAGTCAGCCGAGTAGACTGCACGTGATGAACACTAAAAATGCTATAACTTCATTAAAAATGCTATGACTCACATACTAATAGTGCAACAGCTGTCAAATTTATACATGTCTTTAGGGCTAACTAAAAATCATGTGGATTTAATACTAGTAGCGCCATCTATGTGTCAGCCTACGAACTTTTCAGCCCACCTGTTATTTATTGTCAGAAAAAATTTTGTAGCACTTTAAAAACTTTGAAATTTTGTAAATTGCCATTTTTGGCTCTTCCGACTCAAAAGGTTGCCGACCCCTGGTATAACCTATTTGGTGATCATTAGCGAATCCAAGCTGCCAATTGGAAGATCATGTTCTGCCTGATATTACTATCACATGGATGAATTGAATATATAAGGCGATTTCCATTATTCAATATATGTATGCCTTCTGAAAGAGTATTCAATACTGAAGACCATGCTGTTAGTAAGAATTGCACATTGTTGGCAAAAAAATATGCAGAGATGTAGGTTTTCTTAAACCAAAATAAAAATTACTGTTACACTGTTTTTTTTTCTCCCTCTCTTTTATTTATTTCATATTTTAAAATTGTTTTATTGAAATATTTCTAGGCACTTAAATTATATAGTACTAATGTAATTAGTGTAATCTATAATTTAACTATTAATAAAAATGAATGTTGTAGAAACAAAGGAATGCAGAAACTAATAAAAATATAATGTTATGCAAAAGGGCTTTTGACAACATTCTTAATTAACTTAAATTTTAAAAAAAAATTTAGTATTTAAAGATTTTTTATTTTCCCACATTGAGCATAAATAAAGGCAATTAAAAATTAATTAGCCATTTGCTTTCTGGTAAGCTCACTAGTAACTAAATTTAATAAATATGTTTATATATATTTTGCTTATATATTGTGAAAGAAAAACTAAACAATTGCATCTAAATTATTTAGTACTAAATGAAATTTAAATGAGATATTTTATGATGAAATATGCATAATCAAAAAGGGAAAAAGAGGATAATTTGTTTTGAAATATGAAATAATTTTGTGCTGAAGATAAGAAAATAAAAGGTTAAACAAACTAAAATGAACATAGTTCATGTAGAAAATAATCATTAAAATTTTTTTTAATTTAATTATTTTTTTTTTTAATTTGGTTTGTAGAGCTCAGAGTCCCATTTTGTAGTTTACGATTCAAAAACAAGATCCATATTTAATGTTTTAAATTTATATATCGATTTTAGAAATTTCAACATTGTCAGGACCTAATTGTCATAAAATAAAATATCTATGCATCATATTTTCTGTAGGATTATTAAGTTTGGAATTTAGGGGTTTTAATTTATTTTATTGAAATTAAATCATCTTCATATTTATATATATTATGTTTGTGTAGACATATCTTTGACGCAACAGATTTCTTTATATTTGCATGTTCATAGATATTGAGTTATTTTTGATAATGCAGCATATATTTTAAGAAAAAAATTTATTTAAAATGATTGTATGATATTATTTCTGTAATATGTATATTTTTTATCTGTTGTCTTTTGATATTCATATCTTATATTTATGAATTATTTTTAAATTTTTCTAGTAACCCTACACCAGCAAAACTTTTTGATAGTATTTTATGGGATCCTGTTGATTTAAAACATATGCAGTATTTATCTATAAATACCACTAATTTCACATCAAGAATGATGTTGAGCTATCATCAGAAAGAAAGCCAGTTTTGGAATTCCTATTTGCCGACCTTGATGAAACAAGATCTCTTTCCTAGTACATATTGCCAACCATTGTATCAAGAATGGGAAAACCGAAAACATACTTATGAAGCATCTTTATGGGGAGTTCTTATAGTTGTCCTGCTTGGAATAATAATATGCATTCTATTTACTTATCTGTATTGTCAAGCAAAAAAGTAATTTCTTCTAAATAGTTATTTTTTTTGTGCATTTATAAGTGTTTTTTTAAATGATAGGTAAAATTCCTGTCTTCTGTATGCAGTGTTTTAAAATTGTTTTAACAAAATTCATTATAAATAGCAGTAATTCAATTAATTAATAGGTTTTCTTCAAATTACTATTAAAATATTTCTTTCTCATTTAATGAAGGATTTATTCTCTTATTACATAAAAAATAAAAATGTCTGTTACTTATCTTAAAATCTTCTTATCTCAGAAGGATTGAGTGGAAAATGCAATTGAATATGTATTTCTCATTAATTGAATCCTGAAGAGAATTTACTTCTTTATGAGAAAAGAACTCGTATAGTGCACAACTATCACTTCAATTGATGTTTGCAGGGAGCTTTCAAGTTGACATTTAGAAGATTTTCTTGTAGTTGGGCCAGTGTATTTTAAATACATTTTGCTGGAATGTCCAAATGATAAGCGTGTAGTACTTGATGAGTATATAGACCACTAATTCTTTACTTGAATTTACTTTTACTTCTTAATTAATTCATTTGCAATACAGATTTTAAACATTTAAGATTATCAACGGCCTTTGTTTAAAATAAGTATTTCTAAATAATTTATCTCAGTAGCAAATGTAATAACTTTTTTACTGTATAAACATAATCGTCCTTTACACTGATTGCAAATATTTTTGCCTCACTTCTATAGACAATGCTTTATATCTTTACACTGTATTCATATTTTTTGCCCAGTGGCTTGATTAGGGGAATCACTGTTTTTCTCTAGATTCTGTTGTTAGCTGATCTTGATTCCCAATTCTTAGTGTAAACTTCTTTCTTATGACCTCAGTGCTAAAGCTTGTATTTTAATAGAGTGCCTAATAAAATTGAGGCAATATGTGCAATGTTATATGCCAGTCAAAGGACAATTAACTTTGAGAATTCATTATATTGATTTAATGTTGAGATATATTATAAACGTATGAGATTCAACAGTAAAATTTAAAATTTACCAAAATTTTCATTCCAGAAAAAAAAAAAAAAAAAATTTTAATTATGAATTATATGAACTATCAATTTGGCTTTTATATGTGACAAAATGAAAATGTCAAGAAATACCATCTGATGTACACAAATATTTGAAATCTTAGCATACTTACATGCAATGTTGGGGGGAAAATTTCTTCTGTATACATGTTTTAAACTAAATTTACTAACTTTGTTTTTAATAAACTTATGTCACTTAACTTTTTTCATATGAAAATCTCCTACTTTGTATTGTTTCTTGTTCAAACAAATAAGACATATTTAATTACTTGGTATTTATACTTCATGGCACTTAAAAAAAATATGAATTTTAGAATTATGCTGAAAATTAAAAAAGAAAGCATTAATTTGAAATTTTGCCTTGTTACTTTTTATGAATTCTGTCATTTTTTGGGCTTTTTGAAATCATTCAAATCTTCTAAATATGAAAATTAGAATTAAATAATTCTATAATCGCAGAGATGTCAACTACTGCATATCATCTGTAGTTACTATGAAAACTTAATGCTAACTGATTAAATGCAGACTAGGATAAAAACAACCGTGGAAATTTTTTAAAAGGACAATTTTTTTCCAACTTAGCACAGTTGAAAAATTTGCATAAATAGTGCCAGCTGCCAGAAAATTTTATGTTTCTTTAAAAGTAACAACTTATTTGATAATGTGGGCAAATGAATATATTGAGCCAATAACATAATGCTTTTAAAAATGAATTATTATTATATAAGGTCTTTACTTGGAGGAGGAAAGAGTTTAAATTTTTTTAAAAAAATTGTAATTTTTAAATTTCAAAATGCAACATTATGTGTTAAAAAAATTGATATATTTCTTTGTAAATTAAATCCAATATATAATAAATAATTTTAACATACTATTGGTAGCATTAAGTGTTAAATGATGTGTGGATTACATTTATTTTAATGAAAATTTTCCTAATTGAAAAATAATGCATTATTTAATATTATAAACTGCATGTACAATTCTGAACATGCTTAGTAAAATTAGTGGAGATTTCGATTGGAAGGTAATGATATGTGTTTACTGCTTCTGCCCTCCCTACTGACATTTGTCTAAGGTACTTCTAAAAAGTTATTTGAGGTTGGAATCTCTGATTTCATTAGTGATAGATGTATTTTTGAAAATTTAAAAGCAAATAGCTATTTTGCAAGAATGTGATAAGTTGTTTAGTCTTGACTTTTTTATAAAAAGATGTTTATTGGAAAATTTATCTATGAGAATGGACTGAAAATCAGTATAAAATTGCTAAAATTAATATTGATTACTTTTAAATAAAAAATGTTTATGGAACAAAATATAAATAATTTAGTTATTAATTATAGCTAATCAATTACAATCATGATAATTTTAAAATATTTATTTTTAGCAAACATGTTGTTAGCACTGAAGATATACCTGATACTGTATCTGTAACACCTTCCTCTATTGACACACTTTTACAGTGAGTATAGATTCAAAAATTTTATCTAGAATTTTATTTATATTAATTTTTAAAAGTTTACAATTGTTTTTGATCTTTATCTGCTATTTTAAAATTGACAAATAAGAGTATCAATGCATAGAAAATATGTTTTGATACCAAGTAACAACACTTGTGCTTTTAATTGCTGTATCATCTAAAATTAAAGTTTGCTTTTGGTAAAATTTAATTTTAGTTATTTTTAAATAAAAACAATAAGTTAATATGATTTTAATAAAAAATAGTTGTAGTTATTTCATTTTTCATTATAAAGCTTAAATTATTAATGGAATGATTTCCTTCCTGAATGATTTTTTTTTTCTAGTTTAAAATTATAATTTGCAATTTGTGATTTTTAAAAAATATTTTCCATTTATCAGTATCTAATGGCTCAACTTCAAATAAAAAGATTACAGTCAATTAATAATGATTAATTATTAGGGATGTATATAGATGGAAATAGTATCCCAAACTACGAACCTCTTTTGAACTCCATCTGATTGTAGAATGATGGTCATTATCTTATATTAAAACGTATGTTACATTTGAAAAAATTAATTATGATAAAGTTACTTGGGAATTCAATAAATTGTTTAACTGAGAATTAAAAAAAAAAAGCTTCAAAAGTGTACTTATATTATCCTGGAGAAGTAATGCTGATTTCCTAGTTCTAGTCTTACCATCTCTGTATTATGCCCTTTCCTCAAATTCTTTTAACTCCATACAACCTTCATTGAACTATAAAGAAGTATTTATCTTTTGTATCAACAAAAATATTTTATTGAAATAATTAACTGAAAGGAGCCATAGTGTTAAATATGTACCTTCAAGCAGCTTTGAAAAGAATAGTACTTATTTATTTTTCAGTATGAAACGCATGGAGGCAGGAGGAAATAAGTATTTTGATGAACGTCTTCATGCTGAACAAAAACATACTACTGTTTGAAACAACAATTTTTTATATGTATCATTGTAGTAACGATGCATATTTCCCAAAGGTAACAATTTTCAATTTATATGGAAGGCAAGAATCTTTGCTGCTTCGTCTTAGTTTATTGTATGATATGTATACATTTTTAATTTTATAGGCTTAGTTTCTGCATTTACTTAAATTTTTAAGTTTCTGATAATATTTATACATGTGTTTTTTATTAAATTTTATGTGTGTGAAGCATTTATGTTTGCTCTATATTTTTATTTTATGCTTTTTTTAAATTAAGCCTTGCATTATAACTAATAGTTTTTATATTGGTGCTTAAAATCTGTATTTGCTAAAAGAGAAAGAGTTTCTGAATACAATGGAACCATAGTATTCCACCTATTACGACAAAGCTGAAGATAATTCAATTTTGTAAAAACTGGATTCTTGATATTGATGGGTTATATGCAATGTCAATTAGAAAGAGAGATAGAGTTATATAAATAGAGTATTCTGAGATAAATGTGATAGCATTTTATTTTGGTAGTTTTCAAAGAATATTTGTTAGGAAACTTCCTTCATGGATATTTTCTGTTACCCATAGCAAGGTCATAAGGTTTATTTTACTAAAATATTGTTCTTGGAGAATTCTTAGAAATTTAATTAACTTCAACTGCTGCTCCTTTTGTTAAATTGTGATGATTTATATTTTTATTACCAGATTTTTCTGTCTCCGTTTTATATCTCAGAAAACAATGATATGAGGACATGGGCTAGGCTGAATGATTCATATGAATACTTAAAAAAACCCAACTAGCATTGAAACCATCAAAAGCCTATTGATCTTTGAAGCAGCTAATAAAGCTCTATTTTTTTATATATATATAGAAGAGTTTGTTCAAATTTTATTTGTTGCATTATGACCTTTTAGCCTTAACAATATCTCCTCTATTTTAAATTGCATACTCAACCAATATATTTAAATTTTATAAATTGTAAAAAATAATTATTAGAAATATACATATTGGTGAGATATAATCACTTATGCTTATAATAGAAGGATGATCCATTTCTAATAGTTAAAATTAGGGCTGTCCAACCCATAATTCATTATTATGAATGCTGCCCAATGTATTATTATTTAGATTTTTAATACTTATTTATTTCTTGAAATTCTGATTACATAGAAGTTTGTAAAAAAATTGAAAATTTTATTTATTTCCAGAGTGTTTTTTTATTTTTTATTATTGAGTAATACTTCCTAACCAACTCAATGATTAAAAAAAAAAAAAAAAAAACTAGAATAATCAAAGATTACTAAGCTACTTCATTTTTGCTTATTGGATATCTTAGATGGTCTTGTCATTAATTTTTTTGCTTAACAATTATCGTTAAAGTATTATATTTTATTTGCAGCCCGTGACAGTTTTGTCTCCTCATATGCAGCTCTAGGAAGCAAAAAAGGTTAGATACCTTTGGTTTATTTGATCTACCTGCTAATTTTTTACATTTCATTCATATTTCTTAGGGATTATATTCTGTATAAATGACAATGAGTGCTATAGTTCAGTTGCAAGCATATTGATAAACAATTCCTGATAACATACTTTAAAAAAGAAGCATTAATTTAACAAATTAGAACTTGACTATCAAGAAATTTGAATCAAGAAACCATGAGATTGAAATAATTTTCTAAAAAAAAAAATATTTTTAATTGATGAAATTCATTACTACTACTACAAATGTTAAAGTACATTCACAGTGTATACTATGGTACACCATATTTAGAATAAATTGTATTTTTCTGCTAATGTTCGTTACATTTGAAACATCTGCAACTTGACTAAGTATTTTGAATTTGTCTGTGTTTCTTTTGTTTCTATGCAACATTATGTTATTCTTTGAAGTTTTTGTACTTTTTAAAAATATTCACGGCTTTAAATTTAAAAATGAATCAAATACCTCTATAATTAATAAATTTAATGTTTAAACAAACTTAGTTATGAGATTCATATAATCATTTATTTTTTTAATTTTAGGTTAAATTGGTTGCCAGTTGGTAAAACCAATAAAATGAAAAGCTGCTCTTTGTAATTTAAAATATGCTCAAAATATTTAGTTTAGTTTATACTGTGTACTTTAGTTTGAATAACAAATTTTTTTTCTTGTTTTAAAAACTGTATTTGAATATGACTTTTCAGTCTGACAATTATAGATATGTATTTTTTTTATATATTTTGATAATTAGGATAACATTGCTTTTTTTTATTCTGTGAAATTTCATTTGACATTTATAATCTGCCATGAAATTTTTTTTTTTAATAAACACTTATTTAAGATGAATCCTTAAATAAATTTAATATAAAAAAAATCAGCTTATTATTTTAATGTTTCATGTATTTATTTTACATATCATGTATTTTTATTCCTTTAATTATTACTTTATATTCATAACATTCCATTTTTCCTTTTTTTTTAAGTTCATTTTTAATGCCACAATGTAGAGTGCATTCATAGTTATATTTTGTGATGTTTTAATTTTACATTAGAAATATTGTTCATGTTGTACAACTTATTATGTAATGAATTATTTGTATGCAATGTTTTTACTTTTATAGAATATTTATTAATTTTAATCATTTTTGTATGGCACAGACTTTCTATGAATGTTAATAAAAGATACATAAAATAAGAATCCCCCTTTTTTTATGTTTCTATCTCATTGTTAAATTAATGTAGCAAAACTCATACCGTATTCCAGCCAAGCGTTCCATGCGCTTTTGTTTATATTTGCTGTTTCAACTATGTAATAATTTTTCACCATATGAGAATTTTTTTTTTTTCTTCACTTTCAATAAAATACTCATAGTATTTTTGTTTGTGTTAGTTATTTTAATTGTAGCTATTGCACTTTGTTTTTTATTTTCATTAGCATTTTCAAAAAAGAAAATCGGTCCCATACAAAAATTCTTTTATATGCTATTTTCTATGTTAAGTTTCTAGTCTCCATTATTCCATATTGTGTATTTTTATTGATTTAAGCATAATAAATGTGTTATTAATAAATCTAGTAATTTATAAAACAAGTCACAAACACATAAATCACCCCCTTCATTTTATTGTATTTATCACTAAGAAAACTCAAAGTAAGTGTTGTAAAAAATAGAATCATTATAAATATTTCTACTGTTTATTTCCATGAAATTTTTGTTATACATTCAATTAAGCTTGAATTACATTGTGAGTTCATAATATAAGGATGCAAATATATTTGTCAAACAATGAACAGTTTATTACATAAACCAAAACAGAATTTTAATACATAATCTAGTTCAAACATATTCATAGCTTAATCAAAATAACTTGTAATAATAAAATCACAGCTGAGATTTTTATAATGGAAGGCCACATTCAGCTTGTAATAGGTAGGTTTGTTTGATTATTAAAAATGGATGGGATTTTATAATCACATTAAAAGATGAGAAATACACATGTTTATTATATAATGTAGCATATTTGTTGAATTTCTATATGATTTATTTTTGGGACTATGTTTGCAGACAAAAGCTAATTATTTATAACTTTATTTGAATTCAAATATTTTTTTGCAGTATATTTTTCTATTGAAAATTTTAATTTGCAACAATGTAAAGTATTTAATGATTAGTAACATTTTATAATTTTGTACATTTAAAATATAACTTGCTCTTGCATTTTTCAAAACTATTGAATTCTCTTCTATAAATGTTGAAATTTTGTGTAGACTACCAAGCTCCCAAAATGTAGATTTTCTCCCCTCTAAAATGTAAAAATTGTATTTTATGATTGATTCGTCTACTGTGTTTTTGTTGGAATTAAATTAAGGATATTATAATGAGATTTTAAGAACAAACACATTCCTAACCTAAAGTATGTTTCATTCGTCAAAATATTAATGATTTGCATATAATTTGATACCGTGCAAAACTGACAAATTTGATGAAAAAATTGTTTGCAATCAACATTAAACACTTTTTTATGATGGATATAAAAACACTGATACATATTTTTTTTTTACATTTTTAAAATTCTTACTTTATATTGATAGAGACTGTTAGAAAACTTTGTTTTATAAGATAATTTTCATTATAGTTTAAATAAAAAAAATTTAAGATTTGCCATTATCCAAACTTATAAACGTTCAGTTGAAAATGTAATTTACATGAAAAGATTAAAATAACATACGTCATAAAATTTATTGTTTCTTTCAGTACTGTTCCAAATCACTTTTTTTTTTAAACTGCAGTTTTCATTACCTTGGATTCAAGGTAAAACCAAATTAATCAAAATTTTTTATTACCTTAACATAACTTATTAGAAAATTTTTTCTGCTGATATCTGTAACATATTGAAATGATATTTCTTGAAAAGAACACTACAAAAAATGTTTAACTTACTTCAATATTAATTATATTCTATTGTTCCCTTCTAAACTTTTTAAAAACTAGAAACACACTATTAAAAATTAACTACTACTTAAATACAGTTGAAAATTTATATCTATAAATATAGAATTTATTTTTGCCGATTATTAGCAACACAGAATGTTTCACCAAAGTTTTTTTTTAATTAAATATATCATTTTATGCAATTCTTATTCAACACAAATTTCAAAACTTTTGTCAATTAGTACAAAAATGTAAAATTTTTACTATGCATGAAATGTTTAATTTATATTTCTATATACTATGTGTCCCTATTACTTAAAAAATTTTTCATTATTGAGAAATGCACCTCTCAAATACTAAGATATTATTTAGAATATCCATTTATCTCCATTTGTAGAATTCATTTCAAATTAAGACTGAACATGACCTCTGAATCATTAAAAATTATATACTTTTAAATGATATTCTGTACCTAAAAACCTTAACTTTATCATATTAATAAGATATTTCACTTACTTGCCGTTTATTAAGTAGAATACACAGTTACACAATTTTAAATGTTATTTTACAATTATAGTTAACATTAGTAACATTCATAAAATATTGTTGTAAAAAAAAATCCAATAACTTTGTTGTTTGTTAAAATAAATTGACGATAATTATTTTTATAAAAGCAAATAAAATATTACATTGTTTGTAATGTCAAACAACTTATCTATAACATACATTATGGAATTTTTTTTTTACCCATCAATTTCTATAATTCATTGATTTTCATTTTCAAATATTACTTATGTTAATAATTTTGAGAGAAAATTTATAATTTTTCAACCAAAATCTATATTACACTCTTTTTGTAATGCTAGATATTCCACATATTTTTATTATTAACCATGGTACTGGAAGTTAAAAAGTGAGAGAAATAATATTCAATATTAAAATAAATCAATTAGGAATTTGTATTACCAACTTTGCATGTCAGAACCATTAGGCAATACGTTTGTTTATTAATTTGCAATGATAATATTAAGTTCTGTAAAATAATTTAATTCTTAATCATTTATTTGGTTTTCAGGTACAAGTGAGTTTCCCATATTCCTATTTTATGTGGAAATAATTTCTAAAATTTTTATGGACCAATTTTCTTTTCATGAATTTTGATGTAAACTGAAAATATGGACCGGTAAAAGCAATTTGAGCATTGCACAATAATAATATAATTTAGAATAAAGTTATTAATAATTTGTTAAAAAGATTACACAGGCAAAATAATTTAGAACCTTTGAATTTTGAAAATCGATTTGAGGAATGATTAATGTGTAATTTCTGACTATTTTTTTTTTTTTATCTAAAAAAGAATTAGTGTGACTTAGGTAATTTTAATTAAATATGTATTTTAGTTATTTTTGTATCATAAAGATGTTCATTCTATTTTCTACATTTATGAAACATCTATGCAGCCATTTCAATTTACTGGACAAAGATATTAAAAGGAGTATTATGCAGATACGTTTGATCGATTATTTTGTTCATATTGTGAATATATTTTTATAAGTTGTGTTAAAAAAAGCAATATAAATGCTATATCTGAAAATAAAACGCTTTCATTTGTACTCATATATTTTACAAGCCACAATGGAAAAGAAAAAATCAACTTAAATATTTATAACTAACTAAATCTGTAAAATTAATTACAGTTTGTATTATAAATGCCAAAACGTTTTACTTTTGAAAAAATATGTAGAAAATGGAATTAAAGGAAGAAGCAATTTTTAAATTATTAAGGAGCTTTGTCAAAAAATATTGAGCAAGTATAAAATACATTACTTATACCATCCAATAGCTTTAGAATAATGCTGACCAGAGCACCAGTTTCATCCCCTAGAAAATATAATCCTCTGTTGCAACTAGTATAATTTATGGTTAATGGGAATTTTGAAATTAAAAGATAATATTTGTATTCTAAGAAAGGTTTCCTTTTTGTAGTTATGTCAATCTTAATCTGAACTAAACATACATACTTTTCTTTATTAGAAGGTGCTTCAAATTACATAATAAGTTTTTGTTTATAAGTTAAGCTCAAATTTATCAAATATTTCCATTGTAGAATGTTCAAGATATATTTTCTGGAATTTTTGCATAAAAAAGAAGTTAAAATTTAATAAAATTATTTTTAAAAATAAATTTAAAGACCTTATTGGGTTGTTATATATTTAATTTTTTAATCCTCAATTCTAGTTTTCAATACATTCTTAAATAGTGACTAATAGGCTAATTAACACTTTCGTCAAATACCGATCAAATTTTGAGATTGCTTGTATGCCATAATAATTAAGTAGTTAAAAATTTTTTTTTCTTGTCGGCAATCAAGATAATATTTCATGTTTAAACAAATTTAAATCCAATTATATGGCTTATTTTGCTGCAACTAATGAGTACTTACTATTTGCAATTTTACCTTCAAGAATGCAATGGCATGCAGTTTTCCCAGCTTAGAAAAGATTTTTATAAAATTGCTTTACAAAGAAGTGTAATAATAAGAATGCAATAAAATTAAGCCATTTTATTAGCTTCTCAAAATAAAACACCTAAAGTAATGTGTAGTTTAATAATTTTCTAATAATTATTAAAACTGAATTTCCATACATGAAAATTAATAATCAGAAATTTGGTGAGAATAAAAAGGATTTTTTAAAAGTGTTAGACTTTTTAAATATTATTTTATTTTATGGAATTGTTTGACTCCACTTTTGAAATACGAATTTTAAAATTTTATGCATATATATTATATATACTTAAATTGTTTGGTTTCAAATTTCAACAATACTGAATTTATTAATATACATTATAAAAAAGTATAATATCTAGATTAAATGTTATAATTTTGATATTACATATGCAGTTAAATAATTATATTTAAATAAATTTACAATAAAATTTAAAGCCATTTATAGAGCATTTTAGGCAAGTGTAGGAATGAAATTATTTGTGCTTGCAAATAGTATGCTTGGTCAAAATAATCGGCACCTCTTTCATATCACATGGATTTATCGAAAAATACAATCTTCAGTCCACATAAGTTTACTAGGTGCTCTGCTTTTGTATTATTTTAACCGTGGTTTTGTAGCAGAGCATGTAAGTATCATCTTACTTGCTAAGCTTCACTCGCATATTTACACAGGATTTTCATATCCTGTATTTTATACAAATATTTCAAATAGCTAATCATAGTGTACTAGTATTCCGAATAACCATTTCCATTTTCACAAGAGTCTACAATTTAAAAATTAGGAAATCTGGATCTACAATGCTTGCTAAGTCTCTTACTCTGTGAAATATATTATATTAAACGTCTAAGCGTAAGGCAATAATATATGTGTTATATATATATATATGTGTGTGTGTGTGTGTATATATACGACACGATCTTTTGCAGCATCGCATCAAAGAACAGAAACTTGCTGCAAAGCACAAAAAAAGTCGCAACACAATCTTGCAAAGCGAGTGTCAACTTGCTTTTTTGATCGAACTTGTATTAAATGTGTGAAATTCTTTAAGCAAAATAAGGCCTTTAGTTATACAATTCGTTCCAGAGTTTTCTTAATGTAAGCACCAGGAAGAAAGTTCATTCCATGGACGTCGTGACTGCTGTAAAAGTTATGCTGAATGACTTGAATTTTTTACACCTTGATGATGCTGTCAGAAGAATATGGCTTATCATTTCAATTTCCTGAAGAATTTCACTTGTAATATTTCGCGTGAACTTTATTACCGACACGAAATATAATCCTGTTGCATATTAACACAAAACAAAAATGTCAATCTTCTAATGTTAATACATTTCTTTGCAACGAAGAAAATTTTGTTTTCATATAGAAATTAAAGAAAAACATTTTATGTGCATAGGATTATAGTTAAATACTTCTATCCAGTATTGAAAAATTTCTTCTTTTGATTTTGCTTTTCATTATTTTTATTACAATTTTTACAAAAAAGTTTTTGAGGGAGGTGTAGGTTTCTTTTAAATTGTGAGTATTTTCGTTTTATGCGTTTATTTAAAATGCAGAACATTGGGATAATTTAAGAAAAATTAACAAGATACAGCCTATTAACCTAATTATTCAGTCTTGTAATTCAAACTGCCTTTCACGTTTTGATGTTCTAAATTGAATAAAAGGCTTGTTTTAAAAGCTTTCACTAATTGTACTAAATATGATCAATTTTTTTTTGTCAAAATTTCATTATATATATTTCACAATAAACTTATGAATTTTATGCATTATTAATAATAAAAAAATCTCAGTGTCAGTGCAATAATTGTTGTGCGTGCTTATCTTAGCATTCTGTACTGTTATGCTTGCTCTCTTTTCTTTGCTGCTGTAATGCTAAAAGATAATTTGCATTCTTCATCACACGTATCGTGAACTTGATTGAAACTAAACGAGCAAACAAATTCATCATCTTGATTTCAAATGTTCTGTGATATTAATGAGTTTTTGCATTTTTTTTAATTAAAGTGAGCCCAATGACATAAATGTTATTAGTGAATTAGTGAAAAAAATATCACTATTTTCAAGTTACTGATTAAATTATTGGATCACTATCCATACTTATTCATGTTCCTGAGTTAAAAAGCAATATGCTTTCATAAATTATTTAACTCAGAATTTTGATGATGATACTCAAGAAGAATCTTTGTGGAATATTAAGATGTAGAATGTTCAGTTTTCGGTAGATAAAGCGCGGGGCACTAAAGATGGTGGTGCAGGAGTCCTGTTACTGCTCCCTAGGTTTACTGAAGTCCAGTTAGGTCGATTTGCCAGCGATGCTGCATCGTCAGGATGTAGGTACACATGACGGCTATTGGGCTGTTGTGTCGATGGTTGTCGCTGCTGTGCTCCACTTTGTGGTTGGGTTTCAGTAGAATTCAGAGCAGGAAGTGCAGACAAAGCTTTTGTCAACACATCTGGAAGTGCTTCTAATTGTTCTTGAATGACGGTTAGACGATCTTCTAAGGATAGCACTCTCTCCTCTAGAACCTCATGCCGTTGATTCATTTCAGATACCATTTCGAAAACAGAATTTTGAGTCTAGAATAAAATATAAATATATTTAAATAGTTTGGTGTAAATCATTCATGATATTACATATCCGTGTTTATATCAAAATAAAATAAGAACGAAATACGAAAACTAAATAACGAACAAAATAAATACGAAAACTAAATAAGACCAATTTACAGAAAAAAAAAAAAAAAAAAAAATGCAGTAAAATAGTTTACATTGATTGTCAGCTGGATGGAGAGAGCTGGCAGAGAACTACAGAGGGTGTTCACACATTTTTGGAAAAATGGAATAATATGAATAATTATATTCGTTTATAAATAAATTTTTTCAAAATCAGAAAAATATATGTATAAACAAACATGATAATTTTATTTCCTACTATGGTCAGTCTAGTAGCCCTTTTATTGAAAAATAATATCATATCTTGATTCCAAGATAAAATAACTTTTCTTAAATATCATGATTGATTCCTATATAGAAATCTTTAAGAATCCATGTAATGCTTTGGGATGCCGCTTATAAAGAGCTAGGTGGTCTTGGGTGAGATGCATTTCAATGGAATAGCTTCAATTCCAATTCCGGTTTCATTTTTCATTTTTTTCAGACATAGAGCAGTAGATTTAGAGGTATGACTGGTAGCCTTATCTTGATGGAACTTACACAATGAAGATCGTTTTGGTAAAGTGCGGGAATGCTTCTTTGAAAATAGGAGCAAAAACATATTTCTGAAAGGAATCCGAGTTAATTTTGACATTTTTTCTACTTATTTTGTTTTCCGTTATAAGAAAATTCAGTAATAATCATAAAACCTTTAGCTAAACTTTCGTTGTTTTTTCTGAACCAACATTTTAGGACTTTTTCTCCTCTTTTTGGTAGTAAATCGATCTTTTTCTATTGCAATTAGATAACTATATCTAAATCTCATCAAGTGTAATTATATTTTTCCATTTTTCACCTGCTAAATAATTTTCACACAACAGTCTTCACATTGTTTTATGTTAAAAAACATGTTTTGGCTTTAGCCGATGAACACCTTTTATTTCTTTTTTCTATGAGCTTTAAGTCAGATTTTATAACTTTAAACAAAGTTCCCACATAGACATTTTAAGATTGTGCGATAGTTCTTTGGTGGTGGTGAGATTGGAACTTTTTTAAAACAAGAGATGCAACTTTAGATATATTAAGAGGAGTGCATACCTTAGTTGGGTAGGCATGTTTTGCATTTTCCACAGTGAAATGTAAAGTTTTAGGCTTCTTTCCTTTTTTATTAATTGTGTTACTTATTTTACGTGTAAGAAAATTAAAACCATGCTTTTCACATCATTTTAAATAAGAGGATTTCTCTTAATAAAGTGCAAAATTATAGCCTTCTATCCATTGTTTATTTTTGTACTGGCTATTTATACATTGTTATAATTAAACCCTATGCCGGAGTGATGCCATCTAATTTTTCATTCATTTAAATTTAATACATGGCGAAAGTCAAAATCGTTTAAAAAATATTTGAACACCCTCTGTGAGTCACACCTATCTAAAAAAATTGGTTTTCTATTAAAAAGGAGTATCGTTTATTTAGCCTAGAAATATTCAAAAATGCTAATTAAATTACAAAACTGATGAACGGAGATTTAAAGAAAGTGGTTCATCCAAAAGGTAAATCTTTCGCAGAGTCCTTCATTGTGCTTGCTAGAGAGCGAGAAGAGCCAAGATAAATTCATATATAAATAAAACTAAGCGAAACAAAAGAAGAGATAATTTAAATGTCTCAAATTTTGTTTTCAGATGTAAGTAAATGTATACTAATTCGTTATACTACAAATAATTTAACCAAATCCAAATCCAAAGCCAAATTGTAAGAAAAGAACACTCAAGTAACAGTAAATCGTATGCCGTAATGTAATCATATAAGGTTTGAAGAAGGCAGTCAACTGCAAGATGTGGTGTGAATTTCAGCACACATTGAATAATGATTTTTCGAACTCAGATTGCGGCCTTAGATCTGCCCCGGAGCCTCGCCTGCCTGAGGGTTATAAGATTTCTTTAGATATTAATCCAGATGTAACTAAGAAAAAAAATATTTTTCTAGTGCAGAGAAGCTAGCATTCAACGATTCAATGGTAAAAACGACGTATTTGAATAATGCAAGGTAATTGAATTTGAGTATCGATTGTTTCTTTCAATCAGGTCATAAAAGCTATACGACTTACAGTGTTGGCCAAAAGTTTTGCATCATTTAAGCGCTTGCAAATTTTTAGAATATGGGACGGTATTTTGGATAGTAGTTATTTTTTCTTTTTAAGTAATACTAATTTATGTCATTTTCCCTCAGTTATTCATATTTGTAAATTAGACTAAGAAGTTCATTAGTGTTTTAAAAATTATAGCTCTAAAATTTCTTAATCGATAGCTAATCAACTTAAGGTTACTTATTTTTTTACAAAAGTATTGACTAATCAGATGGTAGCAAAATTGATTAACATTGAAGAAGGATACATTTTCTTCACTACTGCTAAGTTTTGCGATATTCTTATGACGCAGCCGTTTGAGTTTTATAATATATTAAAGTATAATAATCAAGAAAATATGTAGCTATGCATTAAATAAATAAATATTTAAAATTATCAAAAAAATTTGAACAAATTAATATATGAAGCAAACACATAACATCAATTCTAATGTTAAAAGTACTGTATATTTCCGAATATAAACCGATCCATCCCTTTATAGTCGAGAGTGTGTTTAAAAATTTACCTTTTAAAAAGACCTTTAAAATTATTAAAAATTTACCTTTTTTACTCTCGCCTATTTCTTTTTTACTTCAAGAAATTTACTCAAGTTCAATACCCGTATATAAGCCGAAATGGAGGGGGAAAAATCCTGTAACGTCGCCATTACATGGAAAATGTTGCCAAGTAGGTAAAATGGGTGGAATATTTCCCAATCAAATTGTTATAAAATAAAACGCCAGACGCCAACTTTGATAATTATAATTCTGATAACCCTATATGAAGCTAGCGTATTGTTATCAATCTGTATCGTATTGAATCTGTAGCGTACTGAATGTAATTTACAACTAAATATCAGGTACAAGATGTCACAAGTGTCGTGAGGACACGCAAAAAGAAATTGCGAAAGGTTCATCTAAAGAGATATTCTGTAAGTTCAAGTGAGTTCATACTTGCAATACGTCTAGAAAAAAAATAATCTAGACGATTTTACTATTGGTTGAATGATCGGCTAGTTTCACGAGACCTCTAATATCATATACATAGTCCAAGAGTTTTGAATTGTCAGAAATGTCATCTTTCAATTTTGGAAAACCTTCCAAACCACAGCACCCCTGTAAGAAATATTGGTGTTGGTTCGGCCAAGAAAAATAATGCCAGCGGATAACTGATATATCGTTCGCAGATGTAAAAGAGATCTATAACAGTCAGTAGGCAACATTGTTCAGTCAAACGGGACAACAGGGCATCAAGTGTTGCACTTTATTGTGGTCAGATACCTTAATAAAGGTGACCCATTCACATGTCATCCTGAAAGCTGCGTTCTACTTACAGCTGCTCATCGGCAGTACCATTTTGACTGGTTAAAGGAGCGCAACGATTGAACATCTCATCAATGAATTTGTGCCTTCTTTACAGACGAAAGTCTTTTTTGTATCACAAACGATTTTCAACGATTTAGTTGATATGCAGAGAGATATGTACATGGTTTTACCCCACTAAGATCAGGAATCGTTGCGGTGGTCTTACGATGAACGGATGGACTAAAGTTTAAATTTTAGCTGGAGAATTGTTATCAGAAATCACTGTGGTCAGAAAGTGATCCTTCATCCCGGCCATCTGTTCCGACGATTTCGTTTTTATGATTGATAATTTTCCAGGTCGCATAAACTTCGTGCTGTGGAGGAAGTTCTAGAAAATGAAAATATCACAATAAATTGGCCAGTGTAATAACCTGATTTAAATATCATAGAACATGTGTGAGATGATTTGGGGAAACGCCTTTCTTAACAATTATATCCGGAGAACAACCAACAACTGAAACAGTAGTTGATTGAGGAATGTGCACTCTGGTCTTAGCAACAGTTGGAAAAATCTGGTGTTAGTACAGTTGTGTTAGGTATTATTCTGGTACAAGAAGTGATAAGCAACCATTGCAGTTGAGAGATGCCAAACTTAATTCATCATCATCATTCATCCTCTTCTTCTTCTTCCTGAGAAGGCAAGTATTAATACTATTGCTACAATACTTTCTGACTCTTACGATAATGCATTTTTTATTTTATTCCACACTGTATGCGTTCGATACATTTTTGCGTTATTATGTTTTTTTCATCCTTTAAATATAAAAAATTAGTTCTGAATTCTGAATTTCATGTCACCCAGGTTATTTTTTGTGGAGTTACGGCAGAAAAGGAGGAAAAAAAGAACTGTTGTTGCATATTAATTTTACATACCAGGATAGATTTAGTTATAAATAAAAAGATAACTATTTATTATACAAAGTACAATAGATAAGGAAATTTCTGAAATGAAAAATAAACGTTATTGGAAATATAGTTTGGTTAACATTATTTCTCAAGGTGGGGGAAAAAAATGTGATAGAAAACGAATAGATGATAATGATAAAATGAAATCTAATTAGCCCGTTGTAACACTATACACCATTGTAAAGCTATGATTTTACAAATTTATATTAAAATTGGCACCAATAGAATACATACTGTGGTACAATAATGATATATTTTGTTTTGAATTTTATTTTATATCTTGAAAAGTGTTTTACTAAATTTCTCAAAATCGTTATTAGATCTATATTTATTTATAAAGGAAGTTTATCAATATAAGAAGTGTGTCATTCTACTATATAAATACATTTAATTTTGCAGGAATCAATGGGTTTTGTTTGTGTTATAATTAAATGGAATAGAATCTCTGTACGAATGTTGAAACTTAAATATTAGCTTCTAATTTTTTATTATCAATAAAAATAAAGATACGTGTTTCAAAATGTAATTATACTTTGATGTAGTTAGTTACTAGTCTCTCTTAAGACTTATTGCTAAAGACACTAAAGTTATAGAATATTTTCATTCGTACTGTATTTTAATATCTATACTTATTTTAAACATTATATTTTGGAAAAAATATTTTGGAATTTAAGTATTTGCTGTACAAAATTACCTTTGCCATGTCTGTGATCGTGTTTGCATTATCCATGAGTTTCCTTTGATCCATTTTCACTTTCCTGAGGCTGTAATTTAATATAAAGATTTGTGAGAATATAAATAACTTCTTTAATATGTTTAAATAAACAATTATAAGATATTATACAAGAGAAAGTAAAAAAATTTACGACCTATTTTAAAATAGCGTTTTTATGAATATTAACTGTATATTGACAACATAAATATGACTTCCTTAATAGTGAAAGAAAGGATTAATAAAGTAATTAATTGTGTAAAAAAGGGAAATTGTAATGTTAACGTTTTAACTTTTATACACATTCTATGGAGTTTTTACAAAATATGGCGGAACATGGTTTTTTTACGGCAAAAAAAAAAAGTTAGTAAAAACATCAATTTCTATTTTAATGGTAATCATCATGTTATCTATGAAATTTGTACACGCCAGAGATAAAATATAATCTCAAAGATATTAAAGCAGAAAAAAAAACCAACAATTATTAAAAATTTTATGAGAAAGAATTTTATATCAATGATTTAAAGATGACATTTTTTGCTTATATTAATCCTACCTTTCTCCCTTGCATAAAAGTTTCTAGAGTTTTATGTAGAAATGGAAGAGATAAGAGAACAGTGACGTTAAAATATTAATTCAATAATGAACTAATGCGTCTGCTCCAAAGAATGAAAAGAAAGGTGTACAGTTACCATAAGGCTTTTGTCACATCAAACACAAATAAAAATTAGAGGTTCATGGAAAAATTTATATTTTAATTTCATTGGCATTATATAATATTTTATCCGTTAATTTTTTTTTAATATGTGAATTTTATGAAGTTATATACACTCAAGAGCCAAAACATTACGACCACCTGTCAATAACGAGTTGGCCCACCTTTCGCGCACAACACAGCTTCAACCCGCTTTGGTATGGATGCCACAAGTCCTTGGTAAATGGCCGGAGACAGATTGTACCAGATGTTTAAGCAACGGTCACGCAAATCCGAGATATTGCGAATTGGTGGTCTTTGAACTCTGAGCTGCCGTCCCAGGATATCCCAAATGTGTTCTATCGGATTGATATCCGGTGATTTAGGTGGCCAGGACATTAACTGGAATTCAGCATCATGTTCCTGGAACTACTCCAACACAATTTTAGCCTTGTGATAAGGGGCGTTGTCCTGTTGGAACATTCCATTTCCAGCTGGAAAAACAGAGGCCATGTAAGGGTGCAACTGGTCCTCAATGATGTTCAGATACCCTGTAGCATTCATGGTCTGCTCTATCACAACCACGGGTCCCAGAGACGCCCAAGAGAACGTCCCCCAAAGCATAATACCGCCACCACCAGCCTGTGTATGACCTACTGTACATTGAGGGAGCAACTGTTCGCCTGGAAGACGGCGTATCTTGACACGGCCATCGGCGTGATTCATCTGACCAGGCAACTCTCTCCCACTGATCCATGGACCAGTCACGATGTTCCCGGGCCCAGCGCAGGCGCAGTTGGCGATGACGCTTGGTCAGCAAAGACACACGAGTGGGACGTTTGCTGCGTAGCCCCATATCCAACAGTGTCCGCTGAACAGTGTGCTCCGATACTATTCTACTTGGTCCTGTATTGTATTGGGTTGTCAGCTGAGCCACTGTCTGGCTCCGGTTTTGCTTCACCATGCGAGACAGTCTCCGACGACCTTTTTCTTTGATAGCGTGTGGACGTCCAACACCATGTCGTCTACTGCTGGTTTAACCGTCATTCATCCACTTTGCATAAGTACTAACAACTGTAGATCGCGAGCAACCCACGAGTCATGCAGTTTCGGAAATACTTGTTCCGAGCCTTCGAGACCATTACAATCTGGCCTCTATCAAAGTCGCTTAGATCCGCAGCCTTTCCCATCACACACAGAAATAAGTGAAAGAATAATTCTTCAGACTCTCCAGCAGCAGTTAAATACCACTTCCATCTGATCACGTGCCTTCCACGTCATCCAGGCGAGTTCATTGCAAAATGTAGGGGTGGTCATAATGTTTTGGCTCTTGAGTGTATGTTATTATAATTTTATTGCACCAAACTATTTAATAAATATTTTTTTGAAACTTTTAATTAATACTTCCTATAGAAATGGTGATTATTATTGAAATTTTTAATTAGACTTTTATGAAATATTTTCTGTAAATTTAGTTGTGTTATATTTTCTAAAAGAGTAGCCCTGTCGAATTTTTTTTTTTTTTTAAATTCTTTGCATCAAATAAAAATATTCATTTATGAAAGAGATATTAATAAATATACTGGTAATGATCATTTTGGATGAACACGATATTAACGAATTTATATGAGTACTACTGTGCCCAAAAAGTAAGACCAATTATTTTTTTTTTTCAAAAACTCTTTATTGATTCTTCCAAATTTATTTCATCGCCTGCAAAGTAATCCCTTCCGGACACAATGAACTTACGCCAACTTTTTTTCCAATCCTCAATGCATGTTAGAAGATAACATTTAGTTATAAAGATAATAAAGATAATTTTATAATAAGATAACATTAGAATGCATTCAGTGTTTTCGGTACCAATCGAGATTTGACGCGTTTGAAGCCTAAAATGGAATTGACCGATCCTTTTGAAATTCCAACATCATCAACAAGGTTTCTAATTGTAAATCGATGGTTTGCAAGCGCCAAATCTTTAATTTTTTGGATGTGAGCTTCGTCGGTTGAGGTTGATAGTCGGCCAGAGGGCTCTTCGTCTTCAACGCGTTCTGTGCCTTCTTTGAACTGTTTATACCACATAAGAGAAAAGTAAACATTTCTTTCAGATAAAAGAATGCTCACCGAATGCCTTCTGCAACATTCTATACGTTTCTGCAAACAAAATTTGATGCAAGTTCTTTGCTCAATTAATTCAGACATTTCAAAAATCGCCGGAATCAGTTTTAACATCTCACAAAGCCAATGAAATAGGCCAATGAATATTTTGATCAATGAATTTGAAAGCCAATGAATATTTTGACGTCAAATTTCACACAGATATCAAAGACAGTGTAATTCTGAAATGAAATTCCATAAGCCCCGGAATTTTAAATTGAAAATTGGCCTTACATTTTAGACACAGTAGTATGAATGAGTATGAACGCAGATTTACTTACCTATAAATAGCCAAGAGGAATTTTCGTTGGTGAGCTCTAACTTTTGATTGGTTAACTCTCTTGTCGAGTTTTGTATGCTTGTATATAAGCCAAGTTTCTCTGAGAACGTTGGCGGCAGCATTCCTTAACTAAAAAAATCGTTAAAATTTAAAGAGTAAAGAATCAAAAGCAAATTTCTTTGCAAAAGTATTTTTATTAAAATTTTAAAAGGTGTACATCACATATAAAGTATAAACATAAAGATTTTATGAACAAATATTTTTATGAATATGTACATAGATTCTGTGCATATAAAATTTTTATTAGCATGCATAAAGATCCTAAATTATTACCATGTCATTTGAGGAATATGAATGAGAGAATTTAAAAGTTTTTTGAAATTATTATATTTTATATCATCATTTTGAGCTTTTTATTTTTTTAATAATACTTGATTATAAGTTTTTAAAGCTATCTCTAATATTCTTTTTTATTGGATGCTCCATCACCAAAAAATAAATTCTTTGTGTATATAGTATATATATATATATATATTAAAAATCTTTTCTACTCTCTAATTAAAAATACCTTATTTAATTGTGGTAATTTAAAATCAATGACCACTACAGAAATTTGTATTTCATTACAACATTATAAATATGAAAAGTTTTCAGGTTAATACTGAATGTTAATAATAAAATCAGGTACTTTTAAAATAAATTGGAATTAGAGAAATCAAAGTAAGATAGATCAGTATAAAAATTAACCAAAAACGTTGAGGCATGCTAAAGCTCTATGTACTTTCACATGTTGAAAATATTTACAAACTTTTCTGTTTTTTTTTTAAGCATACTAAATGCCCTATCTGGGTGAAAGTTAACTCTCAAGTGTTAATATAATATCTATTTTTAAATAGCATCGTTCGTTAGTTTAAATTTTAAGTCGCTAAATTATCATGAGATTTGATTTGTCGCTCTATGGTCCTTTTTTTGCACACTTAAGGTTAATTAAGACCGGGATCTAACTGTGTAACATGGATTCTGAACCACTAACAAACATCTATGCTATCACTAGGATTCGAACCTGATACCAAAGACCAGAGCGCTAGCCAATTGCCCATCAGACTGAGAAATTATCATCATATATTTTGTCTCAAGCACGTGATTAATATTACAAAGTTATATTTTAGAATAGAAACCAATTCCTATATTAAAGATGATCTCCAAGGAGGCATTTCTATTAAAATGGTGTTAATTACTCAACTTGTCTAGAGATTGGTAAACTTCATTGGCTGAACATACTAATATGGAACGTATTAGTAAAGGTAAGATTTGCTGCGGATGGAACCAGTATTAGTACTAAAAATGCGACACGAAGGCTTTAGTGATAACAGATTTCAAACGTTATAATCATGATACACAGTTTTAAGAACCTATACTGATAAAATATTTAGCTTAATGATCTCGAAAATTTTATTTCGAGAATCTATAAAAAATTATATTCAATATGTTGTGAACAGCTAAAGGATGTGTAATAAATATTTCAAAAAATCATATTGTATCAATAGTATTTATTGAAATAAATTGCACCAAGTCTTGAAAAATCAAAACAGCGTATGCATTTTGACACCGCTTACCCTTTTGGTCAGCTGAGTGTCCATCATGAAGTTGTGGACGTGCTTCTCTGCTCTACTCAGCTCGAGTTTTCGGGCGATGACTGCAACAACTAACGCCGTGCACCCAGCGCCCTGAAAAGTAAATAAATTAGCATTGAAATGACGCAAAAACATTTATGTATATGAATAAAATTCCGAAAATTAAATTATTGTCATCAAAATCTAAATTCTTCTTGCACTTTGAATTTATTATTAAACATATGCTGATAATAATTTGAAAATGTAAGAAATTAAGAAGAGTGGATGTTAATAAAATAACACAATAATAAAAAATTCAATTCAATTCAATTCAAATACATAAATAAAAATAATAAGTATATAAATAAATAAAAGAGGCGATTTTTTACAAATGGTGAACGGCAAAACTAGTCAAGTCGCGTTTGTGCAGCAGCAGACGCATATCCTTTGAGTACATGATAAACACGACATCACACTTTAGTTAAGGCAAGTTAAAATGATTGCGTAATAAAAAGTTCCACATTATGTGAGGCGATGTGAGATCATTCACTTTCTCTACGAAAAGTAACATAATGCTGCCAAAATTCATTAAGAATTGCGTGCCATTTATGCAATAATGAGTGAAATAAAATATTATAATGGTACAGCTGCCTGAACTGTCCAGGTTATTCACAATTTCCGTTAAATTGTTTGATTATACCCTTTTACAGCTATGACCTTGCACCCATTTTGTAATAAATTAAATGCTATCTTATTGCTACAAAAATTTCGATAGTAATATATTGGGCTGAGATTGAACAATTTAAATGGTACAAATGAGGAATTAAGCCCTCTTCTCTAGGAATATAAGTTATTTTTTTGTAATTAAATAAATTATGTATAACATATACATACATAGATATTATCTGTCTTTGATTTAGAGAAAAAGACATTTATATGTCTTACATATTTTTCTGCTTTATTTCTATTTTTTGCTATACAAAGTAGAGATAAGTTTATTCAGACAAAGCAGTGACCGCTTTCGCTTAATTTTATGCATTATTTGACCTATCAAGTTGCACTTGCAAATTCTAACTCATTTGAGAGTTTGAGATATTTTATAACTTTTGGAATGTTGTAGTATTACAGACTTTCATGGGATTTCTTATACGAAAGAGAAAGTTTAAAGTATAAAGCAGCAACAAAAGATTGATTGCTAATCAGGGCAAATAACTCAAGAAATGAGTTAACGCCTCTTGTCTTTCTTTGGCCATTTAATTTTATTCCTGGACACCTAAAATTGAAATTCCTTGTTTCTTTCACAATATAAATAAATAAAAAAAAATATATAAGAATATCTGAATTCAAGAGTACTGAACACATATATGAAATAAAGTATGTTTAAAAATATACGAGTAAAGTATATATAAAATATTGTATAATAAAATGAAATTTCAGGAATAAATGATATATCTAATAAATTATGCAATAATATAAGGAAAATTTTGTTTTATGTTCAGTTTAGTTTTATTAAACAAAGATATTGAGATTTCAAATTTTGGGATTGCTGAATTCTTGTAAGTTGTGTTTTGAATATATTTATAAAGTATGATTTTTAAATAGTGGTTAAAATATTAAAGATTTATTTCACATTATATTGCCGGGCTCTCAGAATGTTTTTAAGATGCCCTGCTTTATAATATAAAAAGTCCTCTTAAATTTCTTCGAAGTTTGATGGGTTTTTTGAAATTTAATCTTTTTAAAATATTAAAATATTAAAAATTAAATATTTTTCCAATTGAATTTCGAATAAAGTGATTGAAGTTCATGTTTATAAACAAGAAATCTTATTTTTTCAGTCTTTAAAGCAGATTTAATTTTTTATTGACAAATACTTGTAAAACCATTTTGATTTGAATAGATTGAAAAAAAAATATGTAAAATGTTCTTAAGCCTAAAATTGTAATTTCCATTTATATACAATTACTGTGCATGCATTTTTTTTAACTAAAAGTCTACATTGAAAAAGTTTTCGCAAGTATCTTGCGAAAGAAATTATCAAATGTTTTATTTGAGATCTATATAAACTTAACTTTTATATATGATATAGAAAGAAAGTGTATAAGGCTGTTTTGTGATAAACTGCCAGGAAATAAAAAGATCCTTTGTTACTTACTTGATATTTTGTTTGCAGTTACTTCAGACAGTTTGTTTTCTGCCTTAAACAACACATTATTAAACAGATAAATCCTTAGTGTAGCAAGAAAAGTTGTAACTCTGTACATTCAATTCTATGATCCTGTACAATTTATTTTTATATTTATTACCAAAAAAGACAATATTAAAGGAAATTTATCAGACGAATTTGGAAGGTTTGTACAGGAAAGTAAATAAAGAAGAATAACAAAGAAAAACCCACTTAATTTTCATATGATATTATTATTAAAAGTTAGATTTATGTAAATTACTACAGTGATAACTATATTATGCATATATATAATTAAATTGTGAATGTTATGATGGTTTTGTTATACAATTCGCTTGCAATGAATATTGTTGTGGTTTTTTGTTGTGTAAAATTGTCGTGGTATTAGTTCAATCCTTATCAATTCTCATTTGTTTTTTGTTTTGTGTTATATAAATAAATAAATAAATAATAAATAATATATATATACATATATATTATTTATTATGTCAGATTAAGTCATCAAATAAGTTTTATTACATTCTTAAACACAAACATTTTCCACCCCTAAGCATATGTACCACGAATATTAAATAAATTAATTTGTAATAAATAGTAAAAAGAGTTTAAAATGTTGCATAACATGCGAGACAAAAGTGGAGGGATGACAGTAAATGTTTACAAAAACAGTTTATAATCATCTATAGATAGATAATCTACATATTACTCTGTGTGTCCAAAAAATGTCTCCAATACAATGCTTTACATTTTTATTAAATTTTCTATGTAGTTGTCTAACTAAATTTACGGTTATATTACATTTGTCATACAGTTTAATTTACTTTGAATAACTTTATCACAAGAAGACAAGTTGAATAAAATAATATTTTTTTTTTGTAAAATGAACAGATTACATTTGTTTTGTTTGCGATGATGCAGCATAAAGACTAAAGTTATTAAAAACATTTCTTTTGTATAGACTTAACATTTCAAACAGTTTATGGCAAGGTGTTAGTTTTCAGTTTGTTTAATAACTTACTATGAAAGTATTTATCCATGTCCCTCAGATGTTTAATAATGACGGTAAAAGAGTTGACAGGAGAGACATCACCTTTCAAAGGACAGACTTCTCAAGAATTATCTAGAGACTGTCCTTATGTTTGATAAGGATTATTCTGTTCAGTTTTCGGCTCATTAACGATGATGCATTTTAAAATAGTTTCAATAACTTTTCGAAACTGGGATTATCTAACCCTATTTCTAGCAGATAAATAGTGTTTAATTTCTCTCATTTACATAGAATAATGAGCATAATTCATTGAATGATAATTCAAATGTAAAGATTCACATCCCATAGATATAACAAGATTAGATAAACATAGGTTAAATAAATTTATTACTTTGGAATCTTTATTTATTCTATGTTTAATTTAGAAAATGTTTAATGTATTTTAGCATAAATATCATGATGCAGTTTTTGGTTAAATTTTTATTGTTATCCACCTAAGCTGCTTTAAGTTGATTTTTGTTACAAAGCTATTTTAAGTTTTTAAAATACGTTACAGAGTTTTATGTTTCACATACGTATGGCAGAAGCTGATGCCGCGTATTTGCATGTTATATGCTGGAGAGGTGAGTCCGCCAAACAATTTCCGACTCCTTAGTGGAAATTATTAATTATGATTTCATAATTCTTAACTCTGGACTCCTTTCTATAATTTTATGTATTATGATCTTTACCAATGGATTTAGAAGAACGTGTGAAATAAATTGAATGACTGTTATTGAACAGTTTTTTCATAATAAAATATTTTTTACAGCTTTAAAGGTGCAATATTTGTACTAACTTGAAACTCCCTTTCTCGTACTCTACATTTGTTTACAAAAAATATATACTATAAGAATAACAGCATTAAATTAACAGGTACTAGAATATTACAGAATAACTTAAGACAAGCAAAAGAAAATTGTACGTTTTAAGCACAAAGATGGTATATTTCTAATGCATTAATTTTTTTTGTCTTAATAATAGGAATAGCTTCTATAAGTATTCTTTCGTTTTGTATCCAAGATTGTTTTTATAAGCCTCACTGCTGAGAAAAGTTTCTCAACACTTACTTGGTATGCTGCTAAAGCAATGACTGTCTTTGATTATTTAAAACTGTGAGGTCGTATGCAAAAATTAAAATTGTATGGATGTATTATTGAAGGATACAATTGAATTCCGCACTTAAAATTTAATTTTAAAATTAATTCCTAGAATTTTGGAAAAATAAAATTTATTTTTATAAAAGGGGTTTTTAAATATATAAAAGGGATTAAAAAAGATATTTTTAAACCGACTCCGGACTTCTTCAAAAATGCTCGACTCCCGACTCTCGACCTCTAGTTATATGGGAGAAAACACGGAAATTTTCACCAAGCAGTCCAATTATTAATACGAGATACTTAAACATTCACATAATTGGTAACGAGTCTTCACCACAGTATTTGTCGATTAAAAATAAATCATCAATATCTTAATCAATATACCAATCACAATTTATTTTTCTTTTTTTCTTTTTTCTGCAATATTTTCCAGATTTTGATTGATTGTACAAAAAATATTATTTTTAATATTCACATTTAAGTGTGATTTTCTCTGAATATTCAAAACTGAAATTCAGAAGAAGACAAGTATAAACGAAAATCGTAATTACAATTGCAATTCTCTCTAATGTACAAGCGAAAATTCTAGATGCATTTTTAAAAAGATTTCTGAAATATATCTAAAATATGTAATAACAGTTGCAAAATAAATATTTGTTTTAATTTCTGTAAAATAATAATAATATTTTATAAATTTTGCATGGCTTTAATAGTTATTTGAAATTTATTGATAAATCGAGCAATAGATGGCAGAAGCAGCATTTATTTCTTCTTGTAAAATGCATTTTCAGATACATTTATTCATATGAAATGATATTAATTACAATTGCAATTCTCTCTAATGTACAAGCGAAAATTCTAGATGCATTTTTTAAAAGATTTCTGAAATATATCTAAAATATGTAATAACAGTTGCAAAATAAATATTTGTTTTAATTTCTGTAAAATAATAATAATATTTTATAAATTTTGCATGGCTTTAATAGTTATTTGAAATTTATTGATAAATCGAGCAATAGATGGCAAAGCAGCATTTATTTCTTCTTGTAAAATGCATTTTCAGATACATTTATTCATATGAAATGATATTAATTACAATTGCAATTCTCTCTAATGTACAAGCGAAAATTCTAGATGCATTTTTAAAAAGATTTCTGAAATATATCTAAAATATGTAATAACAGTTGCAAAATAAATATTTGCTTTAATTTCTGTAAAATAATAATAATATTTTATAAATTTTGCATGGCTTTAATAGTTATTTGAAATTTATTGATAAATCGAGCAATAGATGGCAGAAGCAGCATTTATTTCTTCTTGTAAAATGCATTTTCAGATACATTTATTCATATGAAATGATATTAATTACAATTGCAATTCTCTCTAATGTACAAGCGAAAATTCTAGATGCATTTTTAAAAAGATTTCTGAAATATATCTAAAATATGTAATAACAGTTGCAAAATAAATATTTGTTTTAATTTCTGTAAAATAATAATAATATTTTATAAATTTTGCATGGCTTTAATAGTTATTTGAAATTTATTGATAAATCGAGCAATAGATGGCAGAAGCAGCATTTATTTCTTCTTGTAAAATGCATTTTCAGATACATTTATTCATTATTAAAGAAATTAGGAAGTTCTTTACAAGACAGAAAATGGATAACGGTTTTGTTAGATTTTACGCTAAACAAACATTAGGTATTCAAAATTATAAGTATATGTGCTATTTTTATTGAAAAGGATTTGTATTTTTGTATGTTTACTTGATTGATTTTTTAAACATATATTGCGAACTATTTTGGATGATATTAATAATTATTTATTAAAAATTTTATTATTCAATCCGTTTGAATAAAACAATAAGTTTAAAATTTTAATCTTTTCGAAGAACAAAAAAAATCTTCTTCCCTATTTCTTATGTGCTCTAATTTTTTGAAAACCCCATCAAACTTAATGTAACAATTTTGGAGCTTCATGACACAGAAAAATGTAGAAGTATCAATAATTGAATTATGATCAGTATTTGTTTACTGCTTAAAATTTATCAAAGTAGGTTGAATGTTATGAGGGATTAGAATTAGAATAAAAAAAATAACAAAACAAGAACCTAATAAACAATTTTCAGTGTTTAGCGATTTCTTTACTCGATATGTAAATGGGGGCAATTATTCCTAATAAAGTACTCACGGAAGGTCTCATTTCGACATTCCAGTCACTCATTGGTTTACATTAGTAGAATACAATTCACTCACTCACGCACGCACGCACACGCACACACACACACACACACACACACACACACACACACACACACACACACACACACACACACACACACACACACACACACACACACACACACACACACACACACACACACACACACTAGTGTTATTTAATTTATTTTTGCTTAAGTAACAAAAATTTATTTAAGTTTCTCACAACTGAGAATACATCAATTATATCGAGACTTTTATCTTCAAAATTTCATTTTGAGTTCTTTAAACCGATGATTTAATTATAAAGATATAAAATTTTCACTAAATGGGTTGAAATAGAAATTTTAATTAACTTAAATGAATTAATGAAATGTTATTCATGTAAGCCAACGTGAAAAAGCTTAAATTAAGTTGTAAAGATAGATTAAAATCAACAATTATTTTGGCTTTTAATCTAGCAGGGGAGATACATTCAATACTCTTTAAGGGAAAAAAAAAATTATTTCTTCGATTGATCTAGTGGGACAGTTCATAAAATTGATGCAATCATGTAAATTTCCTTTTAATTCTGTTCAACGTTTTCCATAATTTTTTTGACGTTGATTATTTTTTTTCAAAAGGGGAAAAGTTTTAATTCTTTAAAAGGATAAGTTACGCTCACAGAGATAAAGTTTTCAATTAGAAATTAAAAATTTACAGCTAATAATTTTAAGCAATTAACTTATTGATTACTATTGATAATACCTATAGTTCTAGTCAAATAAGCAATTTTGATTAAATCTATAAATTGAATCCAGTCATGTCAAGAAAAAAGTCAGGTCCTGACAAAATTAATTGAAATGAACTTCTTTCAAAAAAAGTGCATCATATTTTCTTAGAGAATATTGCTCGATATAAAACATTTCATAATAAAAGAAAATCATGAGATTTTTAATTTTTATATCATGTATTTGTATAAGTTATGTTAAAAATTACTAAGAATGATACTACAATAATATAATAAATTGATACGAATTATTAATAATATAAGGAATTAAATAGAATAAATTTTACATAAAATAATTTTGTTGATTTCAATGAAGAGTGATGGCAAATTGCATTTGAGACTGATATTGTGTTTTTATAATATTCATATATTGGATTTTAGAGCATGGAGATGTTTATATCAATGTTAAATAGTAATTTAAAATATCTAAATAATAAAGTTTAATTTTGACGTTTTTTCCCCAAATTTCATTAAATGTACAATGACTAATAGCCAACATCTATTTCTACATATCTATTTGAAATACAATACACGTAGTATTATAACATTGAAATAAAATAATAACATAGAAAAATTAATATCCTATGAAACAGACCAAATATATTATAGATACTGAAACAAATAAAAGCATTTCAAAAGTAACTGTAAAGACAAAGTTAATTTAAGGGAGTTAGAGTAAAAATAAATCTTCCTTTGTAACAATCAAAAGATATTGTTTCTTGTTTGGGCATTTCAGAAAAATGAGTATTTTTCGAAAAGCAATAACTTCAATCTCTCGCTCTCTCTTACTATATATGATATTATATTGAAGTTATCGATCACAT
>BPLQ01014830.1:1436739-1461937 GCA_021605075.1 Caerostris darwini
AAATAAAATAATTTAATATAAATCCTTACTAAAAATACTTTCATTAATTACTAACACTACTGATTACATTTCATTTCATTTTCGAACATCACTGTTCTTCATCTCATGCTTTGTTGCACAGCGTGCATCTTGAGACCCAAATCCTTTTTGAGCTCACAGGACTTAATTTGGTCGTCGAATATTTTTATAATATATTTTCGTGTCCCTAGAAGATATTTTTTTAAAAAGAAGAAAAATAAAAGAACACTGGTAAACTTATTTAGGATTGCATTGAGTAGAATAGGAAAAAGTCTGTTGGTGAAATATTTTTCTCATTTCTTGTTTATTTATTTATTTTTTTTACTATGGTGAATGTACAGTTGGCTTCGTATAGTCTATTTTAAACTCTTATTGTGAAAGTTTCTTGATGAGCGATAGAACTTAAATTATTTGTGATCATCTTGAATAGAAAGAAAAATTTAGAGTGACAAAGAAATTTTATTATAATTCAGAAACACTCTCGAATTTTTCTCAGTTAGGTTTTAATTCTCACCTAAAAAAAGTATGTTGGCCTACCTTCATTATTATAAGGCAAACATGATTTGACTCGTAGTATCATACATCGGGCAACTGTCATTCTACCGCAATTTCATGTTTTTTTAGACATTTAATTTGATGTCCTTCAGTACTCCAAATATTGAAGAGGAGCTGCGTTTTATTTATTGCTCATTATCATTTGCATTTATTTTCCGTTATTTTTTCAAAAATGAAGATATTTGTTTTGTAAGAATAGCAGTTATGGTGATCTCGAAAACTCTCGTATGGGGATATTCGTATGGCTCAATGGCTTGTATGGTGTTCTTATATAGTTTCATATGGTGATCGCGAATGCTCTGACGATGAATCTGGGTTTATAGTTCTGACTCTAATCTGAATCCGATTTCAATCCGAATTGTTAAAGTTATTCCTGAATTTCCATAATAAAAAATAAATAAAATAGGATGAAAACTTAGTGATATAATTCTAGCGATGCATATTTTCAGTTTTAGTAAAAAAATGTCTTCAAACAAAACTATATTTGAAAAAAAAAAAGAAACTGATACCTTAAAGGGTTAAAATGGACGAAATAATCTCTTACAGGAAAAAGTTAAAAATAAAAGGACCCATGATATTCTTTCGTAGGAATGAATGAATCTTCTAAAGTAATGGAGTTTGAAACTTTACCCTGGGAAAACTATTTAAAATTTAACGATGCTCATGGGAGTTTTATTTTTGTTTAAGACCGTGCCATGGCTATGGACCATAACTTTTTGCCCATAAATCATTGGTTGGGCGATTGGAGTCTGATAAAAAGTGGAACGCGAGAAGAAAAATTGAATAGTTGTAAAGAAAGAAAAACGTATAAACGAACAAACAAACAAACAAAAAATAAATAAAAAACGTTCACGAAAATGCTAAAAGTGTGTGAGGAGTAAGAAAAATAATACACCAAGTCAGAACTTTTCTAGGCGAAATAAAATGATGAATGAGTTCTTATCATGATAATAAATATTGTCACCTCTGGCTATACCCTGGGACAGAATTAAGTGCAGGCATTTGATTTATCAGAAATATAAGTTAAAAGTCACAATTGCTTGACATTCCATTTGTACTTCTGTAAGTTAATCAGTATAAATTTATTTAATTTCAATTTCATCTTTATTTAAAAAAGTATGAAATACATAAAAGGATTATTATTTTTATTTTAAAATTTTATATAGATTCCTTATCGATTAAAAACATTTCTAAAGAATTTATTTTAAAATAATTATATTTTTGAGAAGATTTGAGGAATTATTTAGATAATATTTATTTAACAGTGTTAAGACTTAAAATCTACAACCTTTTTGAAAATCAGTAACATTAGATAGAATAAGCTGTTTATTGACTGCAAATATATTTTTTTGAAAAGCTGAGATTTGTCTCAAAAGTAAATAAAGCTTTGATATGAAACAAAATTTCACTTTTTTTTTTAAAGATTTAAGTATTACATCAATCGATTCTTCACAATTGTACGACTAGAACTGTGCAATTTTCTTGAAATATTTTGAGACATTTTTTGGAACTATCAGATATTTATCATAATGTTTCTTATACAGAAATAAATCATTTATTGGCTTAAAGAAACAAATAATTTCAAATGAAAAGTATAAACACATCGTACTTTAATAATAAACTTTGTTTTAATTTCTTCAAAACATTTTTGTTGTAGAGAAGAAAAATTGAATAGTTGTAAAGAAATTGTTTCTTTGAATTTTGTGTTTTTAAACATTAATTCTTTTGAAAACAATTTTGAAAAAAAATTTTAAAATAGAAGTAAATCCAGAAAAATATTGGATATAGAGTTAAATATTATATAAAAAAAAAATCAAAAAGATAAAGTTGTGAAGTAATATTAGTTAGTCACGTAACTATTATTTATTAAAAATATTACCCAACTTTAACCAAAGATGAGATCTAAAATTAATCTGCTAAAAGAGCTAGAAAATTTGCAACATTCTCAAAAAGATCAATATTAATATATAGAAATTAAATGTACTGATTTAAAAACTCATCATTTAAAGCATGAAAAAAAAATCATAAATACAATAAAAAACTTAGTTTAACGCATTTTAAGAATTCACACATAGACTATGTTTTAACTGAACATTTTAAAATATTTACACAAAAATTTAAAAATTCCATTGAAAACAACTGAATTTTTATTCTGGATAGAAAGAAAATATCAAATATATATGCTCGGACAAAAGTACAGTTTTTTAAAAAAAATATTGTGTATTTTCTGTAAAATTGTGACACATGCTTTCTATAAAATTTTGAGTATAAGTATTTTGAAGAAAAGGAAAAGTTTTTACAAGTTATAAGAATAGTTATGTGATTGCAAAACAAAAAAAAAAAAAAGGTGAAGACGAAAAGGACTAATGAAAAGTTTTATGGTTTCAGCAGCAGAAAACATATAAAGTGATGCAATTCATCGAACTGTATAAGAATATATCTATAGAAGTTTATGATGTATAGCTAAGGTTTAGAAGACCAAATAAAAAAAGTGCTTCAGAAACCTAGATACCAGTCAAAATGTTAGATATGGAATAGTGAAATAATATAGATTTAAAAAAGAGGCAACTTTTTTCAAATTTTTATGGTAAAAACTCAATGTGATGATCACTTTTAAGCAGAATTTAATGGGTAGGTTTTGTTTTATTTGAGGTATTTATACAAAGAGAGAATAAATTCAAGATAGATTACACAGAGAATAAATTCAAATTACACAGAAATTTTTAAAAGGGATGTAAGGTAAAAATTTTAACGTTCTTTGGATACAAAACGTGATTTAAAAAGAACGAGATGTATAGATTATAACGAAGTTGAATGCTTAAGGCAATAGTTTGTGAGAATACTTCAAAATTTGAATTTTTAAAATTTTCTAAGTTATAAGTAAAATTATTAGTTAAAAATTTGAAGTTGTGGCTTAGTTAAGTACCTTAAAATCTTAATTTAAAATTTTTATAGAGTAAGTTGACTGAAGATGATAATACTTCGTTGCAAAAGTAAAATGGAGGAATTATTTTTAAAAATCAATAGTGCTATCAGTTAATATCCATAAGAAATGATGCATTTGAAACTATCATCATAAAATTTATAGCTTAAATGTAAATTTGTATTCAAGTGTTTTATTTTTTACATTAAATGCATTTAATTAAAGAATATTAAGTATTAAGATTAGTCGAGGGAATTAGATGGAGTGCCATCCAATTATTATATCCAACAGAACACATACAAAATATTTATATTGATTATACTTGACTATTCTAGCTATTTTGTATCCCTTAATGTTTTACCTTTATTAAACTTTTATTTAACTACACTATCGAAACAAAAACCAAATATAATATCAGTGACGGATAGTGATATTTATCAAATTAGATGAGCTTATGAATATATATTATATATATATATATATATATATATACAATAAGTATAGAAAGAATTTGTACAGAGCTGACTTATAATGAAAAACAAGTTTTTTTTTTATTTAATAGGAGGTACATTTTGTGGAAGCAATTATCAGAAGTTTCATAAATTATTCGAAGTTAAAATTTTAAAATAATTATGAAAATGTTTATAAAATTTTAATTAATATTTTAAAAAAATTCTAAAAGGAATGAATTTTGAAAGTTTAAAAAATATTCCGATTAAACATTAAAAATTTATTATTTTCATATTAACTTATTTTCTAAAATGAATTTTAGATTATTTTTATGGTTGTAGTAGTTGTAATAAAATAGTAGTTTTGTGTAATGGTAATTATTATTCTACAGTGCTTTTATAAAGATATGTAAATGTAAATGATTCCAAATTAAAGCCATTTATGAAGATGGATTAAATATTAACTGCAAAAATTTATTTAATGGAATTTAAGAAATTGCTTTGTATTAAAATGGTGAATGGTGAAGAGGGAATAGCAGATAACTTATAGCGAGAATTACATATATTTATAAAAGTCAAATTGATAACATAATTAAAAAAAAATTAGCGATACATTTTTCTCTAATGGGGTTTTTAAGCTTGAAAGTATCAATACTATAAAAAGAGATTTGAATAAAATAATATATAATAAATTTTTTTCACAATAAAATTACTTCTCATTTTATTTTCTGCAACTACTTTTTGTACAAGATATTAATTAACAGTGATCAATAATGTTTGAATCGAATGTAAAATTATTTATTTTGGCAACTTATTTTTTTGCATTAATTTCATAAGAAATTCATTAATATTTCTTTTTTTATAGTTTAATCAACTATTTAGCAATATTCTGCTAATCATGTTTGGGACAAAAGAATGAATTTCCTTCCTAATTTTTACATATTATTCATTAAATAAATTAAAAATAAAAAAAATATTGACTAAAGAATTTATGCATTTCTTTAACTCTCTCAACTCTGTTCTAAGCTCATGAAAAATCAATACATGGTAAAAATATTTTTTTACTTCTCTGATAATTAAGAATCTAATTCTTCCTATTACTTTTTACAGCAAAAAAAAGCACCAGTCACCTTGCTTTTTCTTTTCGTACGCATTACACAAATTTTCAAAGAGCAGGCCAATAAATTAAAATCTTTTTGGAGTGCTAATGACTTTTTTTACCCTTATCAAATAGATGTCTTTTCGAATTGACATTAAAACATGCCTTAATTATTTTTTTTCTGTATGTTGATGAGCAAGTTCTTTTTTCTAAAAAAAAGAAAAAAGATTTGGGAAAAAGAATGGACTTTCTTTCACGGAACAGATGTAATGACCATTTCTTACGGCACCGGAAAAATAATCATTTATCCTTTCTTGGTATTGTGAAGAAGTTTCTGTTTTATAACTTTGTAGACTTGGAGAACAAGTTAGTTTGGTAATGTGATTTGAATGATGACATTTTGTCATTCGTTAGTAGTAATATGATTGAATTTCGCGAACTAGATAGAAAAGTTACCTTAATTATGCATTGATTCTTTTAGATAAAAGGGAGCTAACATTTCATTAGAATTATTTTTTAAATTAATTATGCTTTGATTCTTTTAGAGCTTAAGAAATACACTTTCATACTTAAGAGAATTTTTATCAATTCAGATTTTCAGAAAAAAAACCTAACAACTGATAATTGATTTACTGATAAAAATTATCATATCTAAAACATACAAAAAATATTCATTTTTTTGTATGTTTTAGAATTGATAATTTTTATCAGTTCAGAATATTATTTATTTATATTTTTATCACATATTACCATTATTATATCCACCACATTATATATACTAAGATATTTTATATTTTTACCACTCATTACCATTACATTACTTACAACTATAATTTATTAATTATTTTTAAAATCCATAACTTATTTTTTCTATATATATATCTAAAATACATTTTAGAGAATAGAGCACTGGTTATCTTTATGATAATAGTAGTTGTTCTATTATGTATAATATTTTCTTTTCTTTAGTTCTTTATATTTCAATTTTTTTACAAAGTCAGGGTTACAATTACTATAATATTGTACGAAATGAAATATACTTTTTTATTTGACGGTGAAGCATGTATATTTATCATTTTAGATGTAGTATTATAATAGAATACAATTCTAATTTTTATTTTGAAAAAAAGTAATGAAAGATTTTAATTTTAAAAATGGTAAACTTATGAAGGATTTCAATTAATTAATACTTTTATAGAAATATTTTTTTCATCAATTTGATAATTTATAAAAATTTTTTCCTCGTTTGTATTAAAACTTCGGTATTGTATGCATAAATTCTTTTATAAAATTAATTATTTTAACATTTTTGTCATGATGTATAAGGAATATTTTGCAAAATTTCAAATTTTTATTTAAGAGTGAATTATGACGAATTTATAAAAGGACATTTCAGTAAATATTTATTTTTGATGATTTTTTTTAAATTAGAAATTGTGGTTTATGTACTTCATATTAGCTTTGCTCATACAATTCTGCAGCTCCATACAGTCAGAGTTAATTTCAAAATCGTAAATATCTTGCTTTATAATTACCGAGATACCAAAATTTAAAAAGCTAAAACGGATATAGAAATTTCCTTGTTATGGTTAGCATTATTAGTCTTTTATAGTCATAAGTTATTATGTATGGATATAAATATGCTAAATGCTTTTTTAATATCAAAATTGAATTTCAGGAAATAATTAAAATCTTAATTTGATATATATTTTAAATATATCTTTAAAGAATTATTACTTTAAAAGTACTTTTTAATTTTATTAATTTAATTTTTTAATTTTCTTTTAAAATAATTAATTCTTTAAAAATTATCTAATGTTCAAATTAGTAGCTTTGAATAAAGTAAACTAAACTTAAAATTATAAGAAATGAGATATGTTTTCGATTCATGTTCGAAGAATTAGCATGTGATTAAAATCGAGTCGATTGCCACAGCAGATGTCTATTGCATTTGCAACGATAGGAATAGACTTGATGAGAATTTTTACAAGAGTGTCTTACACCTGCAAAGAGAGCCTTGTGAAAGTTTGTCAGGTTTTCTCCTGTATGACATGCAAGTGCGGGTAGTTATCCCTGAGAAGCTTCGCTGAAGACATTATTTATCATTTACAGGAATAATGTTGAAGCATCGCTTCTTTTATTAAAATAAGCAATGAACCAAATGTTTAAAAGGCTATCATTTGTTAATGGACCAAATGCTAAAAAGGCAAGTATTCTCATATTGAAAGGAATAAATAAAGTTGAGATGTTGGAAAAGTGTGTATTTTGCGTTGTAGAACTAAAGCTGTTTATAAAATAAATTATGTTTAAGTTAAAAAACTATAAAAAAAAAAAAATCATTCTACTATCATTGCTATTCTGAAAATGAAGGAAGTTTTTAAATTTTCTCTTGAGAATTTTAATCGATTGATAGAAGACACATTTTAATGATCATTTCATTATATTTACTTATTCAGAATCAGTAAGAACCTTTAACTAAACTAACAAACTCTTAATCTAAGATTAACTAAAAGATTTACTTACTCTCAAAAATGTTCCTCCTTGTTAAAATAAATGAATTAAATATCTTTGACGTTAAATGGCAGTAAATTATAATTCAATAATTAATATATAACGTACCTTTATTCAAAGGCGTAGACAGTAAACAAATATGGGAAAACAACTGCATTGTCAGACTAAATATAACCAAATTGATAAAAATGGTTCTGGGGTTTTTTATGTTTATGTTTTTTTTTTTTACAACTTGTTTTGCAATGATGGGTAAAAAGACAATTTCATTTAAAAATCATGAAATTTCTCTTTTTTTAAGTATGAGAGATTTACCTTTCTCAATTTTATTAATAGACCTTTTTACATCTTGCAAAACAATATTTGCCAATAACGTTAGCGTAATATATCGAACAATACTGAGATGGGTGATTTTAAAAAAGCAATAAACATTGAAACTATTCTTCGAATAAAATGGAAAACCAAAGAAACTAACTGTGAATTTAAGTAATACATTTGCATAAAGAAACTTTTGTGAATTTAGGTAATACATTTGTACCATACAATGTTCACAAATTGATAGTGATTCTTTTAAAAGCGTGATAATAAATGAAAAGTAAAGCAACTTATATTTTACAATAATTATCTCTCTGTTGAATTTTTTGAAAAATGAATTGTATAACCGTATACATTTGTTTGTAAATAACGGTTTTTAAATTAAATAAATAAGCTTCATATGCTCCAAAATAGAAGACATTCTTACCTTTTATAAAATAAAATAAAAAAAAAACGAATGTTTTAAATCTTAATAGATTCCTTTTGATTCATACTTTAAAAGGCCATTCCAAAAAATTAAATCAAATATGGTACAATAAAGTTGAATAAATCCTAAAATTTTGTATAATTTGATATAAAAAAACCCCTTACATTTGAAATGGCACATCTCATGATTGTGATAAAAAAATACAATGAATTTGCAATCAAAATTGCAATTATACTCACGTTTCATTAACAAGGACAGACTTACCGAATCTGGGATTGGTAATGAACGTTATGTCCTTAAAAAAATCATGCTTTATTACCTCAACTCCATTAAAAAGTGAATCTATTAAAAGTTCTGTAAAGAAAATTTCTGGACTACAAATTAAAGGCCAAATAAAATTTAAGACAATCACTCCAGAAATATGATTTTGTGCTATGGGTGAATATTTAGAAATTTAGTTAGTAAACTTCTAATAATGGCCTTCGGATAAAAATTGCTTTTTTAGATATTTATTGTTTAATTTTCCTTCACACTTTATTTTAATTTCAAAATCGAAACTTTGGAAAAATAAAATGTCACTTACCATAAGCCCCGTGCTGACAGAGATGCCGCGGCCACAGTATGTGTTGGGCACTATGTCTCCATAACCGACCGATAGAAAAGTAATGGCCGTCAACCACATAGTATTAAGCAAGTTTGCATGCTCTTCATCATGATACCTGAAAAAATGATATCTGGTATCAATGACGATATCAAAACATACCTTTCACCTGCATACTTTTAGGTATACAGGCGAACAAATTGATTTTATAAAAATTTCGTAAAATATTACTAGACTTAAGATATTTTAAAACACGTGCTTCTTTAAAAAGTAAGCAAAATATAAAAGTGGATAACATATGGAATTTCCTTGATCTGCATCGTGTAAATGCATAATTTTTGTTTCCATTGCATTCGATGTATTTTTGAATTTCAAAATGTTTTAAAACCTTTGTTTGGTAATTAATGACAGACGCTCATAATTACAAATATTTTATTATATAAATACGAAAATTACAATTGTACTTTACTTTTCAACATAGCTGCCATACACACTGAGGCACTTGTCATAACGTTTAACAAGTTTTGAAATACCTTCTCAAGAAAATCTAATGTCTGAGAATGAAGTCACTCTGTAATAACATGGTGAAATTCATCGTCATGTTTGAAGATGGGTGACGATTAGTTTCATGTGTCTAAAGATGTGATAATCCGTCGGTGCCAAATCTGGACTACAGGAGATATAATCAAAAACATCCAAACGGAACTGCTTCAGAAGTTCTTGGGTGAGTCTAGAGTTGTGTGGTTGAACATGTTTGTCGAGTTTTTGTGTGGTGGGGGTTTGGTGAGTATACATGACACCATTGCGCATTTATTGAATCCAGGTTTCATTGCCAGTCACAGTTCTGTTAAGAAATTGTTATTCTTTCACGACATAATGCGAGTGAAAGTTCAAAGCAGAACCCTCGTTTGGTCCATAAAGTTATACAGTTTGCGATTATTCGAAGCTTCTGTTAGATATTTCGCATACAGAAATCGTATTAATGTACTCAATTCACATTTGGTGGGATTTTTTTAATGATAGCCGCCATTTTCAATTGATATGGTGGATGAGTCAACTGCACTAATTTCACTCCTCAATATCTACTGAACAACGACATACATCCGATAAGAATGATGTTGTTAACTCTGTCCATTTCTCGCACATACGCAAACGAGACCTTTTGAAAATCACCCTCGTATTTTTCATTTTCTTTTATAATTCTCAAAGATTGAAGTTCATTTTTAGAGTTACAAGCGTTTTATAATTGATGGTGAATGTAGGGTATATATATATATAAGGTAACATATTCCCTAATTACTGCGAAAAATAAAAGGACTTGTAGTATGCATATTTGTAGTTGCATTTGAAATGTTTGCTCAATTTACCGTATTCACTATAACATATTATTAGAAAAGAGTTTAAAAAGAGACCAACAAATGCACAAAATTAACGAAACATGAACTTAAAGTATTAATTTAAACTTTAAGTTCACTTTAGTATCAATTTTTTTTCTAATACATCTAAAAAATTATAAAACTGAAAAACTGGAATGAATATATGTTAAATAGTAAACTCTAGCGATCTTGAAAATATTTATCAGATTGTGGCTCAAAACATGAAGTCAGAATTATTTCATGATTAGTAAATCTGTTTTACAACATACCTAATTTTTACAAGATTTTAAGTGATCATTTTTTTGTTGTATTTTAATATTTACAATGTCGCTTAGCATATATTAGTAGGCTAATGCATCATCAGAAATTAAAATTGTGGTTGATTTGAAGAAAACACACTCACTCCTAAACGACTTTTCAATAACGTATGATTGATTTTATAGTCCTGCTGGTTGTGTGGGTGTTCTGCTAGTTTTCTTCATTTTTAAAACAAATAAGAATAAAACCAATTAAAGAAAAATATTTCTCCTCTTAGGAAGGGGTGTTTGTCAGTGGCGATAGGATTAAAAGATTTTCAGGCCAATGCTTATAAGCATAATGACCATGGATTAAAAAAAATAATATGATAAGTTAAAGCCATAATATACCTAATAGAAGTCCACTGTGCTTCATGAAATCACAAATTTATTTATTTCACATTTCTTTATTTCTAGGAAATATTGGCTCTTTGTTTTTATGTATTTTATGAGTATGATATCGGAAAAAATATAAAGGGAATGGATAAAGAATTGCTTTTTTGTGTTTAACATTAACAATTATTATTTATTTTTGAGAAATTATATCTTAGTAAGAATTCTGATTATAGCAAAAATGTCAAGTATTGTTTCCTCCTTCTATATTTTAAAGAAAAATTTCCGTGAAACGTAAATACAAATGATTTAATAATGTTCGATATGCATATGTTATATAATTGATACGTTAAAAATATTTATATCCATTATTTAAAAAAAAAAACTACTTATATTTATATTAAAAAACGTAAAATAATAATATCTAATTCCTTTTGGAAACAGTTATGCCATTCCATGCTTTATTTGGTGTACAAAATTTTTTCAAAATAAAAAAACTGTAATAATACAAAATGGAATTTTATTGATTAAAAAATAAAATCCCCGGCTACAGTAGTAAGATATAATGAGTTTATATATTGAAAAATATATTTCCTATTAGTAAGAACATGACAAAATTCTATCATCCAAAACTAAACACGAAATATTTCATTTTGAAATTAATTCTCAATTTAGTTCTCTGAGGATATTTAACAATTTAAGGTATGAAAACAAGCCAATTTGGTCGACTCTTATCCTATATTTGGTGCAGAAAGTAAAAGTTTTCAGATATTATCGCACAATTTTCAAAGCTGGAAACTAAACTTCTCATACTAATAAGTTGAAAATGTTTTGTTATTCCGCTTCTTAGTTTTGAGGAAATTCTGAAACTTATGTTTAATGATTTTTGCAACCATTAAACCCAAAGAATGAGTTTGGAAGACCAGAAACGTAAATTGGAAAGAAAAACTTTTGTAACGTCTAATGAGAAGGGAAAGCCGTGGGCTTTGTTTTCCTTTTGAAAACAAATCTACGAGATGAGAATCTGTTCTCAATAGCAAAGCAAGTATGATATCGGAAATAAATAATTGATTACTTCATTCGTATCAATTCTCCCTAAATAATTTATTAGTTACTTATTCTTTAGAAAAACTTCCAATGCAATAATAATGAATTACAGGTATTTTAGGTAACAGAATGAAATTTGATCAAAAATTGTTAAAATTCTTTCAAAATATTTAGTGAAAAAGTAATTATAGAAAATAAATCTAATTGAGTTATAAATTGAACCCCTATTAAAAATACAATAAGCCATCATTATATCAGAAGATAAAGAAAAAATGATATATTAAAAGAGCGATCTAATCAAGGGCTTTATATAGATCGTAATATTAATTACAATTTTTATAGGGATATGCAAATTTTAAATATAGGTTCGTGCCCCAATAGCTAACGAAAAAATGAATTAAAATCACTGTCATAGTTTTTAGAAACAAGAAGACTCGAAGGCTGTTATGACAGCATGTGTGAGCGTCTCTCAGAGACAGTCCAGTTGAATGTTGCGAATTGCTTAGATATTTTTTTTCCATACGATGCGAAAATGTTGAGCAGTCCCGTTTTAAAGTCACCGCCCCCCCCCCGAAAGACAATAACCCCTTTTACAAATTGCGAACTGTTCGTAATATATTATATAGAGCATAAGGATGTATGAGAAGGAAACCATTTACATCATACGGAAATTCAATATATATATATATATATATATATATTATTAAAAAATGCATTCAAGCAATCTTAAATCTTCTTCATTGGCGCAACAGCCCCTTGGTGGGCCAAGGTCATCTGTCTACTGACAGATTTCGAAACATGAGACGTTTTCTTTTTACGGGGTAGGGTTGTCAGCCCTACGCCTACCGTTCTGCAGTCATATTAGACCGGGACCTGTGGTTTGAAGTGGATTCCGAACCACTGCAAACATTATAGCACCGCCGAGACTCGAACCAGAAACTTGTGGCACCGAGCGCCAGTCACTCTGCCATCAGTCCCCAATCTCAAATTAAAAGAGAAAAAAGGATTTTTTTTATTCTATAAATTCATCATATATTTCCAATTTTTAAAAATATTAAAAAGCCTACAAAAATCTAACAATTTTGATAGTGATTTAATTACATTTATTAAAGGCGATTATTTTTAAAGCCCATAATAGAATAAAACAATTTAAAAGAGTTCGAATTGACTTACTCTAATGCACAAATTAGCTCGTATCGAAGGTTCGAAAGAAGCAATAAATCAAAAGAAATAAATTAGTTTAAGGGTTAATTAACAAAAAGTTCCGAGGCTTCCAAGAATTCTTGAGTGCAACCCACTGAGAATTCAATGAATTCCTCGTTAATTCTATTAAACAATGAATATTTAGAACGAGTAGGACCATCCAATTAGCTATTGTCCGGTTACATCTCAAAGGGTTGTAATTAGACGCATTTATGAACGGCTATCTCAAACAACCTTAGAATGTCAAAATAGAAGACTTAAATCGAAAAATAATTACAAAATCAACTTAATAATCTAGTTTATGAGAGGAAAATGAGCCGTAAGTATCCTATTGTTTAAACGTAATAAGTTTTTAGGAATTATTAAGGAAACCACGTGAATGTCCTAATGTAGTTGTTAAGTATGCCTTAAATTAATGAGACTTTTTTAATGAAACTTCGTCGGAATTAAAGTCAAGTTACCAATCATTCAAATTAAACTAAATAATTAAGTTTTTTTTTAAATAAAAATGCCTTACAACCTCTTTGGGAAATTATAGTCTTCCTATTCTGTAAAGAAAAATAAAATGAAAGACATTTCAAAATCAAACTAAATTCTTTTGCATAGTTTATTTTTGCAGTACACTTTGCAACTTAAAAAGGAATTCAAATTATAACGTGTATATAAATATGCTGTACATCTATGAGCTTCGTGTTCCAATTTGTCTTCCGGTAAGATTTTTAGGTATAACTGCATTGCATTTGCGTATCGTATAGGAAAAAAATCGTAAAACTTCCACTAGGCAGTTTGAGTGATGATGCAAATCGTTTACATGTGCTGTCACAAGCATGTTGAATCTTCTTCATTTTAAAAGCAGCGACTGCAATGGATACCATCAGTGGATTTGAACTTAAGCTTTCTTGTACGCTGTCTAGTTTACCACAAGATCGCGCTAACCTTAACGCTACCTGTCTTGCTTTTACTGGATCACAAGTCGGGCATCATAACATATGATGGCTTTATGTTTGTCGCAAGCAACGTCCACACTGAAATGCGTTAGCCGCGAGTGTCACTCGTGAACTCTCTTTCCGAGCGTTTCAGTGTGACCTTGAAAACCAAACCTATCTCCTTACCAATTAGTCTTTAATTTTCTTTCGGAAGGTTGTAAATCTGTTCTTGCATGACCCAAAAACAAATTATATCTGGAGAGAAAAATTTGTTTCTTTGATATTTGGTAATTGTTTTGGAATGCCTTGCGTTGTCCGTCCACACTGAAATTAACCTGTTTGGAGAGTGTTCGCTAGCGATGCACGCAGCTCAGGCATCTAAATGTGGCTTTAATTGCCCGCCAAAAAGCCAAGGCTTTAAGTGCCAACTACTTTTACAAAAAGTGTAGCTATTGAACGTTAATCTGAAACTGAATTTTTTTCACAGATAATTAGTGAAAAATATGATCGGGTTTATAATTGTGTATGTAAGTACTAATTCTTTTCATCAATAAAAATAATGTATAGCAAGTTAACCTAGTAAGACTTAAAATACAGTTTATAATTTAAAGAATAAAGGAAAATAGGTGGAAAACGTGAAAAGTATTTCTTAAAAATGAAATACTTTAAAAGAGATTTTTTTTATGTACTCAAAATTAAAAAAAATTATTAAATTAAGTATATACACGTTACTTACATTTCAGAAGTAAAAATAGATAAACGATTTTAACCAAGCAAAGTAGCTAATGTTATTACTTAACAAATAATTGAAATTTCAAATATAATGAGCATCAAATCTAACCAGAGAATTTACTAGTTAAACTAATGGTTGAGCAAATTAATTAAAAAAATAAAATAAGAATAATTAAAAAATATTGGAAAACAGGAATCAGCATTTGGGTATAATATTCAAATGTTTTCAATGTAGCATTCTCTGTGGAATGTAAAAGTAAATTAATAACCAATCAATAATTGATAATTCTCTTATAACTGCTCAGGTATGTGGTAATTTAGATCAGTATCGGAGATTCAGTTGAACCCACGCAACTGATGCAAATGACATGCGGCTGCTCCATCTAATTACAGAAACATCAGTGACAATACTTAAATATTAAGTATTCAAGTGAGGAAATGACGTAATTGAGTATTTCTGGATGATATGCTTTCAAAATAGTTTGTGGAGTGCGTTTAAATCGTAATGGCTTTAATCATAAATATTAGATAGTAAATTAACATCGATAGGCCATACCTCGGATTTCTTGACTGGAGACCGTAGCAAAATGAATAATTCTCGTCTTATTATAAAGTAAATTTAATACTTTAGAGATCAGGTTGGCTAAATCCTTTCAATACTGTTACAATGCACATTTTCGAGTTAGTTTAAGTTTTCTACTGATAAATAAATTAAAATGAACTGTACTAAGTACTCGTAAGACCCGATGCACTTTAAGTGATAAGTTTTTGATGTCTAAGTTTTCCTCTTAACTATGATATTGAATTCCGATATCATGTAAATTATTTTATGTTCTATACTTAATTACAGATAGTTGATCTTTTAAATTATCATCATCATAACGGACTCGATAGCCCGTTGTGGGCCTTGGCCTTCTTTAAAAGATCCAGCCAGGCTGTTCTCCTCTTGGCTGTGGACCTCCAGTTTTTGATCTTAATAACATTAAAATCAGAGTCAAAATAGTCGACCTATCTCTTTTGATCTTTTAAAATACGTTATATAAATATTGCTGGTATTACTAGGATAATTTAACATAAAAGATCTTTTTGGTGATATGCTCTACTGGCAAGGTGGCCAGTACACTGCATCCTTTGTAATACTATGAACTTAATGAGACATATATCCTTAATGATGACGTATAATCCTTATTGTGCCTTCTTCACTATATTCCATTAATGTTCAATGAAATAATAAAAGAAATTTTTCGATATCGATAACTTCATCACCATCATCTCTAGCACAAGAATCCGTTATCCGGTTCCAAACTTCCCATTAAGTGTATACCATCTTGATCTGTCCTCAGTAATAATTCTCCAGTTACGAAATATAATATCATTAAAGTGCCCATTTACATGGCAAACGACCTAATTTCCTGATTCAGAGCATGTAATGTGGATGTACGATACCACAAAGAAACGTGAACAACATGCTTGTTCTCTTGGGCTTTAATAACCAGGTGTCGTTTCGATCCTCCATGGATCTGTATGTCCTAAAGTCTTTGTCTCAATATTCTGATGGCAATCAAAGGATTTCTACCAACACAATATCGTCGAATGATAAGTCATAGGTCGCGTAAGCTACGATCCTCCGCGATCAAATTCCGACTATCATGCTTGTAGACTTTCCACCATCTTATGCGAAGCCTTAAAAAAACCACATTTGCTACAAGCAACTAAAGTGTGAAAACAATTTTTGAATGAAATACGATTTAAAGTCTTCCTTTTTATGCAGACTGTAGGTGGCAATATTTCTTCCAAGTTTACAAGCATGCGTTTAAATGCTAATCATTTGCATATCTCAGTAGGTTGTACCTTGTAGTGTATTGCCTTGACAGTGCAGCAATTTTAATTTTTCACAATGCAAATTTAAATCAGGTTATAAAAATTTAATGTCATTTAAGACCGTGAAAAGTTTTAAATGTCAGTAATTTAATTATATTTACATATGATTATTAAAAATATACGATGTAAGATATTTAAGTGTTTATACTTTGTTATATTTCAAAATAATAGTATTATCTCTGATACTAAAAAAATATGTTTCCAAAAAAATGTGAATTTTAGAAGCCATTTCCTCGCTATTTGGCAAGATAAATGGGCCTCTCAAGAGAACATTTGTCAATTTTTATTTGTAAAACAATAGGCTTTGTCTTTATCCATTTTGTGGCATTTTTCCTCATCCAATACTTAAGAATTTTGCACATGTGTTTGACAACTCAAAAACAGTGTAATCTTTCACTGGGGAATTGCATTTTATTGGGTTAAAAGAAAAGGCCAAACAAGGAAATTTATCAGAATTGTAATTTATAAGGTTTCCTGTTTCAGTTTGTTTTGAATCGAGTGAATAAATCGAATTTCTTATTTTCAGTCATACTGATAAGAATCCTAAAACAATAATTAACTGGATAAGATCTTCTTTAAATTATTTATAAACAAACTGGAAAAGTCATGAATTATAAAAGTGGATATAATTGGCTGCAGTCATATTGATACTATTATATGAATCTAACTTTTATATTACATTTTAAATAATTTCATAATAATGAAAATTTTTTAAAGTTTATTTACTTATTGAGAATGGAAGCTGTTTGCAGAAGAAATATAAGGAATATAACACAATTTTTATATGGGATTAATAGCAACCTCCTTATCGTAGTACCGTAACCCGTTTAAAGTTAAATTTAAGAAAATTGCATTACATTAATTAATACTGATGAGACAGAAGAATTAAACATTAAAAATATATTTTCACATAAAATTTATTTTCTAAACAGTTAATTGTTTACAAAAACGAATCTGTTTTATATTTAAATGTCCACACATTAAATGTAAGTAATATTATTCTATAGTTTTGGATTATTTTTGAAACAGAACGGAAGATAAGTTTTAAATTTTATGAAAAAAATGGTTATAAATTGTAAAATACATTACGAAAATCATACTCCCTCAGAGTAATTTCTTTAAATTAGAATGCATTTATATTCTAAGGATAATTTATTGTAAAAAGAGATTAATTTATTTCTGTGTTTGAATATAATTATGTAGCTGCCATAATATTGAGAAAATGAGACATGGCTGCTAAATTACAAACAGAAATCATTTTGAAATAGAGCCTTAGAAAATAGTTTTTGGTGTTCTTTAAAATTACAATACCAGCAAGAAAAAGTTTAGAAAATGGTAATGTATTCAGAATGGGAATTAAAGTGATAGTTATTTTACTCTGATTTACGATTCTCTGAATGCCATTCATCAATGTTAAAGAAAGCTGAAGATATTATCCTTGGGAATTTCAAAGCTACAACAAACTTCAGCTGCAAACTGAAATCCCCTTTGTGAATATGATTAGAGGAAAGAGATAAACGAGGGAACTTATGCAAAGTACTTCCTTTCAAAGAAAAGCACACTTTTAAAGCTGAAAGAAACGATACCCCCTACAGGGAGGATCAACGAAAGCAAGGAATTTTAAAACTTTCAACAACGGTCCAATTTAGGAAAGATTTAAAGGGAAAACATTTCTAAAATTGGGTCAAGAAAGCGGTGTTATGAATAGTTAAAATGTTACAAGTTATTTGTCGATTCTGTACTAATACAAATGAAGATTCTTTTTTACTTTCAGGAACTAATTTTATTATTAAAATATTTTGTCATTTGCTATGCAGTTCAAATTTAAATGGTAAAACTTTATAAAAAATCTTTGCAAGACCTTAATTTTTGATATAATTCTAGTTATACAAGGGGTTAATGTATTCAATTACTTAAAATCCATGATAAGTTAAAAAAAAGTTAATAAAAAATTTTTTTTGGATCAAATAATAGTCAAATGGTTTTGTGAAAAATATTTAAAAGTTTTGATGAAAAATATTTTGTGATTTAAGTACATAAATTCAATATATGCATCAAATGAGAATAAATTTTGGTCACATTATTTAAAAATATTGAATTTCCAACTAATGTTTCAAGTACATATTCCTACATAGAAACCTAAAAATTATAAACAAATCTAAATGAGTTAACATATAATTTAATATACAAGTCATATATTTATAGCTTATCATTCAATAATGTTTTTACTAAAATAGAAATAAAAATGATCATAAATTTAACTCATACAATCATAGTTGTGGAATAATAATTCTAAATTTGTGAAGCAAAGCTTTAAATTTAAATTCACACTTCTGTTAAAATGAAATCCGCATTTCGTGAGCTTAGAAGCATTTAAAAATAAATTTTACACCTTACTGTAAAAAAATTAAAATTACATTATTTTCTAATTTAAGCTAATAATTTTATTTAAACCAATTATTTATATAAAAAATTGTCAGTCTAATTATTTTTTGAAATTATTAATCTGGTATCTAGATAAAATATACCACTAAATATTAATCCCTTTGTCCTATAGTAAATGAATAGTTAAACGGGAATTATTGAAGAATGCAGCTGTAAGTTATGTTGTAGCACAAAATTGCCAAGCCTCCAATCAAAATTAATGTTTCATAACATCTGTTATTTATTTTGACACATTTGCATTTTTAGGTTAACTATTTTCTATAATTGAAGCAAATACATCTAATGCAAATTTTCTAACTAATTTAAGATGTGAAGGTATTGTGGTTCTTAAAACCACCTAGGAACTCCGTAACAGGTACGCCCGTTGCCCTTAGGTTAACTATTTTAACTAAGTATTAATTCAATCCAATTCAAGTTTTAAATTAATAATTTTAACTAAGTATAACTTATAGTTAATTCATTATTTTAACTAACTGTGAATCATAACTATTATTTGAAATTTCATCCTCTGATAGAAATCGATTGTTTTATTTCAGTTGAATATCAACTTATTGTAAAAGTAAGATGAAAAGACAAAGAGAGTTTTCAAGCAAAGATATAGTTGAGATTGTCCAGTTCTTGATGCATCAAAAGAAAAATGAAAAGTTACTGAAAGGTGCAATTATATTGGTTGTCAAACAATTTAAGTGCACTAGAATGATCATATCAAGAATTTGGAAACAGGCTTCCGAAAATAATTGTCAAGGTGAATCTATTAATTGCTAATGCTAATCTATCTAATTGCTAATGCTGATTCTAAGAAAAAAAAATCACAAAGTTGTGGACGTAAATCCAAAGATTATTTAGAAAAACTTAGGTATATTCCTCTTAGCAGAAGAGGCACCATAAGATCAGCAGTTTAAACCATTGAAGTTCTCAAATCTACATTATTCTGAACTATAAAAAATGGCAAATCCATAAAACGAGGACTTCCATACTCATCTACTGATATAGGTAAAGCAACGCTTCGCAGTCAAGGGATCCTACCTACAAAGTTAAAAGGAAGTAACGAAATTATTGAAAAGTCCAGAAACTATCTGAACCCTCAAAATAAAAATTAGGAATACTATTTTTAATTTATTGTTTAATTTAATCTAATTTTTTGATAATAAATGTTGTGTTCTATATTTATTTTCTTTTGCTAATATTATTATGGGACAAATTGAATTCAACTGCTATTATTATTATGTGACAGAGGGAGCATCAAATAATTTGATGTGCAAACAATGCTATTATTAGTTATGTTACTTAGTGAAAAAAAGAATTAAACCTTTTAGTAAGCAATTAACTAATCGCAGTAATTAAAATAATAACACTTAATAAACTTATGCATATTAATTGTTTTTTGATTTACAAATACATATATCTCTCTACGATATTAATTAATGAATTATATAGTAATTAATAAAAATTAGTTATTACATAATTTATAGAATATATATATAGTAATATAAAAAATGAATTAATTACTTATTTCTACGGCGTAAAATTTATCAACTGTTCTGCTGTTGACAATACAAATAAAAATATCATAAGTTATTGTAATAGGTTATAATATTGTAAAGTATAAAATAATTAAAATTCTAAATACTGGAAAGCAATATATATACAAAGAAGAAAGATATTTAGAGTGTTTTATGATATTGAAATAAAATTTACAAAAAAAGTATACGCAAATAAAATTCTAAAAATAAGTATATGTCATATTTTACAAAATCTGACATAACGAATTATTTTATAGGATTATAATAAACAATACCTAGGAACTAAATAAACTTTAAAATGCCCAAACATTAAAGAATTCATTGCTTAACTCTTAAACTTATTACCTGCTCTTGTACATTTAACCCAATCTAAGAAATTTTTCCCAACCTAACACAAAATTCTGAAAAACAAAATATTAGGAATAAAAGGAAAGCGCCTCAAAAACAACAACAACAACAAATAACATTAATAAAAAATACTCGGAAAAAGGTTTGTATAGGATGATTGCCAAAACTGACTTGCAGAAGGGACATTATTAAAGGCGCATTATACTTTATCAATGCATCTTTAAGGTCAACAACAACGTTAACAAAAAGTTCGTAATTGTTTACTTACAGAAACTGCGCTAAACAGAGTTTAAAATATATTATTTTCATTACATGTACTTTTTCTTTTCAAAGACATAATCTTGTTCAAAAAAGTTTTTGCTTGAATTCAAATAACTATATTTTTTTAAAAATTGTTTTCCTATTTTCAAAGGACAAGAATCTTTTAGTGATTTTGATAGATAAGGGAAATGATTTATGGGAATACTTTGCAATTGAATACCAAAGTTGTTTGGTGCTACTCTTTTTAAAGAATATAATGGAATTGGCTGCCAAGTAATTTGTATTTTTAAAGTTAATTTTTAATCTCTATAATTAAAAAATAAAATTTATTACAAGAAATAACAAAATTTTTATAATTTATAGTATTTTGTTATTAATAAATTTATTCAGTTTATCATCCTTTCATAAAAGAATTAAAAATATTTATAGCAATAGTAGTAAAAATAAATAATTAGTTGGCGATTTGAAAAATAGATGGCAGCACGTTTGAATTATTAATTGATAGGACAGAGTTCACTTTTTCAATTAACTTTTCTAATGTTCACTTTAATAGGAAGCAGCATAAAATTACGATTATTCTTTTCCCAGCTCTGAAAATTGTATGTCAGAAATAATGACAATTGATCAGTTGTAATCCTATTTTCCCTTATACAATGTGCAGTACTTTACAGCTGAAAGTATTAGTGTACATGAGCAGCTAAAAGTACTAAAATACACAGCAAATGAAAGAACTTATCAAAGGGTTAGAACAATTTATTAATCCAGTTTTTTAGGGATTCTCTATGTTAAAGTTTTGATACGAATTGGTAAATAACCGAAAAGATTTTAAATCACAAAGCATTAAATATTCGTATTCTTTTAGCATGGGACATCTGTCTGCAAAACGTAATGAAATATTAAATTCGGCGTCTCAATATTTCGTTACTTGTATTTATTGAACGTCTGATAGTTTGTTGGTGGCTGACTGTCTGATAGTTGTTTATTTATAGTTGTTTAATTATTGATAGTTTATCTTTTATCACTTATTAATTTTTGTAAGTTATTTTCTTATTTTGGAATAAACATATTTATATATATTCTATTTTGTTTTGTTTTTGTTTGATAATCTTCAAGTGAATATTAAATTGAATTTTATAAAAACATAAAACCTTAAAAAAAATTTTTTTTCGATAGTTTGAGTGTTTTTTTCTCCTTACTATGCAAGGGCTGGAACGTATTTCATGTCTCCCTTTTTCGTTGTGTCCTACTAGTTCCATGTTCCTTTTTTTCTGAATCAAAGTTTAAGACCAAACATAAATTAAAATATAAAGAATTAGAGAAAGATTTCTCATATTCTAAAGATGCCTTAATCTGACGTTCTGCATTCATGTTTTGAAAGAAATTATTCTCAAAACTGGATATTCATTGCACAGAATTTGTCATTCAAATTTTGATTTTTTCACTAGAATAAATTAGTTTAAATATAGTTCGATAGCTAATTATTAATAAAATTTAATATATATGAAAAAATTCAAATGACTAAATTTTTTTTTTTTTTGGAATCTTTTTTCGACCTTCTAATAAAAGAATTGAATAAAAGTGAGCACTATGATACTTAATTTAATAATGAAAAATCCAGATAAGGGAGAGAAAACAAAAACAATTATTATAACATATTTATTTCCTCTCGTTAAAAAAAGAATAATTTTAAATTGTTTTAAACCGCCCAATTCTATGAAGTATGATAGTATCAATAGCTGGGAAAAGAGAGTTTTGATATTGCTCTCCAATGAAAAATAATTAATTCTTGGCCACTTTTCTAATGAAAAGCGTAAATTGCAAATTTCACGTACAAAAATGTTAAATTTAGTACTAATTAGAATTCTAGGTTTTAAAAATCGACGATTTGATAGAAATAAATTTCAGGTACAAAAATGTTAAATTTGCTAATTAAAATTCTAGGTTTTGAAAATTGACGATTTGACAGAAATAAACTCATTTACAGGCATTTTGGTACACTGTTCTTCATCTAATTTTCTTTTGTTATAAATCAGTATGTTTAATTATTAGTGTAAATTTACTTATAAGACTTTTTTACATTCTTGTAAGCGGAATTCTCCAAATTTTGATAAAGTGAAAACTAAAATCTAAACAATCAATATGTAACTTTACATGCTTTCAAAAAACTATTCGAATTTAAAATAAATTTTTTTAAATGTCTAATATACAATAATTGTTTTGATTGATTTATTAAAGTAAATACAGATAAATCATTTTGGTAATGCCATTTTTGATTATTTTCAATGAGTTAATTAATAATTACTCATTGAAAATCATCAAAAATCCATCAATCATTATAATTTACTATAAGATAAAATTTACAGTGGTTTTATTTGTGGAACGAATAAGAAAATTGAACTTCTCGATAAAAATTTCACTTCGATATTGAAATCGACTTTTTAGTATTTTAATCACTTCTACGTATATTGTTTCGCTTTTACCTCTTTATAATTAGGACAATTATTTTACTTTAAACCATTATTTTACTTTAAAATGACAATTATTTTACTTGCATTTTAAAAAAACACCTTTGTTCAGCGCAGCATTGCCAAATCTGGCTCTTGTGCCATTAAACCCCACCAACCAACCAATCTCAATTTAAAAAAAAAAAAAAAAATTTACCATTGTTTCCATATTTTTACGAATTTGAAGCCATATTTTATATTAAAACTAGTAATTTACAAATTGAAAAACTGTAAACTATTTGTGGCTCGTAGGGAACTAGACGCAAGTGTATAAAAATAAAACGTAAATATGTCATAATTTAATAACGGTCGTATTGAAACTGGAAATGTAATTTCAGTCGTTAAAATAATTTCATTCTAATTTTATCACTAAAACACAATACCGCACCCCTTTACAAGCCACTATATTACAACTATTTTTGAAACAATCGCAATAAATAAATAAATAAATAAATGATGGCCATTTCGCTTCTCACACAGATAATTTTGCACCACTGTGATCATTTTACATTTATTTAGGGAACATTAATGTTACTAACAACACCAATAAGAGAATAAAAATCTAACGTCAAAAATAAAAAATCTGCAAATTTTAAAGATTGCAGGACAAAAATGCCTTCACAAAGAAACAAAAAATGTACTCATAAATACAATAAGATATTAAGGTTATTATTTGAATGCATATTGGCATTGCAACTTCATACTTGAGTTATGCTCATTAGCATCGATTTCGCATTTTTTTGTCCTGTTCGTAAGAAAAGGGAGGAAGCAGATGGAGTGGTTTACAAAAGTCTCCGACCACTTATATATTTTCCATTAAAAAAAGTTTTTATCTTTTTACAACTAATAATAAAGTTCTTTATAAATAATTTCGTAAAAAAATATATTCCCAAAACGTGCATTACAATTTCTTATTTACTTATATTGCAGGAATATGTCATTGAAACTGAAATGGATTTTGAAAACCATTTGTGTGAATGTTTTATGTGGTTATTTTTGTGAATTTGTTTCCAAGAACTTATTTATGCGCCTTTTTTTTTTAAAGGAAATAAAAATGGTTTCGTGCACGAAATATTTGTAGTATAAATAAAAATATTTCATGTTTTAAAAATTTCAGTATGAGTTGCATTTTAATTATTTGTTGAAAGATTCTTATGATTAAAAAATAAATTCAAAGGAAAATAAATAAAATTATGAAAACTTTAAAAAAAAATAGAAAATAGCTTAGGTGAACAATTAAGAATTAATACAATCAATTCAAGCTATAGCTCTATAAAAGAAGACATAAAATAGGGAAAAAAATAAAATATTATTCTGAACAAATATATTTATTGGTGTTAGATATGTAATATAACATATACATGTTATATTATAAATATATTATATGTTATATTATAAATAATTATATATTATAGTTTTTATATTTTT
>BPLQ01014830.1:1461947-1549579 GCA_021605075.1 Caerostris darwini
CAACTAATAATAAGTTCTTTATGAATAATTTTGTAAAAAAAATATAATCCCGAAACATACATTACAATTTCTTATTTATATCGCAGGAATATGTTATTGAAACCGAAATGGATTTTGAAAACCATTTGTGTGAATGCTTTATGTGGTTATTTTTGTGAATTAATAGGAAATAAAAAGGGTTTTGTGCACGAAATATTTGTAGTATAAATAAAAATATTTTTGGTTTTAAAAATTTCTGTATGAGTTATATTTTAATTATTTGTTGAAAATTTCTTATGATATAAAAAACTAAATGGAAATAATTTCAAAAGAAAATAAATAAAATGTTGAAAACTTATAAAAAAGGGGAAAATAGCTTTAGAAGAACAATTAAAGAATTAATACAATCTAGCTATACCTCTATAAAAGAAGATAAAAAAGTGAACATAATAAAATAATATTATTTTGAACAAATACATTTATTAGTGTTAGATATATATAATATAACATGTATATATAATATATATATTATATTATAAATGTTATATTCATTATATAACATATATTTATTTCCAATGGCGGATACAAAAGACACAACTGGAGCCAAACAGAGCAACACAATATAAAATAGCAAATGGCAACAGAAGAAAAATCTATGAACCCATTCGGCACCTAGCCTCCCAATATCTCTTCCACAAAGATGAGACAGAGAGCGCAGGACAACGTCGAAAGTGAGCACAGTCCATAAGTTCCCAAAATTACAAAGCCTACAGCAAGGATCTTCAAGGACATTTATGCATTGTAAATGCCTAGCAAGTCAATCGTGGCCAGTTATGAGACACAGCTGCCTTCATCGTAGGCCATCCAGAAAGATTTGAAATATTGTTCCACCAAAACTTTGGGGAATTTCTCTCCAAAAGCTCTTTATCTAAGTTGTTCTTGAGGGAAAGGGAATGATTGAGGTTCTTTAATGAATAATCTTACATAGTTAAAAGAGACTTCATCATCAAAAGTTTAAATGATCACTGACCCTTTTTTTACCAGTAGGTCAGTTTTTTCATTACCCTCTACGTCGCAGTGGGCTGGTATCCACTGCAGGCAAATAATCTTATTTTGGCAAGACAGAGACCTCATAATAGATTGGCAGTTCTTAAGAGCTTCACCCTTGTAGAATCAGTCGCCTTCAAGGCGGCTGGCTTTTGAGTCGTATAAAATGACAACTTTAGAAAAATTATTTATGTGACACTGGAGCTTAGAAAAGGCAATACGAATGGCCTCAATCTCATCGTCGAAAGCAGCTTTAAGCCTTCCCATTCAGGAATAGAAAGTAAACGAGTCACAGTAGACTGCTGCTCCAGAACTAATGCAATTTTCCATGCGAGAACATATATACCATAACATTTTTTATATACACTCAAGAGCCAAAACATTATGGCCACCTGTCAATAACGAATTGGCCCCCCTTTGGCGCGCAACACAGCTTTAACCCGCCTTGGCATGGATTAATACCATCATTTAATACCAGTTAAATACCACTTACACCTGATCACTTGCCTTCCACGTCATCCAGGCGAGTTCATTGCAAAATGTAGGGGTGGTCATAATGTTTTGGCTCTTGAGTGTATAAGAACTTTTATCTCTTAATTTAGTAAACTTATGATGTAAAAGAAATTAAATACATTTGAAATGGACATGAAATGCAAATTAATAAAGTTATTCTTATTATTTATGAAAACCCACTTATAAAAATGCAAGAAGATTAGAAGCTAACGAAAGAGGAAAAGTTTCAGAAGAAAATCTTCCATGAAAGAAAGATGAAATCGTATTTCGAAAACCAATAAAAGTAATTTCAGTTTTTTAAAAAATTTTATAATATAGTTGAGAGAATTTCTTGATTTAAAATGTTTGACAAATCTGTAAATCTGTTTTAACAAACCACAGAAGAATATGCATTTAAGACTTGTTATAATTGGAGGGGAATTTATTTTATTGTAAGGCTATCAGAATCTAACTCGAAATCTGAGCATTAGAATGCAAGAATGATTTGAAAATGAATTCGCAGAAATTCCAATGCATCCAGGAAACAAAGTGAAATAAATTCCTATTAAAGAATGTGATGGGAGACGAAGAATGCACAAATCCATTTATAAGAATTCAAAAGAATGATTAAGCGATGAATATATGCCGGAGGAGGAACACTTCTTAAAATTGTTTTGCATTTTCTTAAGATATTCCAAATTGATTTAGAACTGCTTATAAAGAGGTAGAAGGATTTAATGAGTTCTTGTAGTTTTTCAATCCATGAAAATACAAAAATTATTGAATTATTTCCCACTAAATATTGTCCTCAAGAAGTTGTTAAAGATTTTTTTTAATTCCAAAAGAATAATTGTAAATTCTTTAATAATACTCTGTACACTGATTAACAGTTTTTTTATAAAGGGAATACATTAAAAAAGGCTTAGATGAGGAAAATGGGAGCTAGCACCCCATTAATTATGTTGAAATGTAATAAAAATTGTAGAAACAGAAACTAAAGGAAGAAAAATTTAGTTAAAAAAGGGTAATAAAAAGTTAAAAAATGAATAAAAACACAAAAAGGTTTTCTAGTTTAATTAAGTAATCGATTACACAATGAAAGTCCCAATTGGTGAAAGTTCTATTCAAATATTACCAATCTTATAAAAATTCAAAATGCTTTTTTAGCAAATTTTTTTTGTAAAGAATATAATTGAAAGCATTTGTTTATGATGAACACCATATAAATGCGATAATTTGAAGAAAAAATAAAATGCCTAGCTGTACTGAAAGTTAATACATCGAGTTGAGGGTTCAGAATATTTTGTATGAGTATACGGGCTTAGATAAAATTCATGTGTAGATCACTAAACCAGACAGCGATAATTTTTTTGAACAGAACACACACAAAAAGAAAGATAAATAAAAAATATGTCACTAAATTATTTTTTTTATCAATCGTGCCAATACACAAGGGAAATAGTGAAATCTAAATATTCAACAACAATTTAAATTAATATTTAAGGCTAGAAGTGACATGAAAGATCAGAAGTATTGCAACTGGATCACTGAAATTTTTCAACTTTAGCAATAAGGTATACACAGTTTTGCTGAATGTAATCAGTAATCAGTATCACATTCTTAGAAAATATTTTCTGAGATTTAGAAGTTACATGAAAGAATTAGAAATCATACATATTACTGAAATGCTTATGCATGATTTCTAAATCTATAATGAATAATCTTTGGGTAAAACAGCACCGATATAGTAATTCCTAAATGGAACTGGTAATAAAAATTAAAATACATTAATAGAAAATAAAATTATTGTATACTTAAAGTTCTTTATATATTAAAATATTGTTCAATATGATAGATTTATTCACAGCAGTATTTCTAAATCATAGCTTTAATACTTTAAGATCAAAGGATAGGATTTTAAGTTTGAAGTGCTATTAAAAGTAAAGTTTTCATTCAAATCCTTTAAAATTAAGTATCTGAATAAACAAATCATATAAAGAAACTTTAAAAAAATAGCAAATTATTAAAAAAAAGTCAACTACGCTGAAATATTTTCTAAAGACGAAAATTTTTGTTTCATGCAAATATGATTGATAAGATATTGAATATACTGCAGTTAAAAAAATCAAAAGGTTATTTTTGTTTAATCTATTTACTATTTTTTTTTCTTCTAAGGTTTCCAAATCTGCTTGATTTATAGTAAAAACTAAAAGTTTGATTTTTATTGTATTTGGATTAGTTGCAAATGCTCAGTAAATGCGAGAAAGCTGACGTAAGCTAGATTATCTTTAACGTCAATATCTCCAGTCGGATTATATGAAATCTTTCGTGATGCCACTTCAGATAATGCGCTTTATATTATTTAATTTTACAAAGTGATAGAGTATGATGAAAATTTTTCACTTTTTCCAAATTTAAGCTGAGCAAAGCCACTTTTAAAGGTACAATTTTATAAAATAAATAATTTTTTTGATTATAAATTTTTAGTTAGCTGTTTTCAAATGCAAAGCATTTGACTATGAAGCTACTCTTTATTTATCACTTATTTTATCTAAAATAATGGTGCGAATTTAAGATTTTCTTTGTTTATTTATAGTAAAATAAGAATTAAAGCAATCTAATAAAATAACTCGATATAAATAGCGACAGAAACCGTAATTGTTGAAAACTAATCATAACTATTTTAACGGAACCTTAACTGTTGATAACTAATCCTTTTCTTATTCATAAACTCAAATAAAACCATTACCAGTAAGTTTTATCAAACTCTCAATTACATATAGGAATAATATTTACATATTATATCGTAATGATATTTAAGAAATGTTTTATTCTCACATATTTGTTATGTAAACTATTATACTTATATTGTAGTTAAAAAATGCTTAAATTTGTTTTGAAAATATTTTAATGCCACAAATATATCAAAAATAAAACTATAAGCTTGGATGTTTCAATGTTACAAAATTTAACAACATACTAAATAAATTATTATGCTTTATATGGCTTATTATATTATAAGTAGACTGGATTCACTCTGTTAATGTAATTTTGGGTTTCCAAACTAGGAGAACTGGATTCGAAACCAAGTCAGTAAAAAGCTCCCACGTTTATGTCAGATAGAGTAGGATAAATCTATAAGCTGGGAAGTGCTTCTCTTGTGTTGCAGGAGGAGGGGAGATGGAAATATACTCCCAGATGCCATCCTAGTGATTGTTTGTTCAAAACTGTGGTGCAACGTAGCTTATGACAGTCAATAGTAGCGGTTATTGTTTGACTGTCCTTGTAACTATTTAAATGTCCTATAACTATTCAAATTTTAATTTAAAATATTAAGTTCAAAGTTAATGAATCCCACTGAGGATAGTGTAAAAAGACATTACAAATATTTTTTTCTTTTTGGTGTGATAAGTGTTGAACGGAAATGAATTTCTAATGTTCAACATGAAATTAAATATTGAACACAAAGACAGAATACGGATCACTATAACTGTTATTTAGATTTATATACAATTGTATTTAAATCAAGATATATTGCAAAAAAATAGTTAACTAATAACGAATATATAATATTTAGCTATAAAGTCTAGAGTTCAGTCATTTGGGTAGAAAAAAATTGTGATATCTACTAAGTACCTGAATAACTACCATGGCAACTCTTTTCTCTTCTAAAACTATTTTTTCAACGGGAAAATACCCAACGTGTCCCATAACCTGATCTGATAAAGAATGTCCCTGAAGTATCAAGAAAAGTTTTAAATTATTGTCCTGTCTTCTGCAATTGTCAATGTTATTAAGGATCAGCAATTTATGTTCTCAAAGTAACTGTAAAGTAAGTGATTTACGAAGCCTCAAGAATCCACTGATTATCTATTAATATCAAATACCCTAAAAATGTAGTCATTCTGAACAAGCAATTTTTACGAGTGCGAACTTTTTTTGACAAGTGGTCACAATTTATAATTCTTTTTATATATAACGCGATAAAAAATATTATTGAGGTGTGTAGTTTATTTAAACTTAATTAACCATATGGTGAAAGAGAAATATTCTACATGCAGTAAATCATGGTATGAAAATATTATTGATTACATGTATGATCCGTTTTTAGGATTACTGATTAGTTATAACAACTTTAAAAATTGTGATGTGGAGTTCTATAATGACTCCAAGTTCTAGAAAACAAGTTTGGTTTGTCGCTCTATGGTCATTTTTTTTTACAAACTTTAGGCTAATTAGACAGGGATCTATAGTTTAACGGGGATTCCGAACTACTAACAAACATCCATGCCACCGCCAGGATTGGAACCTGAAGCCTGTGGTGCCGAAGGCCAGAGGGCTAGCCAATTGGCCATCAGTCTCCTAGAATACCGGGCTTAGAAGATCAAGTAGATGTGGCGAGTCCATGGCAGATGCAGCTTTAATATCATTGAAGAGTACGAAAAGGAAGAGGAGGTTAGATTTAATGCCATTCCTTGTATATAGTTATGCATTTCAAGAGGACCACAACCCCTATTTACCTATCAAGGCAGATTGTCGATTCGAAGCGAGACCTTCTCAAAATCTCTTCAGAGTCTACTCGTTTTCAAAGCAGTGATTGTAGGGGATTCGCGTTCTTTTGCATGCTGGCCAGAGTACCACTGGGTCTTTAGAAATGAAATTACTCAAAAGTTATTAATCAGGAATATTTTTAGTATTCAAATTATAAAACAAATGAAAACGTTTCAAACTGATTGGTATACTTTTCAAGAGAAGAAATCATTTTAGAAAACACATCTGCAAAATTAATCCTATTAAAGGAGTACATTTTTCAGAAGAGACAAAGATACCGAAAAAGATTTAATTAAAAATATTCTTTAGAGGCAAAATCAACATTTTAAGTAATTAAATTTGTTTTGTTTACCAAGCAACATCAAAAATTAGAAAATAATTTAAGAAATAATTATAGATTACCACCAAGAAAGCTATTAGAGATATAAATATATGGCGAAAAATTTCACCCACATTCAATAAGGCAAGTGTAAGATAACAATAGTTTAAAATCTACCCACATAAGATTTTGCATCTTAGAAGATTCTTTCACACAACAAGGGCATTTTCTTTACATCTTAAATTTGCCCCATGGGAAAAATCAATCAGTGCTTTTTAACGATGTAATTTTAGCATTTTAAGATAATCGATTTATAAAAATATCGTAGATTCATTTCATATTAAATATATATTTATCAGAACTGCCTTTTAATCAATTAAACACAATTTTTTATTTTTTAAGCTGTTAAAGTTTAATAGATATATAACATCATTTTAATGACATAATTATTTAATTTTTTTGCGTAGACTAATAATATACTAAGATGTTAAAATTTCTAAAAATATTAAAGTACTTAAAATTAACACATGTTTTATTTTTGATCAGTATATTTATTGAACTTTATTTTTAAAAATCCATTTTTTTTTACTGGTTCTGAATATTTGATAACCAAACTTATATAGAAGAAGAAAAAAATCTACAATAGAAGCACACAGTTTGTTTCGTAAGAAAATGATCGATTCCAGTTTATTTAAAAATAAAGGAATAGTTTATCTTTAAATCATTACGTTATTCTGATCCGACTAAATAAAACACACCATGCCTTCCCTGGTAGAGGTAGTTTTATTTATTCCGTTTTTAACTTCTTTTTTTCCTCAAGATCGTGCAATTCTGATTCTGAATATTTTCTTTTCTATTACAGACAATTTTTCTTAATAAATTTTCTTGAGGTATTAACTGGTAAGTTTTTCATTATTCTTTAAGCATAAAATAATTCAAGCGAATTTAGATTTGAAGAAGAAGAATTACTTATTAGATACTGAAGAAATATTTTAACGTTTTTATGTACAGAGCAGTAGTATCATATTGTTAAGAGAATAGATTTATGTAAGAAAAAATTACGTGTTTTTTTATTATAATTGTGTAATGATGCACAAGAAATAAAGTTATTAATAGATGGTTAAATCAAAACGTATTATAAAATTTTTTCATACTTGTAAAGGAATATTAATTACAGTTTAGTTGACTGTGATTAATATTAATTTTTTGAAGTGACTTAATGTTAAGAAAAAAGCATATTAACTTGAAATTTAATTTATTATTAAAATAACTTCTTAAAGGCTTTGGAGTATTTCTTAAAAATTCATTTATTCATAACTATTTACTTATTTTAATAATAGTCAAAGATTTCACTTAAAGTTTCTTAAATGCATGAAATGCATATAGGTCTTTAATCAGTGTTATCCATTTGATTAAAAGTTTATATTTTAGAGCTCTTGAATACTTTCAAGTTTATTTTGGTTGAATTTTGAATTTTTTTTTGAATTTTTAGTTGAATTTAGAACTATCAATTTTCCATCATGAATTTAAAAAATGCCCAATTTAAGTAAAAATACCCAATTTAAGTAAAAAATTTGAATACTTAGTCAACTAAGTTGTATATAGTTTTAAGTTTACATGTGTAAAGTGTGATATCTCCTAAAAGCTATGGTGTTTTACGCCAAAGACCTTATGCTCCATAAAATATGCTCCTAACGGCTTGTGGTATATACAGAGTTATTTCCTTTTGAAGAACTTTAGAGGTAATTGCCTCTTAATCTAAACATTTCCCACCAATTAGTTCCAATATTGTTGGTGAGAGATGTTCACATATGCCGTCACAATATCTACCGAATCTTATTTTGGAAAGGAGTTTTTATTACACACGTCACCACTGGAAATGATACTAGGGTTCAATGTAAATTCTTAAGACTAGAATTTCATATATAGTCATTAAAATTCAATTAAGAATTCAGTACTTGATTTGATTTAGTTTGGTTAGGTCTGTTTGGTCTCTCTACTGTGATGTTTTGCACACTTTAGGCTAATTAGACTGGGACCTACAGTTTAACGAGGATTTCGAACCACTCACAGACATCCATACCACCGCCAGGATTCTAACCTGAAGTCTGTGGTACCAAAGACCACAGGTCTACCAGGCCGCTTCAGAACAAGGAAATACGATACCATTTCTTTTGATTAATAATAATATATCAATTTTTGGTATTCACAAACGAGATATACTGAAATTAAAATAAGTAAATACTAGATGGTATTTCATTACATTTTATGTCAAAAAAAGGTTTACCGTAATTTATATACCTCACTTGTAAAGAATAACAAAACAGGAGAAGGATTGAAAATGTAAGGTTCAAGTATTACTTAAAGTAACTTAATGGCTAATTCAACAAATACATATGAGATATTTTCCCCTGTTAATAAATCAACACATATTTTAATATATGAAATAAAATACAAAGAGTTGATTCACTTCTCTTGCAAGTGAGCGATATATTAAACAAAGCGCATTTTATTAACCATATAACTACTTTCTGAAACAAGAAAGGAAAATATGATTTGATAACTGAGCTTTTATTAACCCTCATCGCTTCTCTCATCTTCGAAACTGCTTATATCGAGTTTTAAACTCGAGAACCTGAACAGCTGTACTCTTGCAATCCAAGATTACCTCTTCATATAGTGTTAAGCTTAACTAGAGTGTTCCTTCCATGATTAATTGACCCAAGTTAGGGAATTTCTAGTTTTGCGGAAGTTCATTTCCTCCATAGGGAATTGAGAGGCAAAGTTTGAATAAGAGAACAACACATGATCAAGTGATAAGTAATTACGTACTTCAAAATTTTTAAATGTGGAACAACTTTCACCCTCAATTAAGTAGACGACAGACATGATTTTGAAGATTCTTTTGTCGATGAAAGATAAAGCGTCTGAGAGAAAAATGTTTTAATGGTAAGATAAATGACTTTGAGATTAAGTTTAAAAACCATTTTTATACAAGTAGAAAGGACACTTAGTTTTATCTACCAAGAAGTTAAAAATTGTTCTCAAGTGAGGAAATTTACAAGCGATCTAGTGCTCCTAAGATACTAAAGAAATACGAATTATTGGAACCTCAGTTTTTGAGCTTGATTACTAATGTGATCCAAATAAAAATTTTTAGTAATGGTAAAGGAGTGAACATACAGTCTTAATTGAAGTTAATACAGATGTAATAATCAGAAATGCTTTCGTTACATTGTGCTTAGGATATATTACTTTAATGAAGGAACTCCTATATACTTTTTTGTCACTAGAAAACCTTCGTTTTACTGAAAGTAGGCATGCCTAAAAAATGTCCTATAGTATGATTTCATTGAGGTTGAAGTTAAATTAAGAAAACTTCACATTAAAAAATATAACAATTACCTATCATTAATATTCTTTTATGTAGAATTCAACCATACTTAGTCTATTCAAGTGCATAAGGGATTCGACTCTTGGCTACTTCGAAGGAACGTTTTTTTTATTAAAGCTACTTAAAATAACAGACTGACAAGCCCTTTAGCAACATACGGGATATTTTTTCCACAAGAAACATAAATAGGATCTAATTAGAAACACCTCGAGTACATCTTTGAATGTAATGTAGCTTGCCCTAACAAGCAAGGTAAAGCTAAATCATTTATAGTAGATTAGTAGATTATTCATTTATAGTAGTCCCGTGACGATCTGAAAATATTCTTAAAACCAAGTGCTTGAGGTTGAAAACATATTATTATTATTAAATATTGCAAAAACAATTTTAAAAAACTTTTTTTTAATCAAATTATAAATTATAACATTGTATTTTGACTCAATGGAAATAAGTAAGAATAACAAAACGGAATGAAAACAAATATATAATGTTATTTTGTCGTGCATATGCAAGGGAAGATAAATTCTAGAAAAATACATAGGAGTAAGAATGTATATTTAAGGTATGCATGTATATTTAAGGAATGCATATTTATATATATTAAACAAATGACAAAATAAGGTGACCTTTTTATCTACTAAAATTCACATTTGTAAACTAATCAAATGAAGATATTTATAACCGAACCATCTACTCTAATATAATTTATATATTTTTGTTCATTAATTTTTTTATTACATCTCTTTTCAATGCTTAATTTTTTATTACCTGCTTTAAAACGTAATACACTTTTATTTTCATGTTAGGATTTGACAATGTAGGGAGCTTACTATTAAAAATTCTTGTAATACGCAATATGGAATCGATATATCTAACGGAATGAAATTCCACTCGTCGAATATACATTCCGAGGCATTAGGGATTTATTTGAGTGTATTTTAATGTAGAGATCAGGAAATGCATTTAGACAAACCAACGCTGAAAATTATATTTGCATGCATGCACATAGGATGTTCTAGTTATTAAAAGGAATGTTACTGTTTCATCATACTCAGAAATAACAAATTCATTTAATGCATTTATATATTAATAACTTTACAGTTAAGTTAATAAGTTTTATTTATCCATTTATGAAATTAAAATAATTAATAATTTTGTGTAATTAATAATTATAAACTAACCCAGAAAAGAAGAAAACTGAAATTTCATATTGTAAGCGAAAATCTTTTAATGAAATTTTTTTTAAAAAGTTTGAAATCATATAGATTTTCTAATAAGAATGTAATCAGCACTCATAAGCTAACTCTTATTTTGAAGACTCATCCATTAATATTAACAATGAGTAAAATCTATCAAATTATTATTTAAATTTTAGTTATATAGTCTTCAGATTTTTCCAGAAGTGTACACTTTAATCTTATGAACATGATTGGAAAAAGGTAATTTAATATGAAACAAACTCCTTTTCAAATTTAAGTCTTTTCATAGAAGGCCTGTTCTAAATGTGAGCCGTTTTGTAATCATCATGGTCAATGAATTGAATACAACAGAAATATTTTTGACTTTACCGATAAACTAAGAAGTTTCATGCAAAATTTTTGATGAAAATAGTATTTAAAGCAAACCAAAGTTTTATAAATAAAAATGACATGATTTACAAAATTTGAACAATGTAATACATTTGTTTTACACTTAAAAAAAGCACATTATCGTTAAATAAAATAGTATTTGTTTATGCATTATGAACAAACTTATATAATTAGAAAAAATAACAGTTGATACTATGAGTAAAAAACAACAAATAAATTACCTCATATCAGATAAAAATTTCATAAAATAGTAATAAATTCGTGAACACCTGGAGATTTAATCCATACAAATACATATGAGCCAAATCAATAATCTTTAAAAAAAAAATTTACTCACTTGCAATAGAATTTGTTTTTAGGAATTAAATTCACAATGTTGTCGATTCTTTAACTATTAAGAAAGCCATACTTACCTTCTTCATTTATTGTTTTAAGGTATATATATCTTTTATAAATAGTCAAATAAATACTTACTGGAATTTATAAATGCTTACCTGTAGAGCTTTTAAAGAAATTTAGTTTTGAATAAACATTAACATTATAAAGCAAATATTTATTGCGCATAATGCATATACATATTCATGAAAAAATATTATTCAGAGCAAAATAATTGTTAAATACAATTTTTAAAGTCTTTTTATTCTGAATTCTGATAATTTTGCATTATCAATAAAAGAAGATTTTTGTAACTATATTAATGAGATTTATTAATAGTTTTAAACTTTGACTTTAAATAAAATAATCAAAAATGACTATGCAACTCGATTTCACAATCAAAACGAACAAAAAAGCAAGTTGAAAGTTTGTAAAGACATTCATGGGTTTCATCGTCACATTCTAAAATATTCAATAAATTATATTTTATCTAATATATTATTATAAATATGCTCTTTATGTAAAGCTGCAATTCTTTATAAAACATTGTAAGTTAATTAACATAGTAACTTTCGAATTCTTTAATCAATCGAGATCCTTTATTATTTAATAAAAGATAAATGATCTTTGAGGAAATGCAGTTGTTAAACTTCTAGAGAAACAAGGTTAAGAAGACAAAATAAAATTGACAAACAATACAACGAATAACCAATAAGCAAAGAAAGAAAATTACCTTTCACATAATCTAAGCGTCCAGGAAGCTATGATCCAAAGCGAGACCATGAACACCAGAAGCACAGTTCCCGGACAAATGGTCATCAACGTCTTGAGGACGAACCTCGTGTTGAAGTTGATGCGATTGAGGGCTCCAATACTCCTGGACGAGGCATCAGTGAAGAGCTTGCTATGCAACAGCATCACCCTACAGATGAGGTAAAGGCGTAGGAACATGGGCAAGGACAGAGTGACATCAATTGGCACCTTACGTGACTCGACGATGCCGTTCTGATTAGCCAGTTTGGTGGTCCACGTAAAATAGTATTCCCCGGGAATGGGGTGGACGGCACAGATGGCCAACTCCAGAAAGATAAGCGATAGCCTTTGAGGTGTCATCGCAATCCTCCAATCGTCGGCACAATTGTCGATCATAAATAACTGGAAAAATAATATATTCAAAAACATAAGTAAAGCAAAAGCAAACGAAACTTTATTAAAAATGTTAAGTTCTTCAGGGACATTGATACCTATGTTTAATCTCCTTTAAATTAAAATTAATTTAATTGAAAATAAATTTAAAATTTTTGGAGAATTATTAAGTATTAAACATAATTCGTGCGGTTTTTAAAAGACAGTGTAATTAGTATTTGATGGGTCGGACAGACAATTACTTCATCTCAAACAATATTTTGTTTCATGTTTAGTATGCGCCATTTCGTTGAAGTGTGGACAACATAGGGTTTTTGAATTTGAAACATGATTAATGTTGTATCCAAAAAAAATGGCGGAAAGTTTTACTTTTATGTTTTAATTGGAAGAAAAGTTAAGTTGAAGCGCTTTGAATTCTTGTAGAAACTTATGAGGTAGAAGCTTATAGCTGAAGGAACATATCAAAAATGGTTTAAATGATTCAAAGACGGCAATTTTAATACGGGAGACCAAAAGCATCTTGGTCTGCCGAAAACATTAATACACTGCTAAAACTTAAGGAAACTATTAGTTGTGAACGTTATCGACTGCAATGGATGAATTTGAGCCGAGTATTGAAAGAATAATGACCGGAATACGAGGAAAGATGCGACAAAGTCATTTTTCAACATGGCAATGCTTGGCCACTAGTTGAGAAGTAAATAAAAAACTATTTGGAAATGCTTTGAATGGTGAGTTATAAACTGCACACCACAATGCTGTCCAGATATTGCTCCTTTTGATTACCACTTGTTTCTATCTGTGATATATAACTTGTCTGAGCAGTACCATATTCTTTTGAAGAAGCCAAAAATTGACTTGATTCGGATCTTTTTTTATGAAAATGAATTTTTGTCTTGCTTGAGAGAGAGGGGAAATGCAGTGTCCAGTGATGAAAAATATTTTAATTGATTCATTAATTTTTTAAATAAAATAAAAGTCTTTTTTTTTTAGAAAAAACGGCGCACTTATTATGTTTAATAACTAACATTTACTAAAAATTCTTTGAACGACGAAAATAAATATTTTGTATCATGCCAATTCTGATATTTTTTTTTCAGTGTAATAAATAATATTGGTTTGTAAATATTGTAACTTTGATCGGCAATGGCTTAGTCTACAACATGCTGGAATTTTGAGCTGAAGGAACTCGATCCGACAAGCGATGCTGGACCAAAAGTTCCCAAGTCTATGCCGGTGGATGGATATGATAAAACTGAGACTGGAAAGTCCAGTAGTTGGATTCGAAGAGGTGGGCAAAGGATGTGACCCCCTTTCTGCGAATTTCATTCTTGGGGATATTCGTATCAAATTGCTTTGGCATAATGTGTGTTCAGTGTAGCATACCTTCTATGGTGCAACCTTGATAATGCTGAATGTGTTACTTATTTGCCTTTCTAGTAGCAAATGACCTCAGATCAAAGTGTCCCGGCATTCGAAACAACTACATAGATATTGTAATATTAGACTGTCTTAGTTACTACCTTAAAAATCCTCCAAGATATCATAAGAACAATTATGTGAGACAAATTCTCTACAATTGTGTAAAACATTAGAAATGGTATACACTAAATTTATGAAATATTTTTGTTCACAATTTATCAAAATCTCAATGCCAACATATGTGACCATTACTTTTTGCATATTTATTATTTTTTTAATTTTTATGGTAAAAATTTGAAAAAATTGAATTGATGTCAATATAAAATTAATAAAACGTAATAAAAAATCCTTTTTTCTTTTTAAAAATATTTCTTCTGAATATTTTAAAATGATAAAAAAAAACTATCTGCAAAATAAAAGAAAAATCACTCTAAAAGTATATTAAATGTCAGATTCTACCATTTATATTACTGCAAAGCAGAACCATAGAAATATATATCTTGGCAGACAATTTAAAAGTCGAATTGTGAGATGTTCTATATTTTAAAGTATATTTCAGGCAATAAAGCATGCTTTATTACCAGAGTTAACTTTCATCCCTTGTTTCTCACAGATTTTCTTTTTGTTTCATGATAATTCTTTTGGATATTTTTGCACAAACAAATTAACAAGTTGCAGATTACATTTGTCATGCAGAGAAGTTATTATATCTCTTATATTTAATACTAAACGCTTATTTTATGATTTCAAAATTTCTTCTTTCTAAACTCCTAACTACAAATTAGATTTGGAACTTTGAGAACGAAGGAATATCAAAACAAAGATAAAATTTTTATGATTCATAATCTATTCTCAATATTAAACAAAAGTCTGTGAACGAACAGCATCTGCAAGAATTCTTTAATTTATTGAGATGAATGAAAATCCTAAAAATTGTGTAGACGGATTAAGAAATAAAAAGAAATAAATGAAAGTCAAAATATTTCTCAAAATTTCCGATAAATATCCAAATTAAAAAATTTTTTCCAAAAAATTATATTGTGATAATATTTTTTACAAAAATGTTTGCAGATTAGAGTCAAGTTATTTATTTGTTGATGAAGGTATTAAGGTATAAAAACGTTTTAAATTTCTTTTTATCTAATTAAATTGAAAGTTTTAGAAATAACAAGAATCTATCAAATATAATTATTACATACTTATTGAATCAGCGAGAAGAAATTGTAATTGAATCCTAATTTCAATTTATTTAATAGTTAAAAAAAAAATGAATAATAGGGGGAAACAAAATAGAAATTGTCAAAAAAAAAAAAGTTTACAGCTCTTGACTAAATAACTTTTGACCTAAAATAATTTTCATTGATACATGGTAAAATTTAAACTCTTTAAATCGACCTCTTCTAAGATATTTACAAAAATTATTTTTTAATACATTGCTACATTAATTAAAACTGATTCTATTAAAAATATTCTTAAGGTCATCATGCTGAATTAGAAGTTCTTTAAAAATTTAAGACATTTAACAAAATATTACTACACAGTTCTTGCTTGTATGACCCTTTAAGAATAAAAATGATATAAAAATTTCAACCGAAGAAGTTGACCGTAAGAAGCATTAAAAAAAATTTATTCCGAAACATAATGTTGGAAATTTTTCTTTTAGGTACCCTGACAGCTGATGACCTATTTTTGTCTTTCAAGAGGAGGTTCTCATAAAAAAAAACTTATTTTTTGTTCTCATGAATTAGGAAAAAAATGAAGAAATTCTGTATTCTGAATTAATAGAATATTATTTCGAAAATATAGATGATACTTTAGATGCAGCATGATCAATGTTAAGTTCTTCAGTTCTTTTAAAAAATGTCCGAAGAAACTTCTTTCAGGTTGGGACATCTGGCATGGTGCCACAACAGATCCATTCAGATTTCTGAGGAAAATATATCAAAAGAGGAACACAAAAGAAAATCCTGGGAATATCGCACAATTTATCAAAAAAAAAAAAAAAATCTGAATATTGAATTATGTCTCGTAAATGTGTTATTATCATTACTCTATTTATCAGAAATTGAGATGATTATTTCTTTTTTGCTCTCACCACAATTGAAAAATTTTATGATAATATTAAAAAAGAGAAATTTTTAGACTAATTATATGTACCATTTAATGAAAGCTTTTAAATAAAAATTACTAAAATATTTAAAAAGAAATTATAGGAAAAGTTGTAAACATAGAGTGTAAATCTCGAAAAAATATTCAACATTAATGCAATTACATAATAGAAATGTACCATAAAAAATTATGGCTTTCAAAATAATTTTTCCTATTCAATATTTCTAAAGGAAAGATTGAACCGAAGAGTTTAGGTGGACAAATATATTTTCTCTTCAAAATAATTTTTATTTTTGAGTTAAAGTCTGGAACTGGAGGATTTGGCAAATTTCATCAAGTCAATATTTGCGAGAGGAGCATCTGATCATCTTCATAAATAATGAATGTCGATACTAGTTTGCTGAGTTGTTTGGTGAGAAGTGTAGTATGCGATACAATATATTTGTAATAAATCTCCACTCCTTCGAGGAATATTTTCCACACTTTTTTGTCAAGAATTGTTGAGATTGATCTTTAACGCCGACATCTGGTTTCAGTAGGATGATGTTCCCCCATACGCTGAAAGGTTAACAAAGAATGATGTTTCAACAACATTTCGAACTATTTTGTTGTATGATTTGAAGATATTGATTAGCTAGAATATTTGAATTCTGTACTTAATAGCATTTCTGTTAGAAGATTTGAAGGATATCTATCTAAAAATGTGTATCAAGGATTTAATTCGAATTATGTGTGCTATTTATCAAGCTGTGTAGCAGCTTGTTATGCAGAATTGACATCTATAGTTTCATTACATAATGGAATGTGTGCGATAGAAACCATATTCATAATACAATTTTTAAAATATAAATATTTTTTAACTTGGATCTTTTAAATATTTCAATTTCCCTACATTATTGTATTGATCTAATTATCAAATCTGTTATCATAGCTTAATTTTTATCCTCCGTCTTAACATTTATTCCGAACAGCGAGCTGTTGATGTTTGTAACCCTTCGAGTATTATAAATAGGATAAAACCGAATGATCAACTTGTATAGCATTTTTTAGTACTAGTAATCTTTTCCACTCCTTTGTTTTAAAATGCAAAGATGCATCAAATGTAATTCAAGAATTAGAATAAGTCATAAATCGCACTTCCATTCACATCTCACTTGATACGAAATTTTCCAGAAGATTTTCAAATTTAAAGATAATTTATTTCTTACAGGACTGCTTTAAATTAATGAAACATTTTTTGAGTTCAGATCCAACATCATACTTTTCAAAGAGATATTTTTATTAGATCTATTCTCAATCGAAAATGTCTTGACATGTTGGAATGCTATTTTCAATTTTCTGGAAATGTTAGATCACGGGCAGCAACTACAAAATAACTAAGCCTGGTAGGATAAAATTATTATTGTCTTCTATAGTAATTATGAAAAGACTTTTTTCTGATGAAAATTTGTAAGAATTTTAAAACATGCAATTCAATCTCCTAAATTTGTAACATTTGTTTTCCAATTCTTGAGTTGTTGAGTTGTTTCGTGAATAATTTTGAATTTTTTTTAAATTTTGAAAAATATTTATAATAAATGTTTTGATTACATTGGAAAATGATTTATTTCAACAGAAATAATATAAGTTTTCGTTATTTCTTACTATATTATTTCATATTTCTTTGAAGTCCTTCAATATTTTGTAAAGAAAATGTAATAAAAATTCAATGATGTAGTTAACATAAATAAATATTCATTATCTATAATTTCATATATTTAGTTTTCGACTTCTTAAAACTTTTCCACATAAAAGAATTACACTACAATCCTCATTTGCTATTATTAAAAATATTTTATTGAAAGTCATTTTTTTTATTATTTCTGGACAACCATTTTAGCCTTAACATGAATGACATAAATTTTGTTTTTCAGGGTTGTACTATAAAAAGCGCCTGCTGCTTACTTGTTACATCTCTTTGCAGGTACAAGTAGCACAGCCCTTTAGACAAACTACAGTTTCATACACGTTTACTTAATGGGCTTCCCCTTATCAGGAGTAGACTGCTTTAGATCCTAAACAAAGCCGTTTTTCTTTCAATAATGATCCAGTCTTCTACTGCTTTCTTCCCGCTGAGAAAACTCCAACATCCAATTCTTCATGTCATAATGTTGTTCCCATTCTCTAGTCTTTAACCAAAATTAATGTTTTGGTCCCATCTATTTTAGTTTGTGACCATGAAAACTATTTATTTTTTGTTTTATCTGTGTCTTTACTTGTTCAGTTGATTTTTTTTTGAGTTCCGAAATATATTTTATTTCTGTCTTATACGTGTCATTTGTTATTGTGAATTTAATGCTTATTTAACAAAGAATTCATTTTTCAATCTTTAATACTACTTAACTCCGTTACTAAAACATGCATTGTACTGGGCTACCAAAATAAACTTTCTCTAAAGCCACGATGAATGCCCTGTTGAAAAGGTTTTAGTCTAGCTTTGTAGATAATTTAATTTTCGTTTCGCTCTCTTGCATGTATGTCCAAAGTACTTTTCAAACCCGGTAGTTTTCATCGTTCGAGAAATTTTACGATTGTTTTGATTTAAAATCATTTCTTGTTTTGAAATTTCTTATAAGTGCAATTCAATAAGTTTTCTGAGTTGAAAATGATCCAGCCTTTTAATGGACGACAAAGTACAAAATCAATGCATTCAATCTTTTAAAACGGCTCCAGTAATTCAAGTGCACTTAATGTTGCTCCTTTTTCTTTAGCAAGATCGGCAATCGTTATTAGTTTTCGCAAACTAAGAATGTTAGAAAGAGCGTGGCTTATAACTGGCTAGAAAAGAAGAGTAGAAAGGGGAACTCCAAGCAACTTCTAAAACAGTCATCAAATAAAATTTACAAACTGGCAGGACTTTTAATATGAAAAATAATTGTTTTGAAGTTAAATTAAGCATATTATTTAATGTATAACTTTTATTTTGTGTAATACAATATTTAATTAGTGTTTAATAATTCTTATAAATTAAATTATAATGATCAATTATACTCGTATATATATATATATATATATATATTCGATAAAAAATTCGATATATATTATATGCATATCACATTTCTTTAAAATACTAAAAGAAAACCAAAAGTTGATGTATAAATCGTTATTGGAATGTATTAAATATATTTTTTTTACACATAAATAATGTTAGTGATGGGAAATGTCCATCTTAATTATTGAAAAGCTTTATAGTTAGATATTTGTAAGTCAAATATTATAGTGTTATTCATCAAATCTGATTGATTATTCATCAATTGTGAAAATATCAATGCTTTATATAATAAAATCTTTTCATCTAATAATTTTGGAAAAAATTTAGCGCTATAAAATAAACAACGAAGGAAAGCCAAACATCAGTGGGCCTGACCAGCTGAATGACGACACTTCGTGAATTATATTTTAGAATAAACTGTTTTTAAATATCAGGAGGAAAAGTTTATTATTTTCAACTGATACAGTAAGAGACTGAAATTGAATTCAGTTTTCATTGCTCTCTCGACAACAATAAGTAAAGAAGAAGTAAATTGCTTAAACCAATGCGCTACAACGTGAAAAAAGTCAATGTCACAATGTTCATTTCTACTTTCTCATAGTTCTGTGATTCCCAAATTCCAGATCCTTGTAAACTGATACGTTCCAGAACAAGATAATTTGGCACATTTCATTTAAAACCTTCTAATTAGCATTTATTTCCCTGCAAAAATCCTTTAATGGATAAAATCTAAAAGTAGCTAAGAATGCCATCGATAATTTATTGACTTCAACAGAAAAATAAATAAATTGTCTTAAATTAAATGCCTTATTAAATAGATGAAGGAATGTTAAGAAACAATAATATATTAATAATGAATGACCCCTTTTCTTGGAAAATATAAATTATTAAATTTTTATTCTACCAAATTTCAAATATTTCTCTATTTATATTCTATTACATCAATTACACAGGGACTTCTTCGCAAATATATTTAAAGATACCACTTGATATCAATAAACAATAATATAAACATAAGGCAATTAATAATAAATATAAATGCCATTATAAATGATTATTATAATAGCATTTATTCAAATCATTGTTATAAAGGCATTTATAAAGGGGCATTTATTCAAATAATTATTATAAAGGCATTTATATAATGGCATTTATTCAATTATAAATGTCTTTATATTGCAGCATTTATTCAAATCATTATTTATTCACGAGCCACTACATAATATACCACAAATCAGATATATTTCGCAAATGTATTAAAATGAAACTTTTAAATGAAAACGTTTTTATTACGTTAGTTCCCCAAAACTAATTTCCAATAAAACCAAAGTTCCGTAGAATCCCGCAATAAAAATGATAAAAATAGCCAAATTTTAATGTCAGGAACATAATTTAAAATGCACTGAACGGAGAAATAATTTCCAATTTCCAGTAGTGAAATTCTATGACGATTCTTTTGCTCAACTCACTGCAAGAAAAAGTACCACGTGCGTGTTTTCAATTAACCTAAGCCATTCGAAAGTACCCCAGAAAGCAATCAACTACTGATAAATCACCATGAAATCTGATCTAAGAATGTATGGAATTACTTTCGATGTGATTATTTTGAAATAAGAGAACTGGATTTGGTAGATCGTATGAATAGAGGAAAGGGAAAAGACTCTTTTTTTGCAGCCCGAAATTCTAAATTCATTTAAAATGCATGGAATTAGATGCTCAGTTGCAAAGATTAAATTCCAGCTCTTCCAGTTAGAATTATTAGGTTGATCTTTGTAAATCTATATAATTAAAGGAATGGGAAGTATTTTTTCAGCTGTTTTTCGTTATATCGAAGAGTAAATTCTTTGCTGTGATTGTCTTGAAAAAAAAATTATATTGAGAGAATATTTTTTCGTGTTAAATGTACCAAGAAATTTATACAAAGCGAAATATTTGATTTCATACAAATTCATTTAAAAAATGAGAAAAAAAAATTGCTTTCAAGTTAAATGAAATAATTCGTTTTGTTCTGAGAAATTTGGAAGAAAATATTTAAATGGTTTTCGAAGTATCCTTTTAAAAATTAATTTTGATACCGATACTGTGTATGAATTCATCATCTCAAATTACTCAAATAAATTGATTTATATTTTTAGTTCTTAACAGTAAAATTGACTAAACTGAATTGGAAAGTAATTAAAATTTCAAAAGGTGAAAGTATTCCATGATAGTTTTGCAATATTAATAATATTCAAATAATTCAAGAACAAATTTTTTAAAAATGCTATTAAACCCTAACTTGAACATAAATACAAGAATAAAAATATCTGTGCAAAACGGAAACGAACTCTATACTTCTTTAGTTAAAGTTAAAAAAAATATTTTTTGTTCAATAACTGAGCTTTTTAAATTATATTGCAAATTCTTACAGATATATGAATTATATATTCATTTAATAAGCATAATTTACTAATATAAATTTTTAGCACAAGTAGTGTGAGTATAAATGCGTTCCAATAAGAATATTTAAATATAACATATCTAAATATCTATACCATATAATATATTTAAAATCTTATAATATAAGATATAGATTGTATACATTTTTAATGCTTTATAATAATAATAAATATCTCTGAAAGTCTGTGCAGCTATATAATCTAACAAATTTATGTTCAAAATTATTTTATTATTGTTTCTAACTTCTCCACCCAATCATTAATCTTTATTATTAAACCGTTTATTTTGATTGATGAACATAATATTTTCTCTCTTGTGTATATTCTTCTTGTTACAAGTTCAATTTATACTTATTGCAGTATCCTAGTCAACGTTAAAAAAATATTGCACTGTGTTATTAAACTTTGAGACATAAATTAAATCAGGTGTTAACATTAACGCCTATAGGAGACAAGTTTTAAGTACTGAACTCATTGCCAAGTCTTTTTGGCTGTAAGCCATATTGGAAATTAAAAAAAAAAACATTTGGAGCTTTGAACTGTATTTTAAAAAGCCATTAAAAATTGAAAAATATCACTAACGCATTAACTAAAAGGGTTGTTCAACAATGTTTCATATTCCTCTACCTTTTAGGAATAACTTCGAAATGGTTATTTTGTGTTGTAGCACAAATCACAGAGATATTTAAAAAAAAATAAAGTAGAGGAACTATCCATTATAAAGAAGAAAAAGCACAAAACATAAACAATCTTTAGACCAATTACGTATTTTATTAAAGGCATTTCATTTGAAAGTGATGCAATTTACGTTTGCTTCAGTGTTCATGTATTGGCTATGAATGATTTGATGTATAATTATTTACGATAATAAATATTTTTCAACAATGGTTAAAATCATGAATTCAACAGATAATATGGACCAGTTTATAATAATTATTTGTTTATAAAGACAAATATTTGTTGTCAAAATGGGTACATAAAAGAAGTTATTATATTAACTAAAAAAGTTTTTAAAAATCACAAATATGAAAATCTTTTATAAGTAGAAATATTAATTTTAAACCTTTAAATATTCTTTGTAACAAATATTCGCTATTAAATAGTCAGAAAAATTTGTGTTTAAAATTTTAAACTCATTCTCAAAAACCATTGATGCTTTTTGATTGATTTGATTTTATGGTAGTTATAAATAATTTTATAAAAAGTTATAAGGAAATAAACATTTTGAATAATTAAATTTAAAATTTATTGTTTTTAATAAAAACTGCCTTATTTTAAATATATTTTTTTGTTTTAAAAGCTATAAAGGATTTTCAAAAACCTTGAACACAAAGTTTAAAAATTTTACAGGGACATGGCATGTTTTAATTTACATTTCTGTCCGGAAGTTAAGCATAAACAGTTAAGAAATTCTAAATCAGAATGGTAAGAAACGTGATATGCAGAAGTATAAAAGAATAAAACAATGGTTATAAAAATAAAACAATGAAAAATAGTATGGACTTTTATTATTCAAATAAAAAGCTTTAAAGGAAAAAGGCATATTACTAATTTAAACTTGAATGGAAACCAAATTATTTAAAAAAGTGACGATGAAGCTTTGTAATGGGAGAGGCTATCTTTGGAAACATGTATGGCGTACAGTAATTTCCCATTCTTTCGATAAGAGTATTGATGAATGGTGTGCTAAACGGATTCTAAGCTTCACTGAGACATGGATAAATTTCAATTCCGGAACAATGTTTTTCGTAGTTTCAATCGAAAATGAAAAATTAGTGTCCATAAAATTTGTAAAAAAAAAAATGATATTGCGTAAATGTGCTTCACAGTCTTCGTTTCCCTGTTTTAAAAGTATATATAACATACACTTTAACACCCAAATCAAGATAATAATTGTAATAATTTTTAATTAATGAAAGAAGCAAAAAGATTATGAAAAACCATTTTTACATAAAAAAAAAAAAATTAATGATAAATTTTCTGCAGTTTTACTTTTCAGCGAACATTTTTTTTTTATTGCACGCCATTTTGACAACAAAACTTTAAATATCATAAATAAATATAAGGAGATATTTCAAAAATAATAATGTAATCGAGATAGGATAGATTTCTTATGCGTATATACTTCTTTAACCAACGTTTAAAAAATGCACATCAAATGCGTTACGTCAAGCGAAATTATTTTTTAGATCTAAAAAAATATATATACGGACTTACAATTTCGTTAGTTTTGTTTTTGATTTCTTTTTCATTAGTTTTGGCTTCCATCTTCAATTTTTCTCGCTGAATAATGTACAATTTACTAGGTACGACTTCAGTATCCTTTGCCAAACTTTAAAAAAATGTCTCTTATTCTATACTATCGACATCAATGAAATGCGTCTACCCCAAAAAATATCTGGTAAAATATTTTATGCAGTCAAACGAATGTCTTTTACGACTCTCCCAAGGCATTTCCACAGTCATCTTGATGTTTTTCTATTCTTTTCGATGTTCAGATCATAGTTCAAGTATCTTTCTCCTCCCGCTTTAAAAGAAAGTACTCTATTTGTCATAGTATGGCCCTGGGTGAAATCTCGAAGAACCCCAAGGAGTTTAATTTTTTAACTTCAGTCTGTTGGCGAATTCCCAAACAAAGACTGCTTTCTTAACTTCCAGTTCTGGTTATAATGGTGAATCTTGATGCAAACTAGTGAATTTCTGATAGGAAATAAGTATACTATTTTAGATTCATATTAGTAGGAAAAAGGTTCCCTCATTCTTTCCTTTTTTTAAACCATAGAATAACACAAATTTTAAAAGAATTTGATTTCAGTTCATCATAAGGAACATGCATTGACATAAGTACTTCCAAAATTATTTATTTAGTTCATAATTAGTAATCAAAAAACATTTTCAAAAGCAACCATTTTATTTGAAATATGTTCATATAAAGAAGAAAATTTTAAATTAACAACACAAAAAATTAAATTTTTATCTTGCAGACATATTATGTTCATTCTTAAATGTAAACTTTAAGGTTTATAAAATTCTTAGATTAATCGATTTATACTCAGTTAACTTTATTTTCTGTGCTCTACTTCATTCTATTTTATGTATTTCAATACATCTGATCTATTTCAATCTCAGAATATTTACATTTTGCCAATTATTTCATAATTTATTTATCAAACTAACAGAATACTATAAGTCAACAAGCTTGTTAAAAAGATGCTGGATATTTTCATCTAAATATATATATATATTTATGATGACAAGAAGAAATGCAGCGGTTTGCTGAAAGATTAAAATTCAAAGAAGTTGAATAAAAAAAAATTATATAATAGAAATATTAACAATTTTCTTCAATTATGAAAAATAATATTCTGTATATTATTTATATGATTCTGTTACTTTTGAGAGTAAAAACAAGTAATATAAAAAAAGTCAATTCCTACTTTTTTTCACTATATTGCAAAAAAAGTCCTTTAGAAATAAAGTTGAGATTTTTCTCTTTCATCTGGTGCCATCTATTATTAGACACATGCAACTTAAATCTAAAAAAAAACTAAAATTAAGTAATTAAATTTAATTAATAAATTAATATTTGAAAAAACTGTATCAGCATCAAGTGTCATCCCCTACAAGTTCAAAAAAATGTATTTGAACTTGAGTGGATGAATAAAAAGTATTTTATTAAAGATTGAAAACTTGAACAAGATATATATAGGGAGATTGTGAGCTAATAGTAGGAATTGAATAACTTAGCTTAAAATTTAAAGATTGTTGAAGTAATTCAGTGTTCATAAGATTTAATTTTTATTTATTATTTTTATTTTTGACAATTTTACAATAGTAATCTTTCTTTAATGATAAAAATATAAAAAGGCTGTTTTATTACAGCTGTGATTTTTTAAATGAGTAGTGTAAGAAAAAAATGCAGTAAAAAAAATTAAAAAAAAAAGAGCATAGTAAAGAAAAAAAAATTTTTATATACAGTACATTGAAAGAGCAATATTTGAAATTCATAAAAAATGTTATTTGTTTAACAATAATGAACCTCACTGCCTACTTGATTTAATGTTGTAAAACCGTCAGAATATAAAGTGATTGGCATCATGTGTTTTAATTTGTGTTAGACTGTCTTTATAAAAGACATCGAATTTAAAATCTGCAGTCATCTTTTTTGAATAAGATATAACCTTAATAGTTCTTCTGTTGATTAAATCGGGATGAATCTATTTAAAATAATTGCTTCAATAAAAATTATCTACCATCTAAAGAATAACTGCGTAATTTAAATAAATTATAACGGATTAAATCATGAGTGAATAATGCCATTAGGGATCTAAATGACATTTTTTACTTCTCGAATTACCCATTCTTACTTCGAAACAAATTGGAAACGAAATTGATATTTACAAATTTTTCTATCTTAAATTGTTCAGGCCTTTATACATTAATACATATAAAATAATATAAATTATCGATGTAATAAATTAAATACAAATACTGAAATTCTATAAACAAAACTCATTTATTGTGTAAAAGACTATATTTTTATAGTTTGCAATATAAAGTATATTATCTAAAAGGAATAGAAAGATTCCAAAAATTTTTTTTTCAAATAAAACTTTGAATGTCTTTTTAAAAGACGAAATAGATTAAAATATTTCATGGGATTTGAGAATAAGCCCGCTTATATAGTGTCATGAAGATATAACCTTTCTTGCCTTAAAATTGAATCTTCGCTCGAGGCGAAATCCTGACCCTTTGTGATATCGGTAATATTTATGAGCTGCCACCCAGGAAAATATTTTTTGAAGACATAACGAAAAATTGACAATGGGAATAAACGACACTGATCGGGCTCTTTTTGACAGATTGTATGGCCTAAGGGGAGGTGTTTTAGAATTACGGAGACGAATTTTATGGTTATTTGTGAAAGATTCGTTTCATCTACTGCAAATAATTCCTACAAATCGCATGATCTTGGGACGGTTATTTCTTCGTTTTTATGGTACATGTATAGATAGCTGTTTGGTTTAGGTGAGATAACGTTTTTATAGAGAATAACAATGATTGATTTAAAAATAGGAAATAAAATGGAAGTTCTTTTATGTTTGAAAAGGTCATTATCAGAAGTTATTTTGGCCAAAACATTCTGCCAAATAATTCAAATCATTAACACGTTCTGAATAAATTAGTAAATTACAATATCTTTTAAATGTTTGTTGAAAAACAAAACATTTTACTTCGATATTTAGGTATAAAACATGAATATTTTAAATGAAAATTCAATTCGATTGAAAATTTAATCATAATTGTAATTTAAGGTAGACATGATTAAAGGTGAATAGTTTAACATGCGTATTCAAATGAATTCAAAGCTTATAAATAGGTCTAATTGCGTTTAATGATGCTGTTCAAACTACAATCCAACATAATTCATTCGTGTTAAAAATCGCAGGATTATATAAAACTAATTATTAGTTTACTTTTCTATATTCAACTAAACTACCACTATGGATTTAGTATTGGATTTCAATTAATTAAGAGAAATACACTACCTTAACAAAATCTAGATAACAACATTATTATAAAGAAAATTACCAATTTAAATGCAACAGTTTTGTCGCAAATATTATAGAGAAGTAAATATCACCTTTTCTTTTAGTCATCTACTTTAGAATGGCAATCATCATTTTTAGAAAATAAAACTTATTTTTGTTATTCAGGATTTTTATTAATCTTCTATGTAATATTTGAGATAAATTATAATTTGTAAAGAGTGTTTCAAGATGTGCAACTCAGTCTTGGATTGTTTACTGAAATTTTTTGCTAAAGTAGTATCTCTACTATAAAACACACAGAAGTAATTTCAGACTTATACGAAGCTATCTGTTCGTAAAGTAAAAATAAAAATGCAGGTCTGTGATATAAACAAAGGTGTTTAATGTACAAGCAAACAAAATAACTAATAGGTACAATAATTTTATTTGAAAAAAAATGCAAAATTGTAGTTTAGTCAAATTTAATGTTTTCATATGATGAACTATTTTGTCCGAAAAAATGATTATATGTATCCTAAGAAACAAAATTATTTTGTAAATTGAATATAACATTATTTGTAAACTATTTTTAAAATTGAAGGATATACAATAAGTAAATGGTTTCCAACAACGAAAAAATTTGTAAAGAATACCTATAAGAAATAGAACATTTTGTTTATCAGCATATATATGAATAACTTACATATAGATGTTTAAATATATGATAAGTTACTTAAAAGTTACAGACACTAAATATTTGTCATTGAATGGTTAATACGAAAAATAAAATTTAAGTGATTGATATGAACAATACATATTCAGCGACACCTACATCCTAGTACAATAATATATTGTACTAGAATGTACTGAATAACTTAAATAAGCAAACAAAAATTGGTGCAACGTACAGAAGTAATTTTAATATTTTTAACTTTCTGAATGGTATATGTATGTAATTTATGACTTCATCTGAATTGGTACAAGAAACAGAAAATGTGCAAAAACCCTTATCGATAATTGACCAATTTTTTTATTTGTTAAATAGAAAGCAATTTGTAGACTAAGCAACGGAAAAAATAGTGAATATAGTGCATGTATTGGCACTTCTTCATATGTCAATTCAATATTAACCATTTGCTGACGAAAGTAAGATGCTTTCAAGTTCTAGTTTTGCTTCATATTTCCCCACTTACCATAAAATAAAGAATAAGTAATAGTAATAGGAAAAGTAATTAAGCCTTCTACTAAGGGGTATGGAAGAGAAAAATTCGTTTCAATAGTATAATTAGGCATTGAGCAGAACACTCAAGAGGTTCTTGTCACGTCATCAGACTATTTCATTAAAGTAAGACACGCTAGACTCGCAGTTAAATGGATGGCTAGAGTGAAGTACAGGGTATCTGTTTTCAAAGAGATTTATATTTTTCTAGATGTACAATTGCCACGTGCATAGCATAGAATCAGTTCTTACTGACAAGTTAGGTAAGTGAATAAAAGTATAAGAAGATAGAGATAAGAGAGAAACAATTTACGGTAGAGTATCGTACAGTTTTATTACAAGGATGTTCCATTAAAGTAATGTTTCATGATGTCTTTCGGAAAGTATTATTAAAATATGGTTGTATGTTTTTATTTATAAATACATTTATTGTTGGAATGCTTAGCAGCCACTACATTTAAAATGATTTATTTCTTGTAAGGCAAGGATGTCCAAACAGCTGCCCATTACTGTTATGGATACGGTATGCCATGATATTATATATTTCTTTAGAGAAATTGAGATTTTTTATGTACTTATTTTATTTATTTTTCAAAATTTTGGTTACATAAAGAAGGTAGCATTTCAATAAAAAAATTATTAATATATATTTCTCATTTTTACTTTATTCCCAATTTTAGTGAGTAAAGATTCTGGACTGGAAAGATTTACAAAAGAATTGTGTTCAAAAAGAAATCAAAGATAATATGCTACAAAGTTGCTGATTCTCTATCATGAAGGATATCTCGAATAATATATTTTTGCACTTTTGGATAAAAATTTGTATTTAAATATTGCATGTGCCCACAGAGAGAAAATTTTTTCATAAAATACCTAAGAAAACTAAAAGGTGGGACACCTAGTAAAGAATAAATCATCATGATTTATCTCTCTTTTAAGCATGCAATTGTAATACTATGATTTAACTTACAAAACTTTATTACAAAAAATTAACCAAACATTAATTATATAAATGCACTTTTATTGCATTGTAAGTTATTAAATGCTAAATTCAACTCGTATATATAGATATAGATACGTTATATTAATATGAAAAAATTATTAAATGATCCGTTGTTTATAGATTTATTGTATAAAAAGTAAAATATATAATTATTTATTTAAGTTTGTTACAAAAAATAATTGAAATTTCATTTAAAGATACTATTATATCGCAAAAAAAATGCGTAGAAAACATTGAAGAAATTAGAAAACCATATTTTATTGAAGCACTTAAAATGTTTTTAAAATAATGTGCGAGTAGAAGATTCCTGATTAAAAATATGAAAATGCCCATTTATTATAAAATGCCAAACAGTAGTTTATCATAAACATTTCAGTTTTAGTTAAAGAAAGACGATATTAACTTCAAATTTCATAAAATGCAGCGTGTTCCATTATAAGTAAAAGAGTGTCATATTTTTTAAAAACTAAATTAAGGTAAAATCAATAAAATCAAAATTTAGTTTTGTTTTGGGAAAATTCAAATTATCACAATTTATAAACTGTTGAGATATCCAAAATTAAATTAAGTTAAAGTGAAAATAATTTTCTTTGGAAATTCTTAGTAACACAAACAGTAAACTAAACTTATAATAAATATAAAAAAAAAAAAAATTCTAAATTTCATCCTAAAATTGAAGTAGAAAGTTAAAAGATTGCATTTTCCGTAAAATTTAAATAAATAACACATCTTTTCATGGTTAGTTTTCAAGCACATTATATTCTTTTAAAGCAAAATATCATATATTTATGATAGCCTAATTAACATGTTATAAAATTACATGTTGCTAAAAATAGGGGAGAGAGTATAATTGAAAGAAATATTAAGATGAAATTGGGAATAATTACAAAAATAGTTAATTAATTTGTAATAACAGCATGAGGAATTTCCATGTTAATAAAAAAATATTTTCCTAACATCATTTCAAAATATTATTACAAAACGCTGATGATGTTGATAATTATAAGCTTGTTAAAATTTCACAGGATACTCAAATAAAGTAATATTCAAGTATTTATTGTAAGATTTACTCCTGCAGCTTTTAAATATCATTTTTTATTATTTATTTAATATATTTAGAGGGTGCCGTTCAATCATAATATTAATCTTCAATTTAAAAAGCATTTATTCTCAAAATCTTTACAAAGAAGACATTTTTGAAACAAAGTTTATAAACAATTTTTTTTATTATACTAATTTTATGTTAATGGCAGATGTATAATTCCATGGAAAAATTATACATTCTTAACTATATATTTCTTCACGCAATACGTAATGAATTAAAAGTTAAATATTGTTTTAATGATTTTCAATTTGTTCCCTTAATTTAGTCACATTTGGTATGTCGCATACATAGCCGTTACTTAAAAAAGTTTTTACACAGGCTACAGATTTCAAAGTGTTTACTTGTAATATGAAATTCAAAAGCTGTTTTTCAATATGTATCTAAAATTATTCCCATATTTACGTATGTGGCATATGATCCAAATTTATCAGCCAACAACGTGGTAATATACTGTTTTTAATTTTACTTAAATAAAATTTCATTAGATACTGTCTTAAATAAAGTTTAGTAATTAGGAAAACAAAATAAAGAATTAAAAAAGAAATTTAAACTTTTTAAACAAAAGCATTCTTAAAGGAGTGTATATGTTAAAAACACATAAAGACAAATTTAATTGAAGTGCTAAAACGGTTGCAAATCAAAACAGGTATGGGAAAAAGACACAAGATATCAACTTCAATAAAAAAAAAAGAGACATAATCTGATATGTCGCTTAGGAAGAGAAAAAGCAAACTGAGGAAGCAAAAAATATAAATCTAACATGAAGATGACTAAAAAGAATATAAATGTATCAGAATTATCTGAAGATTTTTTGCCTTAAACTTCAAGTGTCCCTCTTATAATGTTACACAAACACTTAGCAAAGTATTGAGAAAAACTTAGAAAGCCTTATCCGTTTCCGACGTAAATAACTGTCGAATGTAAATAAATTGGTCAATAAAATTGCTTTATTTGGCTTATTTTGACTGTCTCCTTTTTTCCCAATAATTGCACTTTTATGCACAGAATTTTTGTTCAAATACGAAAATCCTATCTGTGCTATCAGTGGAAACATAATGACTAACTTCAAAATAGTGAAAAAATTCTTCCTGTTTTATTTTTACTAATAAAAAGTAGTTTATCTCAAATTGACATCAAAAACATTTGCTTCAAAATATCTAGTATAAAAAATTAGGAAATTGAAGTAATTCTCTGGAAGAAAATGACCCCAAATCATTGTAATTGTATACACACTCAGAAAATACTACAAAAAATTAAAATATCTCTGTTTCAAATATTAATATATATGGAATTGTGTTCCTACACCCTGTGATATAAAGCAAAAACATTATATAATGTGTGTACTGTGTCACATACACGAACAAAGCAATAATGAATTTTTACCTAATATAAAATAAAATAAAATTTCAGTAAATTTTCCATTATTATAATTTCCTGTCATGTTTATTCTTCAAACAGCAAAAGTTCATTTTTACTTCTGACTATATACTTTCAAAGTCTTTATAATAAAATATTTCTTGCGTAACAAGATTTCTATTTATTGTTACATATATGTTCACATGCAAAAATTATCTTATTAACATAAAATTATTACACAATATTTCTTATTAAAAATTTTTTTGTACCTTCTTAGTTTAGACATAGCGAAATTAATTTAAATGATTTAATTACATTCCTAAACTAGCTAATGGAATTTCGATAACTAGCATTACATATTTTTGTTGTACATATGACCCTGAAATGATTCAGAGCACCAAATGATGTTATGCTAATAGAGAAATGAAAAATTTATTTTTTAGTAAATAATGGTAAAAATAAAGTTAGAAATTATTATTCAAATACGTAATCAGTGTGAAAGAAAACCTCCCAAAACTCAGATACTGAATGCGTCTCTTGAATATTATTAATCCTTATCTAGTTATAAAATTTTTAATTCTACATCATTTATTATTTTTATATGATGTTTTTTGAGCTTTTGTTGGTGAAGAGAAACAGCTTTTGTTGGTGTTTTTTTCTTCTGATAAGGTCGCGAAATCCTAGAAATATAAATATCAGAAAGTTAACAAGAAATGCACATATCGCGGTTCGTCGCATCGCATGTCTCTTCTACCAACAAATATTATCAATAATTTTTCTGAAACATTTTCAGATTTTTATAAAATATTAAAACAGGAATCACGATCCAGCTTTAAATTCATAAAAAAATTAAACATTTAAAAATTAGAAATTAATTTACTTAATGGTTTTATTTTACTGCATAGAAGATCCTATCACTTGTAAATAATCATATCAAAGCTATTTACGTATATTATCTTGCTAGATCGGATACAGGATCATTATCTACGTATTTTTTTTATTTTTACGATAGATATTGCCTAAAATATGTTCCATTTTAAATCTTGCTAAGCATAGTAGTTGTGGTTGTTCCTAAACAGTACATTAAAATATATAAGCCTGTTTGGATAAACACTTATTCATTTCTAAAAATGTTTGTTCACAAAAATCACAAAAATCGAAGGATAAAACTATTTGACTAACGTAAACATGCTTCCTCCTACACACAAGAGTTTGGTGTTCAGGAGAATTGGTCAATAGGCCTCGAGACTCTTACCCTAGAGGAAGTACAGCGCAACCTGGTGTTTTGCGCAAAAGTGAAATCCTTCCATGAACTTATAATTATCTATCTTTAAATGTGTTAAATATTGTATGTCTCTAATTATAGGTATGTGGTGTTTGTGCGTATGTAAAGTCTCAAAACTTCAATTATCTCAACCCAACCACACCCAGTTATAATCTGGCTGCCCAACCTGCAGACTACACTAATCGCTTTTGCACTTGGTTGCTACTAAAATCGAACCACTTAATAAAAATATCACGCATCAGGTTTTTTATTTGCCTTTTTAATTAATTATATTATTCATTTTCATCACGTATTATTATTAGATCATATTGTGTTAGAAGATAATTTTTGGGATTTTTTTGTGCTCCTCACGACCAAATTGCAGGCAAGTCAAGCCGTCTACGGCCTTCACATTTTGTGCATCCCATCTGTGATAAAAGAGGAATCAAGTTTGAATTATAAGCAATTCCCATTGAATTCTGAGAAATTCAAATGATTATAAATTATACGAAATGGCCGAAACCGAATTCAAATAATTGAATGGACTTCGTAATACCATCTCTCTTATTTAACTGCTTAAACTCAGTTGAAGACTCAAGATGCTTTGAAATTTAAACCTTTCAGGGCTTGATATAGTCCTGGTGTTCCATTTCCCATTGAAATAAATGTATTAGGAACTAAATGTTCAATTTAATATGTTAATGTGTTTAATATGTTAATTTATTGTGATATTACTGTAGTATGAAATTCTTGCATTTTATTATTTAAATTTTGAATTTGAAAAATTTTTTTTTTTGAATTCATAACCATGTTGTTAATATTATATTGTTTTTAAACTTAATATTACTAACCATTACTTACCATGCACAAAATCATTAGTATTTTGCATTTTTCTGTAACCCTATTGTTGAATTACATTTAAGAAAAAAATTTGGCTCTATAATAATAAAATTTATTCCCTTGTTCGTTTCATTACTGTGCAATGTAAGTTTTAATTATAAACATCAATGAAAACTGATTAAAACAATAATTTTATTAATTAAAAATTATTTTTTCAGTAATTAAAAGTCCTTTACGGGATGAAAAATTAAAAGGTGTACAGATTCCTTTAGCAATCACAGTTTAAATAGTTATTAATTTTTGAAATTTATATTAGAAACCTTTCATAAGTGTTGTATAGTAAGGTTTTTGTAGAATTATTTAATAAATGTATAAAAATTTTAATTGATTTTTTGCTAAAAATATTGTACGATTAATTAATGTAGAAAATTCCTATGAAAAACCATAGAAACCACTTAAAAAATTAAAAATTTATCCAGATACAGTTAAATATGTAAATATTTATAAATAAAAAGAAATGTAGTAAGAACAGCTTTTTTTGAGGGACTTATTTAAATAATTTTTTTTATTGTTAGTAAAAGTAAATTTAGGAAATTAAAATATGATTTGATTAAAATAAATTGTTGAAATCCTACTTATTATAAAAAATAGTATAGAAATTAAAAAATATTAATAGCAGAAATTAAAAAAATATTAATAGCAGAAATTAAAAAGATAAAATTTGCAAAAATAATTGGCAAAATTCAATCTTCGAATTTTTTTGCACAAAATTTATCGCAGTGACGAATTTGATTAATCTTTTGAAAATTGTTCCCAATGACGCTTATTTCCAGTTTGCGACTACTTGAAGCAATTAAACGTCACCTCTAATTGTGAATCTTAAAAATTACATGAATAATTTGTGTAAGAGTTAACTAGTTAACTTCACTCTTGACGAAAGTGAAGGTGACAGACTTCTCAAGGAAAAATGTCAAACAAGGAATTAGCAGAGAATTCTCGGGGAAGAATGTCAAATAGGACTCAGAAATAAAAAGGATCTTAACTGAATTACAAGTAGCAAGAATGTATTCCAATAATGAAAAGCAATCGAATTACAGCAATGTTAAAAAAGTAAAGGAAACATATAACATAATTTATGACTATAAAATGAACTAAAACTTATTATATTTCATATGCAGAAATTAGAGTTAATTTTTTAAACAAAGTATACATTTTCACTAGGTACATTTTTGTGTAAATTGTAATTTATTTCAAAAAAAATACACTAAAAAATACAATAAAAAATATCTTTTTCCACACTAAAAAATATTATCGATGAAACATTTGGAGTAGCAATAATTAGATATTTATGTATTAAAAATGTTATTAATTTGGGTATGCTATTAAAATATATACACCTTTTTAAGAAACGAGAGAATATGCTGTTACATACTTAAATTTTGTTTAATAGATATTTGAATATATACAACAGTTGGAAACATTGCAAAATACGAATAGAATAGAAAAAGTATGAAAATTTACGAATTATTTATATGAATATGTATGCTATATGAATATGTATTACTTAAAAATTATAACACTCAGTGTTCAATTTTTTTCTCTTTTGATGTTATTATTCTTTAACCGTGTGCTTAGTCAAAAAATTGAAAATAAATATTAATATTAATAAAACAATGATCATTTTCTGCGTAATGCATCTGTCTTGCGCTTACTGGCGGCATCTGGTGTCTAAATTTAGAAATTTTCTTTAATTGAAAGTTAATTATTATAAAATTAATTTAAGTGTTTCAAATATCAAATTTTGAAGTTTATGCGATTGTGCTCCTTTGTAAAATATTTTTTATTTCTTTCAAATATTTTATTATATTGACTTACTTATATTTTACTTTCTTTTTTTTTATATATAAATATTTATTCACAATTTTTTCTTTACAATTTAAAAAACAATAAATCATAATCGTTAGTAGTGTTTTGTATCTGCGATTGAGATTTCCTCTTTATACCTATTGCACTTTTCACATTTTTTGTTTAAATACACTTTAACAAAACTAAAAATCTATCAGTTAGTAATATATCCCGAAAAATTTCATGAATTATTTTTTTTATTTGAGTGTTTGTAAAAAATAGAAATTATAACGAAATGAAGAATTAAGAGAATAGAATTAATACGGGAAATGAAGTGAGTTATAAATGTAGGTGTGGTGATGCAAAGTTTGGTGGTGTCTAGGAAATTTTAAAAAATAACAGTCTATTCGTTTCGCATAATTTTTAATGCACGTTATTTGCAATATTTACATTTCAAATCATAAGAGCTTAGCATTTTAATAATTATCACAATACTATTCACAGCTACACAGAGTTCTCTATCTGAATTCTATTACAGCTCTAATGTATCACTGTTTTCTGGAAGTTCTGCCTTAGTTATATGTTGTTTTTTAATTCGAGAGAGTCTTTATATACAAGTTGTTGCATGTTTCTTTCTGTACTCACGTACCCTTTATGTACTCATTCAGTAGATCTATGTTGGTGGTCCTAGACCACTGATCACGTGGCGGACATCTGGCAGTAGATTTCTCAGGGTCCTTAAATCTATTTGAGGGTTGTAAAATTATCATGTCTAACTAATATCCCTGCGTCGCTGTCCATTCCTCTATTATCCATTGTAAAGAAAATTTTCATAAATTTATGAGGATGGAAATATTCATGAACATTTTAAATTAAAAATGTTTGATTTTTCAGTAGCATGGATTTGTTTTGTATTTCAACTAAATTGAAAATGAAATAGCTGTAAGGTAAGCATTTGATGAATCAGTGAGGTAGGACAGTCTTTTTTTTCTGGGAAATTAGCTAGCAAATATTCACCCTTTCTCAATAAATTATTCACAGATAGGGAGATTTTGCAGTAGTGTTATAAGGGTCTGTTCTTGAAATAGTGGGATTGTAGTTATGTTTGAATTAGTGAATGTGACACTTTCATTTCGATCTTTTGTTTGATTCTATAAATATTTCTACTTTATTGGCGTAACAATGACTTCCATGGAAGCATAATGCGAGTGACCAAGTCAATTTACACTCCGTTTACTCTGTCTGACAAAATATAGCGAAAATAAATATCTGGGCAATGCCGGGAGAACAGCTAGTTATACATACAATGAAGCATATATAATCCAATAGAATCTAACATGCCTAAATTAATTCACAGAAATATAAATTATAGCATCAACTAACATTAATATCTTTAGAATGAAATTTTTGAAAAGAGTTTTAATCATAACTTCATGGAAATTACCACTAATTCTTAAAAATTTAAATTTTAGGCAACTATGTTATGTAGACTTAAATTAAGTTTGAAATTCGACAAGCAATGTCGTACGGAAAGCTTAAGTGTCTGTGCTGATTGATTATAAATTTTTTGGCCAGAATGCCTTTCCTTTGAGTTCAAGGAAGGTGGGAGGGCGATGCGAACTATTCAGGTGCTATCCTTAAGAATGTTCATTATTAACTACAAGGGTAAATGTAGTAGGCCCTCCGTGGGGCGCTTACTACATTGCACCCTTCTACATTCTGGGTAATACTGAATCTATTATTTCTGAAGGTAAATAACTTTCATCAAAGTGCCCTTCTTTCGAAAACAACAAGAGAAAAAATATTTTCAATCCTAAAACTTTTTGATAACAATACTTAATAATACAGTTTAAAAAAATATTTTAAGATCTATTTAACAAGCTACAGTCAGTTTCAATGCGTTTTTTCTTTCTGTTAAGCCTTTACTTTCATAACCGCAAGAAGAACCTAGACGCATCATAAATTTTGCCCTCAAGAAAATAATGATGATAATTCTTTGTTGCCTTTACGATGCTTAAAGTTTATAAATAAAAACCACAGAAACAAACAAACAAAAAAAAACTTTTAGTCACTAACGATGTCACGATGCTCAAAGTGGTTATTTTGGTGTACTGAAATCCTGATTTTAAATAATAATAAAACATGTACAGCTTTTAAATATATGAAACAAAGAAACCAAAGAATTAGGGAAGAACAAAAGGCTGTTGTTATATCGTTAAAAACAGCTAGTTTCCAATACTCGTCAATAGCAATAGTATAGATAGTTTACTATTTTAGAAAATGCATTTATAGTAGGTAATTGAATATAATAAATATTAATATGAATTTTACATCTGGTTACGACTTGTCAAAGTAATGTATGATTTTATTTGATTTTTAGCAGAAATAAGATTCAGAGAAAATTTTGTGATTGTTTACTTTTCAATCAATTATATTCTAATTGATTCTTTTAATTAATTATTTTAATTGAAGTGAAATGATAAGCTTGATAAATTTAAATTTGATTTTTTGTACTATACGCCAGTGAATTAACGGAGCACTTGTAAATCTTGCTCACTTAATAAATATAGCTTATTTTTGCCATTATGGAGCTTATTTTGGATGAGAGATAGCTTATTTTTGTCATTCAGTTAATGGAAAAGCAAGGATTGCAATATTCTTCCATCTTCATTAACTGAAGGAGTTTTCAAAAGATATAACAATAAACTTATGAAATTATATTCCATATGAAATGTTTATGATTTACTATTTCATTACTTTGATAATTAATTATTTTTTATTTTTAGTTATAATACAGGGTAATTCGATAGTTCAAGCCCGCCATTAGTTTCTTAATAAATTTTTTTTCTCTTTCTAATGCAGCTGGCAAACACAGTCTTGGATGCCTTAAGGCAAGTGCTGCACAGACGCACTCACTTTGCATTACCCAGGGGGAGCGTGTAACTTGATAAGCCACGGACGCGGAGGAACAATGCCCCCGCAACGCTCTACGATCATATTAGACCGGGACCTACTTTTAAAAGTGGATTCCGAACCACTACAAACAGCCATGACACCGCCGGGACTCGAACCCGAAACCTGTGGTACCGAGCGCCAGAGCGCTAGCCACTCGGCCATTCAGGCCCCTTTACTTAATAAATATAATGATATTTTTTTTTTGCTATAATACGAAGGGATTTGTGTTTATTCATATTAGCTATGGGTCTATTATAGTACTTGTTGACCATTTAATAATAGTCAGCACCTTTTCGATCACTCAATGTAATCGCCTACAGCATTGAAAAGGAGTAATGTCTTTCATTCCCCTATTTGTGTCTTGCATTGAAAAAAAATACAGTGCATTTCCGATTATAGTCCTATCAGTGTATAAGCTGAGAGTGCATTTGTTCAAAACATTTGCTCGAAGTTCGAAACCCGTATGTAAGTTGAAATAAAAATAAAACGATTCTGTGTGTAAAGAAGACATAAATCTAGTACGGCAAAAGTTGAAAGTGATGACACGCATCCAGACATTCCAATTAGGGAAAACGAATTTAGTGAACTATTCGAAAAATCGAATTCTAATACGGACTTTGAAGGATTAATATGATTTTTTTCTTTTTGCATAAAAGTTGCATTCAAAACACTCAAAAATTAAATTAAAAGAATAAAGTAATTTTCCCTTTCTATTGCTATTTTTATGTGCTAAATATTTATAGTATTCTATTATTATTATTACAGGTGTACATCTTGATAATTTTCTGTTAGCCGGGAGCAAATTTTGCCAACAACAGATATTTCGTTTTAGTTGCAACCTAATAAACCGGAATTATCACAATTTCAATTTCATTTTTTCAAGAAAGTAAAACAACCCATTTTCATAAAAATATAACTGAATTTTAAAAGAAATAATTTTTTTCATAAACTTAAGAAATATAAACTAAAGAAATAAAACATGCTATATTTAACGAAATATGGTGATAGTGCCCGGCTAAAAGAATAGTATTTACGTTTTTTCGGGAAATTAGTGGATCTATATATATAAGCCGATCTCCGTAGTTTAACTTTAGAAAAAGTTCTAAAAATTCTTGCTTATACATGGAAATATACGGTACTTTCAATCAGTCTGTCTGTCAATATGATGCACCATACCACATCCTCTATAGCGCATGGCTTCGAAAAATGAGGAACCACACACCAAACACCACAAACCCTCATGATCTTGCATGCTAACTAGCATGCAATGTCATGGGCTATTAGAGGATACAATGCGATAAATTGTTTTATTGGTAATAAAGAAGGATAATAATGATTTTCATAAAACGAGTTGAATTTTATGTTTACAGCTAGGATATTTAGGAAAAATTTAACAAAGTTTAAAATCTATGAGCACACTTGAAAACTTCAATTCATCATACATAGAAGAGAAAATTTCAATTAAATCTGATCATTGATTTGCTCCAGTTGTTAAACTCTAGATTCATACCACAAACTATGAAGATCTTTTGTCTTCAATAAATCAACCTCAAAAGATGTGTATAAAACATGATGGCAGAACCGTTGGCATATTTTACGATAGACAATAAAAAATCATGTTATATTTATGACTTGGAGGCGAAAAGAAATGATTTGATTTCGCTGGTTGCTGAAGGAAGCTGTAACTAGTAGTGAGGTACAAGCATAGCATAAAAGCTAGTGGACTTTAAAAGTTTATGATGCCTTGGGGATCTATGTATAGGTTAGTTATAATTCCAAGCTTTCATGCGTTTTGATGCGCAAAACACGATATTTTCTTTCAGTTTATGAAGCTCTATGCGTTATCAGTTAGACTTCATAAAAAAATATTTTTATTGAAGTTGGTAAGAAAATATTGGGCAGCTTGTTTAGTTTAGATGTTGTAAACTATTACTGTATTCACTACTATTTTATAAAAAATTAAGTGCTATATTACAAAAAAATTACTAGTATTTTTCTTTTTACTCTTACATATCGGGTTTCATGTCATTTAAGATTTTACAGCAATCAGATGAAAATTCATATTTTTCGTTTTTAGTTTGTTTATTCTATTCGATCATTAAAAACTTTTGATAAATATTAAACATACTAGCAGTTTACCCCACCGGATATTATTTTCCTTACATTTTATCAAATAGGAGAATGTAATGAGACAGGCGCATGAATGTAGTATGGAATTGATTTGATCAACGCCTTGTTTCCTTGGATTTCATTTCTACGGCAATAAAGTAGAAAACACTTATAGAAGCAAGCAAAAGAGTGAAATGTAACTATCACATTCAATATTTCGAGCCAAACTATAATCCCGCCATTTTAAAGAGACTCCCTATCCTAATGATCCCGCATAAATATAATCCAGCCACCTAAATTTTTTTATTGAAGAAGATGAAATACTTGCTAGCTAGTTTCCTAGAAGGAAGACCATCTTATTCCCAGGTCTTTCAATTATTTCTTCTTTTCAAATTAGCATAGTATATACATGTATATACTTAAACATATATTACGTATATTATATATATATTAGCATAATATATACATGTGTGTGATTAAAAATTAATTGAAAATGAAACAAAACTTAAGTTTATACACTCATGTCCATAAATTAAGGATAATTCAGAATCACACAGAAATTGAACTCTAAAATAAAAATTTCACCTGTAGAATTATCACACACATCTTGAAGAAGAATATGCAAATTACAGGAAATCAGCAGATGGCGCGGATAGTACGTCACAATGACGAGAGTGTAAGAGAGGGGTATATAAGGAATGGTGGCAAAGAAGTAAAATTGTTCACAAGCGCTTTAAAAGCCTTTCAGTGCAATAACCGCATAGTTATGATACAAAGGAAGCATTTGGATGATTTTTTACGTGGTAGAATTATCGGACGACTGGAATGTGGACGTACCCAGTTAGAAGTATCCGAGGAACTTAGAATCACCCAGAGTATCATCTCCAGGCTTTGGCAATGATTCCAAGACGATGGTAATGTGAGTAGATGTTACAGCACAGATCGCCCCCGAGTTACAACGCCGAATGAGGACCGGCATTTAGCAGTTACTGCCAAAAGAAACAGACGGAGCATAGCATCAGACCTGTTTCGTCAGCTCTTTTCATCTACCGGTACGATAGTTTCAAGACAGATCGTGTACAGACGCTTAGGGCACATTGGTGTATAAGCTCGTAGGCCTGTCAGATGTGTTCCACTTATCGCAACTCACTGTCGCCTGCGATTAACCTGGAGTAGAGAGCATTCATTGTGGACACCGCAACAGTGGCCTTGTGTGATGTTTTCCGACGAGTCCAGGTTTAGTTTGCAGTCTGATTCTCGCCGGACTTTCATATGGAGAGCGCCAGGTACCCGTTACCACCAAGCGAACACCATCGAACGACACCGTTACGGTGGTGCAGGATGGCTCGTTTTGGGAGGAATTATTCTGGTTCCAGAACTGACCTGCATGTTCAGAGTGTAACGATGACAGGCCACATCTATCGGGATGTCATTCTGGAACAACATGTACGTTTGTTTCGGGGCGCCATGGGTGCTAAATTTCTGTTTATGGATGACAACGCCCGTTCTCACCGTGCAAACATTGTAGACGAATGCCTTCAATTGGAGGATATCACCCGTATGGATTGGCCAGCATACTCACCAGACTTGAATCCAATAGAGCATGTGTGGGATATACTTGGCCGACGAATTGCAGCCGTCAACCCCCTCCCACCTGTCAACCGGAATTTCGGAGGGCATTGCTTGATGAGTGGTGTAATATTCCCCAAGATCAGATTGATAATTTGATACCCAGCATGGCTAGGCGTTGTAAGGCCTGTATTGCATCGTCCGGGAGACATACTCCATATTAACCATCATACTAACCATGTTATACTGTTTTATGTAACTAGGTTATTTTTTGAAATTTGCACCAGGGAGAAAAAATCGCAATTTTTATTAATTATGTCAAACATATAGCATCTTTTTTGCTCTTTACCTTTTGTTTAATAAATAGACTTTACAAATAAGTCAAATTTGTTTTGCTTCTGTCTCTTTCTTTGCCTGAACTTCATTATCCTTAATTTATGGACATGAGTGTATTTAAGTGATTCTAAATTGGGCATTAGAATTTATTTTGTAATACCTATCATCCAAACTGTGAACAGGCTTATAATGTAATAAAATTTACTGTGATGTTTTGTGCAGACTTATCGATTTTCAGAATTTAAAATTCTATTGATGAAAAAATTTAAAAACAAACTGAGCGGAAAATCTTATCTCCTTCTAAGCATCACATTTTAGTTTTGATTTTTATGCAAATTTTTATATAGCAGTTAGAATCTTGACAATCAATATTTCTTATAATACACTTTATCTGGTTTTGTGATTAAAGCTACTGTCTGAGTTTGTGTTTACACAGACGTAAATTATTTTTTTTAATAAAAACTAGATAAAACTCAACGAACTAGAGACGGATTAAATTTAGTATTGATTTTGAACACTTTTTGCGATATATACAGACACTAGAGAACTTTTTTTTATCCCTCTGTAGTGCTTCTTTATAATAATTTACAAATGTACAATTAATTTATAATATTTTATATATAAATAGTAAGCAAATGATAATAACTAATTAAAGTAATTAAAGTTATGTATTATAGTTAAGTATTAACTTGTCTTCTAGTTCAAAAGAGATCCATTAAGTTGGACAGGTCCAATCGACTTGCCGTTAAATTAACATACTCCATTATTTTTTTAAAAATTTAGTAAAAATAAATACAGGAGGTAATTGAACATCCAAAGTAAATAATAATAATAATAATAATAATAATAATAACGCCAACAATTTAATGAAACCTAATTGTTCTAAATATATATAAAGATTAATGTATTCCTCGAGGTTTAAAATATTTCACGTGGTTGGTTAGAAGAAAATTTCATTTTTATTTTTACAATGAATTTATTTTCCGTATAAACCTCCTACAATCTGAATACATAATATAAATAAGATTGCGAGAAATATTTGTATAGAAATTTTGTGAAATATTGAAAATTTTGCCAAGAAGATACAAAGGATTTATTGCGTGTACTCTTCTTTAGAATAGAAATATATTAGTATGTTTTGAAAGGGAATTATTTTTCTATGTTTTTTTATTCTATGCAGATATTTTTATTGTATGAAAGAATTCATTCTTATATAAATGCATTTATATACAATTTAATCCAAAGTATAACAACAGCATTAACAGCGTAACCTTCGGGAGGATTTCTAGAAGTAATGACCCCATATTTGCGAGCAGGATTGGTGGCAATCCAGAAAACTCCTAACAGACAGCCTAGCTTTCAGTGGCAGGCTGACAGTCCAAAGCGCTAGGCACGAAGGTGTAACGCGTTGACCAATCACAAGCTAAGCCGCGAGTTTTGAGATTAAGGATTAGTTCACTTTTCGCGCTTAGCAACTCAACACCTTGGTGTAAATATTGCTTAACTGTCGAGGTGAGACATTTATACAAGTCACAATGACAATCGAGTCTCCGCATTTCTGAAAGCAGCGACAGCAACCGACGTCAACAGGAGATTTCAACCATAACCATCTTGCAAGCTAAGCTGCCTATATTACGCTTGAATAACTGGAAATTGTCTTTTCTCTGGTTGGTGTTTAAGAATAAAGTAAAAGAAAGGCTTTTGTTAGCATATATCGCTTTTAGCAACTAAGACAGCAAAAGCCATTTAAAAAAAATATTAAAAAAAGGATTGAAAATTTATTTCACAACACTTATTGTGACTATTAAAAGAAATGTAAAACATTTTTAAAATTCCTTTAGGAAAGTGTAATATACGTCATGTTCCATCCAAAAGACTAAGTACATTTCAAGATGCAACTTTAAAAAAGTAATAAGAAAATAAAAATATGTAGATATTTTTGTATCTGAAGTTAAAAAAAAAAAAAATTAACGAAAGATATTTTTAAAGTCTTTATATACATTAAACTATTTCATTTAGAATTTTTTTCAACATTATTAATCCAAAATTTAACTAATTTAATATTTTGATTAAATGAAAACTTAATCAAATTGTTAACTTAAAAAATATAATAAATATTTATCTAAGTAGATATATATTTATAAAAAATTTGAGGCATTAAGGGTTAAAATTTGTTGTCAAATTGAAAAAAATGTAACAAATTAATTTAACATTTTTAAAACGTATTAAGCTAATAAAATTCTTATAATATGAAAAATGATTTTGAATCATGCATAATTAAACTGAATTTTTAAGAGTTTTGAATTTTTGTTTATATATTTTTTTAAACCAATTAAATATTTAACTAAAATAATAATTTTTCACGAAATAAATTTAATAAATTAAGGAGCTCTGAGGACTGCATCAACGCATCTTAGAAAAGAATAAAATTTTTCATGGTACCGAAGATGATAATGACTGCATTTTTTGCACATGGAGCATTGCACACAGAGCACAAGAGGGAAATACATTATGGCGCATATCTTCGGTTCCTATCGTGCTTAAATCATGATCGAAGAAAAGCGATCTCTAAATTTTTCTGTGAAAAGCCCCAACGCAAGGTCTGTAATAAAGAGCATTCCTCAGGTGATAAAAGGTGGATATTTCTGAGCACTCAATCAAATCGCTTGAAACCGTTCATCACAATGGCATGGCCTCTTCAGTATTTTATTTCCCAAAGAATAAGAGGAAAAACAATAAAATACACTACCTGGATCTTTCAAGATATAAGAAAGCGAAGTAATTAAAGTTGAGAATGAAATGAGAAGTTTACGATTTAAAACCAGCTAGTGTGATCGCTGAAGGTATTATTGTCGTTCAAGAATCCATTTATCTTACTCCTCTCACACTTACGGTTTAGTTAGAATCATTGTTTCATTCCGCAATGGTTAATTATGTTGTCTAACAGTTAATATGTAACAGAAGCAGTTATCTTAGAATAGAGACTAGACTGCGATTTGATTACGTATCCTATAATCTATTAAAATGATTAATGTTGGAAGGTAGATATGTATACTCAAGAACGAAGAACAGAGTTCTTCAGTTCAGAGTAACTTTGGAATAATTTAAATCATATTATTTAATATTTTTTGCACTGTTTGAGTTATTTGCAATTTATTTTTTAAATAAATAAAATTGTAATTACTAATTATTTTTAATATAATTATTTTCAATCTAAAGGGAAAAAAAAAACAACAAGAATTATAACAAGTTATAATACGGATTATATAAGTAAGGATTATAATAAGATTATATTAGAGATTATATAAATTATAATAAAAATTCTTTCTAAAATTTAAGGGTTATAAAGTCAAATATTACATACCACTAGCAATATGTCAATTTTTTTGCACGGGGAGAGAAGGGTTTCAGTTTAAAAAGTCCTGTATTTCTATTAATTATACAAGTAGTTTTAAAGAATTATAAGTAAATGTCCACGTATTACTGCTTAGGATCATAAATTACTTAGTATGAATTTTACAATAAGACAAGTCCATCTTATATGGGTATAAATTTACAAATCAAAATAAATGTCTTGAAATAGTATATCTGTGCATTCTAATGAGTTATTTACGACGCGTATAATCATCAAAAAGGAAAATTATTTAGAAAAATAAATAATCTTGTGAATTTTGTAATCATAAATTATGTTATGTTATATTAATTATTTTCCTAATTTTTATAAAAACATTGAATACTCATATTCATCTAATATTTAAAATAGGAGATAACTGTTTTAAAGTAGTCTTAAATTTAAATGCATTAAGTGCCACTTTTTTTGTATACACCAACCAAATATTTGCTGTGGATTATTACTTTTTTAAAAACAGTGTATAAGAATAAGTAATGTTAATAATTATCAAAAAGTAACATAAAGTATTAACTATCAAAAAGTAGATTAACTCGAAAATTACTACTAAAGTATTGAATAAAACTAACTCTAAACTATTAATACGTTAAGTTTGAAAAAATTACTATTGTAATTAATGTTGGCAAAATGTAATATTTAATCTTTGAAAATGATGCGGGACTAAAAATTTACGTACAAATAGTCTAAATGACAGTATAATTAAAAAAAAAATGTTTTCTCTTTGGAAATTATTTCGCCCTTAAAATTGTTTTGGATCTTTGCAAAATTTTGACAAAATTGGCGGCGAGCTGTAATTTTCTATGCAAGATATATAAAATAAAATAATAAAAATTTATTTAAAATGAATTTATTTGAATAAAAAAAAATATTTTTTCTCCTTTAATTTGTTCATCGAGGTTTAAAATTGCCATAATTTAGAAACTGCTTTTAACAATGGGATACAGATATTTTATAAAAATATTTAAAAATACTTATTCTAATCTATGACATGAAAAGCTCTTTAAACATAAATAGGCTCTTAAATATAATCACTTTATTATAAATAGGCTCTTACATATATTCACTTTATAAACATAATAGCTCTTTAAATATAATCACTTTATTATCATTATCCAAATTCAAATTTGCGAAAAACAAACAAAAACAGAGTGCTGTTACTGTGCAACGTTTATAAAGAACCTTAACCAGTTTGATAGCAATACTTGCTTTGATTATTACTTAAATTAGTTATGTAATTTTCTTTTCTGAATACCAAATGAATATGATGTATATAGTTGTTTCAATTTATATAAATACCTATACGAGAATCATTTCAAAAATATAAAAATAGTGAATAGATGAAAGTATCAAGCAAATGTTTACAAAAATATCGAATAAAAGAATAAAACATAATTAAAAAAATTGACCGAAATTGTCTATTACAAAAATGTTTACAAATTTTAAACCCTATTTAATATTTATTACACCCTATTTAATAATTATTACACCTATTTAATATTTACTACACCTAATTTTATTACACCCTATTTAATATTTTTGGTTATCTGAGTAAAAGATATGTATTTCGATTAAATATGTGTTCCTCATAAAATGTATTAAATATATGTTCCTCATGTTCATATATAAGCCTCAGAAAATGTTTTGAACTATTGCAACATTTTGAACTGTGCAGAAAATATATAAGTTAAATACATTTTAAAGTTTATGTTTGCTTCATTTTTCATTATTTTTAACATACATTGATATTATCCAAGTAAATAAAAATCTTCTTCACAATTTTTCATAACAACAAATGTAACGAAACATCTCTAGCACTACAAAAACAATTTCAGTAAACTAATATGATTATGTTTCAATGAATGTGTGGGCGGTTCTTTAAGATTTGGGTATTAAATTTTATTCTTTATGATGGATGTGTTTCTATCCAATTAAAATAACGCATGTTAATTTCCTGTACAATGTCCACAGGAAATGATGCCAAAAAAGTAAATCATTGAAACACTTAACGCCACTTGAATCTGCGGTAATTAGACAGGGTGACTTACTGATGTGTTGAAATAACTGAACAGAAGTTTCTTAATTGGTATAATAGGATTAATCTAAGCATGACACGCAGAGAAATGATGAATGCATGCATACATGCATTTTCTAGAAAGGTCAAATGTTAAAAAATTGTTTATACAAAGAACATATATAATTTTCCGTCCCCCTGAAATGTACTTTCATTTTAATCAAATTGCTACTTTGAAAAGGTTTTGTGAGAACAAGTTTTAAGAAATTAAAATTTGTTTTATTCATCTTTTATTTCAAAGTTAAAATTACTTTAAATGAATTAAATGTTTATATGTGAGGATCAATCAAATGATAAAAACGTTTCAACAATTTCACGATAAAAACGTTTCAAAACTTTAAAAACGTTTTTTGAAATTATTTACTAGGCAAATGAGAAAGACGCATGCATAATTTCTATTTATATAATTTCTCTTATGCTCAATACGAGTTGTGTAACATTTTCATTAATGTTAATTAGTTTTTCTTTAAAAATTGATTCTTGATTTGTTAGCAAACAATCATGTACAACTCGATTATCTCTTCATTCAATTAAGAATTCAGTCTAATAGTTAATTTATTCCATTATCACTATGAGTTTTTCTCTTTTTAAAGCTTCACGCAATTTTTCTAATTTTCAACTCCATTCATACATTTGTAGCTCTGACAAACATAGATCGTCATTCAGAACTTTCATTTGACCATTAAATTCAATAGCTTTTATATATTCACTTATCAAAAATCATTCAAAAAAGGTTTTCCTTTTTTTTTGCGCAATTTTCTAATAAGATGATCACTATATAAATATTATGAGACGCTTGTTTTTTTTTTCACTCTTCTGACACCAACTAATTATTCCTTACTCTGGCAACAATATTGTCAACTTACAGGCCAGTGACATACAATAGCAATTACTTTAACTTTTAAAAATTTCGTTTGACTAAACCTCGGATTAATTAACGAAGTTCCATTCAAATACTTGGAGATCTTAATCAAAAACTTATTAAAATTACAGGATAAATTAAAAAATTGTTTTACCACATTTTAAATAATAGTATGGGCCTTATATGAAACTATTTTGATGGATTTCATGTTTGACTACGGTCTGATTATGATATAACATGATTATTTCATTGTAAGAGTATCAAAAACTTACCAGGAAATTGTTTTGGTTGTGTGTTCAATCTAAAGGAATTGCTGTTTTAAAATTAAAATTTGATAAACAAACTGTAACACTTATAGCGAAATTGGATAATCGTTTCTAAAGCAAAATTGTTAACAGTTTGACAGGTGTATTTGTTGAATGTAATAAATAAGAACTTCAGGTTTTAGATTGAAATTTCATAAAACGAGAAAAAAAATTAAAAATTATTGGATTTCAGTAAAAATGCTGTTAATTTATTTAAGCAGATCATTGAATAGTAATTTTTACAAACAAGAAACAAAGATAAATTGGTTAGAGTGTGGTTGGCATTCCAATTATGAATGACTTTCTTTAAAATTTTGTTCATGTGTTTCAGTTAACATTTAAGAAATTATTAACAAGAGAATATATTTATATCCCTAAACTTTTTTTTTGTTGAACTGAAAAATTCATTTTCTGTTGAATCCTTGAATTTAGTTGCTGTTGAACAAATTTTCTTAAAAATATTTTTAAGTCCCCTTAACCTTCAAAATTCATCATCGGTTAGCATCAGCATTAAAGGTCATTTATGAAAACAATTATATACATACAAATATTTTTGTTATATTTTAAATAAATATCATTGAATTATTCTGAAGGAAAGCAAACTATATTGGTATTTGTGATTAGAAATAATTAGAATAACTATAACAATTTTAGTTCATTAAATTTGCATGGACTTATTTACCCATATTAGTTTGAATACAACATTTTGCACTTAAAATACACTCCAGAGAGTTCGCGGTGAAATTGTAAACCTAGGGGTATCCCCATAGACCGATATTGATCCGTGGTAACAGGACACGAAAGGTCTAATACAGTATTAATACACAGACCTTTGCAGCGACCTTGGGGACATATTATAACTATGTACTCTAAAAGCGAATACATTATCGCTCAGACTAATAATATCTATTTTAATAGGAATACGAATTTAATGACAGGAACATATCTATAACAACATGCATGCAAGAGATTATGAAAAGGTTTTTTTGCTTTTATTATGAACTGTGCTTTAATAAAAATTCAGCATAATTTCTGAATTGTTTTGTTTATTCAATTTTGTCATTTTGCCATAATAGTGGTAAACAATTATCGATTTAAGTAGTGGAAATTTAAACCCTCCTTATGCCCCTTCTACCCATATGATTTGAAGAATTCATTCATGATTTCATGTTATGTTTTAATGAAGTTTAGAATGGAAAATTTTAAAATTTTGTTATACTATATAAATTTTTTTGTTTATGCCTAGGTAACAAATAAAATTTCAGGTTAGGATCTATAGTTTAGGATCTCTGTCACCTAGAGGCTAGGAATTTTTGGCGTACAACAAATATGGCTTCATAAGGTCCCTCATATAAATTGGAACCAATATCAAACGGGGCTCAGAGTCAAGGCTGAGTTCTAAAAGTATTATTTCTACCGTCTCGTCAATCAACTTTGTTTGACTCAATGACAAAATTTAGGATTAGTAATATGATTAGTATGTGACATTGCTTTTCTTGTTCATATATTTTTAAAAAAAGGACAATTCTTTAATTTAAATGATTTGATTATTAAGATACACCAATGTTAATAATTGTTTCTGATGATGAACCTACAAGGAAGATTTTCTCACTTTAATATTAATCAAACAATTTCAAGACTATTTTAAAAAATAAATTTATTTGGACATGAATGTTCTTTATATGTAAAGTAAAATAATAATAAATAACTAAAAAAATAATAAATACCTGTGTGTATGTATGTGCCTGTGCATAAATGTGTGTGTTGCATTTGTAGCATAGACACTAAATATAACAAAATTTGTTACAAATTCTTATACAATTTTTTGTCTTTTTGAATTTTAATTTATTGCTACATAAAATTTTTATCCAATGTTATATATTTTATTATTTCCATAGAAAATTTTTTGTTTCAAAGTGAACTGTCCACCATCGTAAAACTCAAGAAACCATTCTTTTATCAGTTATTGTTTCATTATTGTTCTTTTTGACAATAACTCTGTTTGACAACATCTATAAAGTACCTTTAACTTAAATTTTATCAAGCAGAGTTTTGCTTAGAAATAAATAATTTATAATGAAGTAAAAACCACAACTGCACTTCTAATCGTCTCCTCGAGAAAAAAGTTCTAAAATTATTAAGTTTGATAAATTTCATTTTTAAATTCCCGCATATGAATTACAAATTTTTGATAATTTTGAAGCTTTAAAATTAATTTAGCATCTTTTTTAAAAAAGCATGGATATTTTTAATAGTATTTAAACACGAAGACGGTATATGAATAATCTATCTGTTTTCTTCTTTACACTACCATTAGTCACATTTCTGATTTTCTCTAGAAAACGATAAACAGTGCTTTTGCGGTTTTCTCCTCATAATAAATGCTTATTTATTATGTCCATTATAAAGTATTTTGTGCTAAAATGGCGTTTTAAGTAAGCCAAAATTTAAATTTAAAAAAGCATATAATTGTGGCAAATATCTGGTTGATTAAGAAAAATTTTTCTGTAAGTTGCTTTCATTAGGAATTTATTAATTATAAATTACATTTTCCTTTATAATTTTCCAATTGCTATATAAAACAAATTTATTTTCCTATTGAAAATAAAACAGTTCTTTTCAAAGTTGTAAGAAATTGGGTTAATTATTACTAGTCCTAGTTTTGAAGATTTTTAACTCATGAAATACAAATACTTAAATATTATAGCACAATTTCTTTAATTTTAATTTAGTTTTTAAAAGAGATTATTATAGGTAATTCAAACCAAAAAATAAACAAAGTAGGAAACCACTGGTAAGAGAGATCTGGTGTGTTGAGTTAAGAAACTGAGAAATGCTAGTTTAAAACTCATTCCGTGAAGCGTGGTCGAAAACTCACTTGTTTATGCCATGAATGGACACAATGAATCTGTAGGACGGAATGTCAAACCTTTTGGGTTGGAGAAAGAGTGGAACGCAAATTTCCTAAATGTCATCCCCAGGCAGATGTTCCTTTTTAATTGTGCTGCCATGATGTGGACGTAGTTTATTAGGTAAACGTTACTCTGGGTAATGCTGAATCTGTTACTTATGTGCCGTTTTAGTAGCGAATGATTTCAGTTAAAGTATCCAACAATATGCGAGATTCAAAGAACTTGGATAATAAGAGAAGCACATTCTATAAATATATCTTTCATTAAAAGAGGTTTTGAATAGAGTATGTAACTTTTCGACAGAGAAAATATGTTTATTACATAACTTTATGTTTTAGCATAATTTGATGTTTAATTTAAAGAATTTGCAATATTTTATTATGTTTGTAAAAATAATTTATTAAATTTTGATGAGTTTCTTACAAATACTGGATGAAAATAATAAGAATACAGTAAAAAGATGAAGATTCAACCTGAATTTTTCCCAAATCTGACATTTAAAAGATATGTGAATTGAAATTCCTAAATACTCCATTAATTTAAACTTGAATGAGGACTGTTTACCAGAAAATAATAACGGTCTTTGTAAATCTAAATTTAAATATGCATCACTAATTTTATACTTATTAATGAAATTTCTATAAATTTAATTGCCAATTTATTCAGAACTTTCTTATCATAAAAGATATATAGAATCTCATATAAATTTTTATTGAAAGAAAAGATCTTAGACCGTTACTGCACATTAAATGATTAAACAACATTCATGCACAATTAAATATTTACGCTTTATTTAAAGCATAAAAACATTAAATGCCTTATAATTCAGTAATACCATGAAGTTGCATGATAGATGGATTTGACGAAAATCGCCTAAGTCGAATGTGTAAGTCGGTTACAACTTTGCATATTAAAACATATAAATTTTGTTTTATTGGATCAAGGATTAACAAAAGCAGTAGTTTAGGAAGACAATTTATTAAAATTGCAATTTTTTATATAGCCAATCTCTATAATTTCCCATTTCTAAAACTTTTCTACCCTCTAAAATACTTCATAACTATTTTGAAGACAAACCCTTTTTCCTATAAAATTCTAAAATTTTCCACTTTTTACTGTTATGAAAAATTTTATATTTGAAAAAACAAAAGGGCATGAAAATAAAGAAGAAAAAAATATAATTTATATCAAAGAATTTTAAAATTAAGCACACTAAAATAGATTAAATTTATAAGCCAAATTTAAGAAAAAAAATCAGAGGGAGATTAATAAAAAAAAATGATAATAAAAGAAGAAAAACATACAAAGGTGGCCAAGAATGAAGAAAAGATGAATACTAACTATGAATAAAAATTTCTTATTAATGATTACTAACTTAATTTATTAATTTTATCGAGTACTAATTAAGTACTCGATAAAATTAATTGAATTACAATGTAATTTCTTTAGTGATTATACTATAATCAGTAAAGCCAAAATAAAAGCAGAAAAAGTTAAGGTAAAATAAAAAATTAGGAAATGGCAACCAGAAGAACGTAAATACTGAAAATGAAGTTTACCAAACAGAAGGTTAAAGTAAGTAATAAAAGGTTTGTACGAGTATAAAAAAAATGACTTATTTTATGATTCAAGAACTGATATTGAAATAAAATGAGTTCTTGATATCAAACCAAATAGTCTTAAGAAAATTGAACAAATACATCAAGAATCACATAAGTTATAGAAGGAAATCGGGATATTACTGTATATTATGCATATATAAAAATACATTTTAACGTAGTTAATTGTAAAGATAGTTGACGAGAAATTCATAACTGCTTATAGCTATTGTTGATATGAATTTGTTTTCAAAAATATGATTAAAATAATATACACCACGTACTCTTACATAAAGAATGAACCAATAAGAAATTATTTTCATTCTCGGATGGCATGCGAATAGTATTAAAATCGCTACTGCTTTTAAAATTTTCCTATCGTCAGTGACTAAAAATGCCTTTAACACTTTGCCCATCTCGCGTCAGAGCGTGGTGTCGAGTGATGTCTCAATAAATCACGCGTTAATGCGGGGAAAGGTGCGTCTCAAGATTTCGTCTCCACTTCAATAGGCAATATATGTTATATGTCTGCTGATATTGACGTGGTGTAAAGGTTATAAGATAGTTGTAAAGGTATGTGGTTTCGAATTTATAGTTTTATTAGTTAATAAAAAGTTTTGTATTATTACTTGTAGAGACGATAGTTCTGCAGGACATTCAAGGTCCGCAAAAAGAAAAATGAAATCTAATAAGCCTCTAATAGATGATGAAATTTCAAGTTTGTTACCTGAGCTTTGGGAGTGATGATGGTTATGACAGTGATGTGAAGGTGACTCACAAATAAAATGTTTAAAAATACTATTTGCAGTAACAATATCATTGTAGCCAAGATATAATAATTCATTGATATTAAACATTTGTTAGTGGTAAATTACTATCCAAAAATCCAAATCCAATCTATCACCCAGAGCGTAATGGAGCATCTAGGAAATAAATTTACCTTTCATGCCTATCACGCGCTGGCGCGTAATCAAAATTTTCTATTAGGAAAGACCTAACTATTACTTGGTAATCAGTAAGATACGCATAATCTTTTTTTATTACCACACTTTTCAATCAAAATGATTACAAAAAGTAAGTCGCCTTCTGCGAAAATAACTATTAACACATCCTCTCGTCACGTTTTAATGTTTCCAATATCGAACAATAAGTTAACAAGCTCTACAGAATTTTGACAATTTTCTATTTGTTCTGTTGAAATATAGTCACAACCACCGGATTTTAATACATAAATCGTAAGTTCCTCTTGTTTTGACTTGATGAAATTAAATAGATTGGCTTAAATTTTTGATTGCATAGCAAGCGCATGCAGTAGAAGGGATAAATTGTGATTTTAAAACGTTTAGTTGCACTTTTTTTAAATTGATAGCTATATTACTTAACATAATCTGAGAATTCTATTTAATATTCAATTTGTTATATATTAAACAAAATTTTATATACATAAAAGCATACTCGAGTTAAATATTAAAAATTATCAATTTCACAGAATGATATTTCACTATGAAATAAGTTTTGCCTTCGAAACTATTTATAAATAAAACTTCAATTATATTTAGAACTGAACTCATTGAATTGTTTAAATACAAGCCATTCAAAGAGGAACAACCACAGTATCTCAACTAGTTATGTATTTCTCGAAATAAAGCAGTTGGGAAACATTTCCTGCCTCTCCCTTGCTCGTTCCCGTGGACTAATGATATGCGATCATTTCCTCTGTGGCTATCTTGAATTGAAGGCCCAGCACAACTGGTGATTTGAAGCCCAGCTATTTGCAACGAAATAGCGTCAGTGCCCAAACGACATGGTAATGAGGGTAACGACAAATCTTAAGGCACAGTTGTGCAGGAAATGCCAGTGAAAGGTGATCATCATTTCTCGGATAGGGTTTCCTAACAAGTAAACGAAGTTTGGTAGCTTATTATTATCAGAATTAAAACACCATTTTTCTTATTTAGTTTTGCATTACAATGTGTGTGGGTGACTTTAAAAATTTTACTTCTGTAGATTTTCTTTAATTAAAATGGAGAAGATAAAATTTACAAAAAATAATTTTAGTTAAGTAACTGATATTAGTGTTATAATTTGTAACATATTTACTGAAAAAAATATGAAAGTTGTTAAAAAGGTTTAGTAATATTTCTTTAATATTTTCACACTCCATAGAGTAAAAGTTTCCATAATATTTTGTATACCCTGCCATAGTGTATTTTTCATAGGTTTACAAACATTAGTTATTCCTTCTGTATTGTATACTTTTCGTTTCACTCATGCTTATGTTAGTTATACAGTGCCATAGTTTTTTTTTGTATTTAAATTCATTGTACTCATGTTATTTATAATTAAAAGTTTTTTTAATCAAAACGTTTTACTATTGCTTCCCGACTCAGCTTTTTAAAAGGTAGGAGACTACATAAGCCCTAGATATAGAGTAAATAAAGTGTCTTGAATTTGGGGAAAAGTACCTGGAATTTTAATTTGTCTACACAGAGAAGATAAACAAAATTTTATTATTTTTAATTTAAATAAGGGTGAGATCATAATTAGCAAACATATGAAATGGGGTCAATATAGTGTTTAGATTCCTCTGTATTGTGATGTTAAGATATTTCTATTAACTGTATACTTTTTCCTATGAAGCTTATTAATACAATAATATTAAATTTTTAGTGTTAAGTTTTTACACTGGAGAGCCATAAATTGTTCTTGTAATTTATTACACGTTGCAATGTAGTTTACAATGCAGTATACATCACTGATTTCTTCATCTTAAATTATGAGAAAATGGATGACATTTAATATTTTTTTAATGAAATATTTATTACTTTCCTGAACATGAGAATTTTTGCTTGAAGTTGATACAATCTCTTAAAATTGTAAAAAGTTGAATTACGTGCCTAAAATAATAAAACGAGAACAATTTCCTTAACATTGTCAGGTAATTTTTCTTTCCAGATTCATGCACATCATCATTTCTAGTATTATTTATTTAACAGCATTTTTAAAAAGATATGTTGCTACGAAAGTTTGATTACGTTTAAATTTAAGATTTATGCACATTATGTGTTACTTTTTTATGATAATAAAATTTGTTTGTAATTTTAATCAGTTTTAAATTAAAATAGTTTTATTTTGTTGAACATCAGTAGGCCTCGTTTTCACACTAATGTGTATCATGAATAGTTCACAGTGGGTTAATGATACTAGGATATCTTGGAGGATATTTAATGGTAACTGACACACATTTGCTTGTTGTATGGAAGAAAACCCGGAAAATTCTTTCCAAATAATCTGACTATCCATGCGAAACTCTTTACACCTGTTGTCACAACCGAAATTGAGTCTCCTCTATTCTGAAAATAGTGACTTCCAGAGACACAGCCCGATAGATTGGAATCAGAGCCCTCCTGCATGCTAGCTGAGCACATTACCCCTGGGCCACAAGTTGGGCAAATGAAATTATTGCCACAAAGTTTTTAATATAGAATTACTGCTTAGTAACCTTTGTTTTACGTATGACTCTTGAATTTAAAAAGTTTGTCTGATGGTTTATTATAATACTAAGCCCTTTCATTTGTATTATCGATCAGTAATAAAACTGACGAAATAAAGAATGAAGATGTATGGATTTGTAAGTTCCTGTTTGACAGGTGAAATGTACGCTAAGTGCAGCAGTAAACAAAATTGACAGCTCAGTTAATGCATTAGTCGGCGAAGTACTAAATTGCTCTAAATTGGTTTCGAAGAGAAGCGATAACACTTACCTGTACTTCAAGCGCGTGATAGGCAACTATGAGTCCTAATAGCATAAGCGTAGAGACGGAGATCAATGTTTTTACAGCAGTAGAAAATACAGAGGCCTGAAATAGAAACGAAATAGCAATTAGCGTCATTACAATCTGCAAGGGAAGACATTTTATGAGATGTTCAGGCGACAGCCATGAAAGTAAGTGTACAAATTTAGTTTTGTGGAGCAGGTAGTTTCTTTTGTGATAATGAAACATTTGGCTGACATTGAAAAATTCGCATAAAGTTATTCAAAGAAATCAACTGGCTATAATTAAAACCTTGTTAGGAAAGAGAATTTTGATATCTGGTTTCCAGATCTTCACAATAGCAATGAAAAAAATTTCAGCAACTCTAAATTAATTACTTTAGTTGAACGTGTTTCAACAAAAGGGTACAGATACGATTTTAATGATAAGCATAATTAAAACAAGAATTAATATCGTTTCACTTTTTGATAATGCACGTGCAATAAAAATAGTGTAACATTTTAAAATTTGAACTTTATTTTGTAAGTTATTGATTGATTAAAAGGTTAAATCTGTTATATATTGCAATATAAAATAAAAACATATCTAACTAAAACACTTCCGAATGTATACACTCTTTTTAAAATATCACAAAGAAAAGTAAAATAAATTTAATTGAAAAATAATTCATCATAATTAACGTACAGACTGTAAAAGCAAGTATATTTTTCGTAACAATGCTGAATTTACATTTAAATAAGTAATTTTTTTATAAAAACATGGATGAAATCAAAATTATTTGATTGATTATATTTATTTTAATTTACTACACGTATATATACACTTCACACACACACACAACTTAATTTAATTCATGAACATGATAGTAATGGAATATTTGATTTTGCTACCTAATAAACTGCAATTATTGCGAATAATTTTTAGATTAATAAATTACTTACTATTATAAACCAATTTATATTAAACTTTAACTTGGGTGTAAAGATAAAATTTAAACATATAAAAGTTTTAAATGGCAAGGCCAAAGGTTTTATGATAAAGGTCACCATTTGTATTCCCAAGATATTTCATATTTATGGTTTACTCTATTAAAACGTCTAGCAAGAATAAGAGAATAATGAGCTCGAATGTATTTTTTGTATTATTCTTAAGCTATAAATTTTACTCTATTGTAATATTTGTATTCCTTTTAAAATCTGAAAAGCCTTTGTCTAGAGTGATGATTTAATATTATAAGAAGTCTGTTCTTTATAAAATTAATATAAAAATATCAATTCTTTGCAAATTCATTCAAAAAACTTCTAGATAGGATATTTATTATTCCATTTTTTGAACAATAGAAAATAGGCAATTTTCTAAGTATCGTTCTGCAATTTGTTAAATGCATTTCCCTCTCAATAAAAGCACGATTTTAAAAACGTGAGGTAATTTTCATTTCCTGGAAAGTTGGTGACTAAAATATTTAAGTGAGGAATCATGAGAAATATCTGATTAATGAAATATGTCATTGCTTAAATTAGTAATTCATTTATATGAATAATTTATCTTACAAAATGTACCATTTTCTTGTATTTTAATAGTAAACACATTTTTCTTATGCTTATATACGAAGAAATTGAATCTTGTATCTGCAGCCATTAAATTTCAAGATCTAAGACAAAATAAATTCACTTGAAAATAAGCACTTTATCTACTTTAAAGAAATTACAATTAGGATATCGAATTGTCATAGCTTTTTTATTGGGTACACATAATGTTGAAATTTGGTATAATACATAGTATATTAAAAAAGCTTCAGGATTTATCGCACACAGACCATTTAACACAGAGGATATTGACATATTTGATATTAAGCTTCTACATAGTATACTCCAAATTCAATACAATACTTGGAACGAGTGTACAGGCATGTAAATGCCTTCATAGAAGCATGAATGCCTTCATGCTTCTATTTCAGCATTATTGAGTTCTGATGTCATAGCCTCTTCAATATCCTCTAGAGATTGCAAAGGCTGTCCAACTGCAAAGAATTGATTGCCCTGGCCAGTCAAGATCCAATTTTTTGTAAAACATTATTCATCAGAGTTGAGACTTGGTGCTTCGAGTATGATCTGGAGACAAAAGGCCAAGTTTCTGAATGGACAAGTCCGTTTGTTGCGTGAAGTTCGCGCTTTAAAATCAAAAATGAAAACTACGCTAAGCACCATTATGAGCATCATTCAACGAGAATTTCGTCGTCAAGGTTCCACTTTGACCGGAGCATTCTACAAAGATATATTGAACCGGCTTTTAAAACGAATGCAGCAAGTGAGGCTCGATTAGTTGGAGAATGGACATTTTTGCCTCTTGCACGACAATGTATCGCCTCACAAATCCATCTCCGTAAAGCAATTTGTGACAAGAAGGCGGGTTGTGTGCATCAACCACCCCCAATAACCATATCTGTCCCAAACAGACTATTTTTTATTTCCCAAGGCGGTACAAGTCGATAGATGAGATTGAAGAGGTTGGGACATTGGGATTCAATATTGTTGGAGTGGATTCGTTCCATAAGGGACTCACGGACTTGTACACTCGTATTGTATTGAATTTGGAGGAGACTATGTAGAAGTTTAATATCAAATGTAAGCATATTCTCTGTGTTATATGATCTGTATGGATAAGTCTTGTAAATTTTTAAATACTTTGTGTATAAAGTTGATATGATCCAAAATTTCTATCCAGCACATTTTATTATATGCAACATTTTTTGAAACAATGCATATAATTCTGATTTTAAAATTTCATGTAAAATTTGTAGTCCTTTTACTGCTTAGAAAACAGTTAACTTACAATAACTGCACAAAACATTTTCTTAAAAAAACACATTTATGATATGAAAAATCATCATAACTGTAGAATAATTTAAATGATATTCTTAAAATTATTATAAATAACTATTTTGCTAGGTTTTAAATAATTTTTTCTTTTGCTTAGGAAAATGATAAAAAGGTGATTTCAAACATAGACTTTATGAAATTTCAAAAATATACCGTTTAAAGAAATTTAAAAAACTGAAAAATTACTAAATAAGAAATAATGTAAGATGTTTTCTGTATTGAATTAATTTAATAAACATAATTTTCTGACCGACATGCATTTCCTTTTTTGAAACTTTTATATTAAAACAAATGAGAAAATTCTCGTTAAATAACAAATATATAATACAAATATTTATATAACAAACAAAACATTTAATAAGCTTTTGCTGAAAAATTTGAAAATCATAGTTTAGAAAGATTTTAATGGTTTTAATTATTTGATTTATTATACAATAAATGAAAAAAATGTAAAAAAATATGTTATGCAAAATAAAGCATTCGAATGATAATTTTAAGTGATTTACGCATGATATTGAAAGCGATAAGTAACATAAGCGTTACATCTCGTATAAAATTGATAGATAAGTAAAATGTGCATAATCTCAAAAAATTATTAATTATGACTATTATTTTCAAAAGAAAGTCGCAGTTTTAAATAAAGAATATTGTTTAAAATATAAATGACCAATTTTAAATCGATCTTCTTGAATCAATTTAACAAGCTTCAATTTGGAACGATTTGATTAAAAAAACATAAAAAATATTAACACCCTTTCATTACTAGTTGGGGAATTCATTCCTTTAATATTCATATCAGCATTCATCTATCCCTTCTTTCCCCTCGCTTTGCTCATTGTTTATTCCCAGCCTTTCACCTTTTACCTCCCAATATCAGCACCCTTTTACCATCCTTTCTCACATTCTCTGCTATGAATTCTCATTTCTTCAGGTATTTCATAGACAAAGATTTGTATGAGAATCTCAAAAGCGATAGTAAATAAATTAGAAATTGTATACTTTGTTGAAATGTTTAAATTACATCATTGAAATGTCACGTGTAATTAAAGAAAGGAGATTTAAATTGTTTGCTGCAAATACAATAAAGCAGAATAAGTAAATGCCGAATTTAAAGTGCAGTACCATTTTTCTACAGATCTAGTTATCGATCTTACTATACATAGTTTGATCCATTTAAAATGAAATTGATAAAATATTGAAGAATTTAATTATTAATTTTTTATAGCATAATGTGAAGACAAAAATAATAGCGATCAGCCATGGTATTTTTTAAGAAGATAAATAGTATTAAGTTCTTAAAAAGATATTTCGAAACTGTATTGCAGCAGTTTTTTCTGAAAAATAATTGAAAGGAAATATGCGCTACTGTAAACAAGGTTTTTCTAAAACATTTGTAAGAGGAATATTTACTAAAGTATGTCGATTAAATTTTTAGAATGGAATATATTTATCTTCAAAGGATATTTGCTTTTGTTATGAGTAAAAAGCATTACCTACATAGTTTAGAAAATACTTGGATTGAAAATATTTAAATTTTAAAACTTGATTTAAGTATAGCACGATATTATGATAAACTCCATTTGTTCTTTTATCACATTCTTTACTAACTATAAATTCATGAAAGTGTACAGAAAAATATTTCGAGCGACAATATTCAAATAAATTATTAAATTTAATGAATATTTCTAAAAAAAACCACCTTGTAATAATGGATAAAGTACAATTTTATAATACATTTGTATGTATAAATTTAATAGTTGTACATTTAAAATTATGGAATTTTTTCACACAATTTTCCTTTCTTAAGATAATATTACGTCCCAATGATGATGTAATTGAAAACTTTATTTTAAGAGCAATATGACTGATACAATATAAAATTCGTTTAAGGTATTTGTATACATTTAGTTTTATAATAAAACTTTCATGGAAATTGCTTTTATCTAAACAGTTGAATTAATATCAACTAAATATTTCCTGATCATAAGAAATAAACAAAAAAATTATCTTGTAGAGTGCTCAGAAAAAAGAAAATTAAATATGTGAAAATTAAAAACAATACATCTAACAATGTTATTCAATGAACTAAATCAACTTTCATTTTTAAAGGAAAAATTCAAGTTATATTATGTTCAGTTCAAGTTATTTTTGTCAATTGCAAAGGAAATTAAGTGGGACGGAAGAAAGAATGTTGTTCAGAAATGCATCTTTTAAGTTGCGAGATTGCATTTTTTATTAAGACTTACAATGAATTCTGCGTTTCAGGCTATTCTTAATTTTTATTTCAACCATGTGCTATATGAATAAGCTAAAGCGATTGAATGAATAAATTGAAAAGATTCGATACAAATTGAATTTTATTACGATGACTAAATACATTTTCCCTGGCAATATCGCTCAGCACGGGAAGAAAACGCAATATAACAAGGCGCCGTAAATCGAATATGCCGTTTGCAAGAATGAAGCATGGATGATGAAATACGACTACGCAAAAATGAAGAACACTGTCTGATCCAAAAATAAAATCATTCATACTGTGAGTAATGTGAATATAATTTGGTAAAACATTGCTTTATAAATTATATAATTAATTGATTTTTTTATATGAAATTCATAAATGTTTTCTGAAAATAATAAAAGTTAATTAAATTTTGATTGTATTTAGGTATTTTTTATTTAATTTTGCGTTAGTTAGAATGCAATATCCATATTAACTATCTGTAACCCTATCTGCAACCGTATACCCACATTAACTAAATATCGTTAACTATTCTAAATATCATTAATTATAACCACATTAACTATTCCTTTCACACTGTTTATACAAACTAATATTACTTATCGTTTCATAACTTCTGATGATTTTCATATTTAAAAAATATAACAGATTAAAAAAAAAAGCAACCAAATGAAATGCAATTAAAATTTGCATTGAAGACGAATTAAAATTAAGACTAATTAGCATAAATTGAATATATTAACATAAAAGGCATTTTTCTTATACGAACACACAATTTTGTTTTATCCCATTTTATTTTGAAATTAAGCAATAAAATATTCAACTCAAAGAGGCACCTATCTAAAGCGATAAAATTATGATAGCTCATCATAATAGAAACTATTGGGCATGGATTGCATTGAATTCCTTTCAACTACCCATAATACATGACTTAGGTTGATCTCTAATGCATTTCTTTTTTTTTCATGTATACCTAGAGACATCCATTTGACGATCATTTTAACTTATCTATTACATGCACATTTAACTCAAGCCAACGTGTGTATGCACTTTATCATCAAACCACTAGGATTTCTCTATGGGCCATAAGAATTTGTACGAGGACCAGAAGTGCACCTATTTTGGACCGTTGCATCTTTAAAAGGTAGTTTTAAAGCGAGTCTCGACGTTCAAATATAAAACATTTCCTTAATTATCTATAAACTTTCTGCAATATTTATTAGTAGAGCAAGGTTTATTTGAATATTGAACATGAGAAATTTCTTCTGGAACTAAGATGAACAAATAAAGATACTATAAAATGAAGATTGGTTTCGAAATCAAATTGAAGGAATCCAGCTATAAAGACAAACATAACTGTGAGGCTATAGAAAGAATCATTTTGCAAGAGTCAGTTTTTTTTTTGTGTGTGGAGTGAAAAGAAGATATGGAAAATAATTTTAACTTAGAAACGCCGAGAGCAAAAAGGAAAAAAGATGAGATGAAAGGGCTTTTTGTATCAGTAACAAATAAAGAGGATAAAGATTTTATTTGCTAAGCTTTAACATCTGAGGGTGTTTGAATTGCAGAGTTTCTAAAGTAACGATAGAAGTCCTTTAAACATTTTCTTTTCCTATCTTTTTCGATTAATTATTTCAAGAAGGATATACTCGATAAATTTACCCTTTTCTATTGGCTGCTATTATGTTCTAATAATGCAACCAAGCAGTTGTTAATACTTCTAAGGCAATGGATGAGTCAATAAATTTACAAATAAAAATTCATTTTTAATGAAGAATTAATATAACAAGAAAAAGAAAATTGTTTTATCAATAAAACATAGCTTAATTATATATGAAATTTATAGATTAAGTTTTATTATAATAATATAAATATGATATTCATTTAAGTCGATAAAAAATTAATTTCATTTAGCTATTTTTTTAGTCACTTTGCATTAGTTGGAATTTAAATTTTCAAAAAATTTCAAAATTTATTCAATTTGATTTATTTAAAATTAAAACAATTATTTCCCCGATTATCTTGTTAATTAAAAGAATTAATTGTACTAAACGTAAGTATGGCATAAACCAAAATAATTAACTAACTAAAGAATTAATTGTAATGTAAAGAATAGTTTTCTGAATGGTTTAAAAATATTCGAAAGCAATTATTGTTAACACTAGAAAACTAGTATGCTTAAATGAACTCACTACTTCCTTTTATCAGCTTAAATAAGTTGGAATCTAATTATTTAAAGTATTAGAACCGAAGATTAAAAATTATTAAATTGGAGACATCTTTGTATTTTCACTTTTGAAGAGTCTTAATTATATAAATTTATTACATGTTTTGAAATTGAAATAAATAAATAATGCGGTCCGATTCATGGAACAATGGCCTACAAATGGACAAGGTTTCGATTTGAGCTGGTGGAAATCTTTAGAGTCCCTTATTTGGACATTGAATAAGATCAGTGTAGGTTGTAATGGAGTCCTTACTGACTCGGACTGTAATTTTTTTTGATATGATATACAAATTTGATTCAGATATCATTGCAAATTCTATCTGAAGGTTAAATCTCTTCCTCTTCAGAATCAGCATCTTGTTACACTAAATGCAACACGAAGTTCTTGATGAATAAAATAGTAAAACCTACAATATATTTTGCATTTCCGGCTACTAAAATGGTTTCAGTATTTTTGAAATACCTTGTAATTAAATGTATAAAACCAAAAAATATGCAAGTATACTTTTTATCCTAAAGGTACAGTACGGTTTTTCCTTTAAATGAAACTCATTATGAGTGAATACTTGAAACACTCATCATCTTTTATAATGATACCTGCATATTAAAAGAAAGTTTGTAAAGTTCTTCTTCAAAATGTTGTATTGATCGAAAATAATAATAATATGCATTGCACAATTTAATAATTTTTCGAAGAGGTCTTCAATGTAAATTTTAAAATAATTATTATCAGAGGAATTGCTATATCATTACAGACGAATAATATATTTAAAACAGATGTTAAAAATTCAAATGCAATTGATTTTTCAAAAATAATTAAAAAAATTGTACTTAGTTAATTATTAAAAGTAGATAAGGCTTTCTTCAAGGAATAATTAAAGGAACAAGTTAATTATTAAAGGAGAATTGAATGTGAATCAGAACTTTAAACATTAAATAATGTATTTTTCAATGCTTGAATTAAAAAAAATAAATAAATGAAAAATAAATAAAATAAAATAAATAATAAATAAAATAAAAAAGATACGACAAATCAACTTAACATTTCCAGGAGGATAATATATATTCTAAAAGAATACATGTCATTTTCCGAAAAATAATTCACATTAAATCCAAGTACTAAAAAATTGTACTTCTACATTAAAGGAGATTTATTTTGAAAAGAAATTCTAACAATACATTCACTCAAAGTCGCGTGTATTTGTGAAAAGGCACTATGTTGGCTAAATGTAATTATGCCTTTCACTGCATTTTTAAAAATGTCTTTCCTTTCACCTTTCTAATTACTCCTTAAACATGAGTAGATAAGCGTTTACTAAATTTTTTTTTTCAGATTCAGGTATCTAAGGTAACAAATGTAATTCAAAACATCTACGGTATTCTTTCTCAAAGTATCATTTACATTTTATCTTAGACAGCTTAATTTAGCTTAGAATGTCGAAGATGTTTACTGTTTCGGAAAATAAACACAGAAAATTCACGTCAAACATAAGTGGTTGGAGCATCAATTTATTCAGGGGCAAGTAATTAAAATCTTCTAGCTGACAAGTGCTCCATAACGGAAATATTTTTCTTGTTATGTTAGAGACCAAGAAGTGGCTGGAAGAAACAATTAATTTTTGTGGTTACAAATTTATTATAAATGTTATCGTTGTTAATTACTCCACGATACATTTACTTGAAAAATAATAATAAATTAAAATAAATCTACGAAATAATTTATTATTTTGAGAGATTATTTGAATATACCAAAACGAGCTGTATGAGTGAAAAATAAATAATCATTAGACTCTTTGCGATTAGAAGACTAATCAAAATCAGATATTAATTATGACTTTCATAATAATTCATCCATATTAAAATAATTTTTATCATTTACTTAATGGTAAAAACCTAAATGATTGAATAAGTAATGTAATAACGAATATTTATTCAATAAGAAAGCAATTATTTTCTTTAAACGTTGAAAGAAAATGCTTATCTGAATTTTGTTAATTAAATTCATAAGACACTAATGTATTTAGATTGTCCATCGTTTTTATGCTGATGTTTTGTTAAAATAAAATATAATTTGTTATGAAATTTATTGATATAGCACTTAATTAAAAACAAAAGTATAGTAAATGCACTGAATAATTAATCTAAATACAGAGCATTAACGAAAGTTGAGCATAATGTATAAAGTTTTTTTAAGCGCCAACTATTTGGACCTGATATAATTATCCACCAAAACAACAGCCATGCAGCAGATTCAACGTTGCCCAGGGTACCCTACTGGGGTGGGTACTGCCACGCTGAAGAGGAATTTTGTCACCTTAATTTTGAGTATAACATTGCAAATATGTAGTTTCGCACCCTCATCTCCTTCTCTTCCAGCTCAGCCATAGGACTTTATAGACTACTGATTTATTGTGCTAATTAACGGTATACATGCAGCAGTTTTCGATTAGAAATCGTTTGTATGGGTCACGATTTAAGGTCCCCATCACTATCAGGCCACGTCGTCATAAGTGTATGCATGTATTACGTACGATATTTGGGCTTGATGGCCGAGTGACTAGCCGTCTGACGCTCGGTGCCACAAGTCTTAAGTTCGAGTCCCAGTGGTGCCATGGATGTTTGTAGTGGTTCGGAATCAACTTTAAACCGTAGGTCCCGGTCTAATATAATCTAGAGCTTTGGGCATAGAACTGATAATCCTACCCAGAAAAAAAATATCTCCTGTTTCGAAATCAGACAGCCTTGGCCCACCATATGGCTGTTGCACCAATGAAGAAGAAGAATATAAGCAAGGAGTTTTGTTTTCATTAATTAGTCAGAAGTAACAATTGAAAGATGCATTTTCTTAAATAATATTCAATGCATTCTTTGAAAGAGAATTCATGATTTCGTACAAAACTCATGCTGGAAATTTGACAGCAAATTCAGGACTGCTGCACATTCCAGAATGCTGCAAATCCTTTTTGAAAGAATTTGATAGAAAAAATTCATATTACGTTAATTAAATAAAACACAGAGCTTGTTTCTTGTGGGTTTCATCCCTACGAAGGAGTTACTGAACTCTACTTTTAGTTATTATTTTATATTGGTTTAGTACAGCGGTGGGGTCTGATGATCGAGTGATTAGTACTTGGTGCCACAGGTTTTGGGTTCAAGCTCCAGCTGCGCCATGGATGTTTGTAGTGGCGCGGAATCCACTTTAAATCTTAAGTCTCGATCGCATGACTGTTGGGTGTTGGTTTAACAATCCTACCCCGTAAAAAAACAAAAATGAGCTAGCTAAATAAATGCAAAGCTAGCAAAATTTCACAAAAATGAGCTAGTTAAATAAATAAAAAAAATGTATATTAAGAAAATAAATGTATCAAGCATTTGAGCATATTTTTTTTGAAGGAGGTCTATTATTTATGGATGTTTGTAGTGGTTCAGAATAGGTCCCAGTCTAATATGACTGTAGAGCGTTGGGCGTAGGACTGACAACCCTACCCCGTAAAAAAAACTTATATGTCGAAATCTACCAGTAGGCAGACGGCCTTGGCTCACCATGGGACTGTTGAGCCACTGATGATGATGATGTACGATATTATTTAACTTTGAAAATATTATATAGAAATAAATATATAAAAAAACACAGCCTTGAATTTTATTGAAAAAATGGAAACCCTTTTTTGTTCCCCTAACACAAATTGTTATAATAATTTACACTCGTTAACAAATTGAAACGTTCGTTATTGGATAACTTATATAAAATAAACCCCACCTACAAAGATACTTCAACAAGTAAAGTTCATTAGGGGTCGCATTCTTTTAATAGTATATCTAATTGCAATGTAATGGGCCATTCGGTGCTTAAACGAAGTCATGAAAGTGTGAAAAATATTAAATAACTTGTGTCTGTGTTAATGTCCCAACCTAAGTTCCGATACTTAAAGTCTCATATTAAAGATAAAAATTATGGATGCAATTAAATATTCCCTTACGATGAAATCGCCACTAATAGAAAATATTTTTAAGCTAGGAAAAAATACTGGGACTTTGTGAAACGATTAACTTATCAGAAAATGAATTCTCGTCACAAACCTGAACGTGATGCTCTAATCGTAAATCGAAAGGTACTCGCTACATTACGGATGCGCTATTAAGATAAAATTACTTTTGGTGAAAAAAAAACCCTGAAAATGTTTTCAGGAATTTAATGGTAGAATACCCTTTTCTGAATAAAAAAATTAGTTCAAAAATAAGAGATAAATGTAGTGTAAGATATGAGGGAAAAAATGCTGGTTTTGGTTGAGAGACTTAAAAAAAGGGAATACACATAAAAAAGAGGGAAGTAGGATTTTTTAAAAATGTGAAAAATCTCATTTTTTTACTTAATGTTTTAGAAGTCGTATCATTGTGGTATAAAAAATCGTCTTGCTGAATTAGAAAAAAATTAGAATTCGATTTATTTAGAGAAAACTTTAAAATGTTAAACGTACGTTTTGAAGAAATTGATAAAAATTATATTGTTGATGTAAAAAATGTTTTTTATATTTTTTAAAAATATAAAAAAACCTCATTTTTTTACTTAATGTTTTAAAAGTCATATAATTGTGGTAAAAAAAGTCGTCTTCCTGAATTAGAATTCAATTTATTTAGAGAAAACTTTAAAATGTTAAACGTACGTTTGGAAGAAATTGATAAAAATAAAAGTCGTGTTGTTGATGTAAAAAAAAAAAGGTTTTTAAGGCCTTAAAATAATTCACTAAAATGTAAGTAAAATCTTTAATTTAACAATAATAATTATTCAAAGCTTTTTTGCGTTATCTCATGAACTTATTGAGATAGTTAGACATTTTATAATGGGTAATGTTGTTTCCTACATTTTATAATGGGTAATGTTGTTTCCGACATTTTATAATGGGTAATGTTGTTTCCTACATTTTATAATGGGTAATGTTATTTCCTACATTTTATAGCGGGTAATGTTGTTTTCTTAGGACTAAGAGGGTAATTTCTTCCTGAGAGTTTTCCGGGATAATTACCACACATTTGCGTTATTTATTGTAGAAAATAGGAAAAAAAAATAAATTAGGAAGTCTAACTGTTGATTCGAAATACTCTATTACAGCCTAAACTGAATCAACTTGTTTTTAAAAGCTATGACTATTCCTCCTTATGTATATTATCACTTGGACACAACAGAGGATTGTAAAAGCAACATAAAGTTTACAAATCCAGGATAAATATTTTTACAAAATTCCAAACTTTTCGAAATTTAGTATGCTTTATCTGTTTAAGACACCGATGTTTTTATATCATTAAAGAATTGGAGAGATTTCGAATCATTTTCAAAATAATTGAACGGATTTTAATGAGGAAATAATAACCTTATTTTAGTAAAAATTTTTAAATGAAAAAAAAAAAAATATTTGCTTATAAAAATAATCTACTAAAACCTCATTTAAAAAACCTTCAGTTATTAGAAGTTAACAATACCAAGAATAACAAAATAAATGGTTTTAAATATTACTATAACCAGTAATAAACTACATATCTATATTTAAAAATTTTATTATTATTATTTTGGAAAATATAATAAATTAGTAGTAATTCATTTGCATGAGTGCTTCATTATCGCCAAATAATTAAATCTTTATATTTTTTAAAATAAATTTAATTTCACTAGAATGTTAACACGATGCTTTTGTTAATTAATAATAGTTAAAATAAATTACTTAAAATAACCTTAGACATTAAAATAAAATATTATATATTAGTATTTATTAGAGATTCCTTCTAAAGAGCATGTCTGGAAAGTTTTTGAATTTAACAAAGAAAATCAAGGAAAATTCTCAGAAGAAATTAATTATAGTTTGGTTACAATATACAGTTCTTTGAAAAAAAAATTCAAATAAAAATGTTCTGTAGTGTGCAGGTTGGGCAATCAGATTGTAACTGGGTGTGGTTGGGTAGAGATACTTGAGAAACATGTTGGAGAACACATAGCTATATTTACACACTCACAAACATCACACGCATACGATTAGAGAAATACAATATTTAACACATTTAAAGACAGAATTATAGATTCGGGGAAGGGTTCCACTTCTAAGCAGAAAGCCCAATACTTAGCTATGCGCAGGTTGCGCAAAATATACTTCCTCGCCGAGTGAGAGTCTGTAGGCCAACTAATACGCAGGGTTGCGTTAAATATATTTCCTCTGAGATTAGAGATAAACTAAACGTTTCTCAGCGGTAGCGCAGGTTGTGCTGTACTTCCTCTGAGGCGAGCGGCCTATTGACCCTTTCTCGTAAACGCCACAGGGGGTTTTCACAACTTTTTTTGTGAAAAGCTGGATTTTAATATTTTCACGTTTAAATTAAGTGATATAATTAATAAAAAAAGCATGCAAACATCAAAAATTGCATTTGACTGGGAAAACTGGTAAAAAATGAGTACCCAACAAAGGTACGCACACCTCTTATTATATTAAAGTCGCATCTCATGTTTAAAAAGACATCAGATCTTTACAGACCCTTTAAAGAACCATCGCAAAATATTTAGATATATCTATAGAAACTGTACATAAAATTATAAAATCTGATTTCAAGCTAATAAGAAAACACGACATTCACCGGTTAATATTAAAACATGTTTGTCAGCTTAAGATTATGTACAAATTGTTGTATGAAAATTATTTGGCAGGTGGTAAATGGAAGCATTAAGTTGTAATTTCTGAGGATTGCATATATTTATTTGATTACAATGAAAAAAAAAATTAACTACCAAGAGGAAAAAAAGACCTAAAAATGGTGGTACAAACAAAATAAGAAACGTTTTGCTAAAGGTTTTATGATTATTACTGGATTCTCTTATAATGGAAAACTTAAAATAAAGAAAGTAGAAAGAAATGTCAAAAATTAACTTGGATTATTATCAGAAATATATTTTAATACCTGTTGTCAAATAAGACATTCCATCACTTTACCTAAACAAGCTTCACCGTTTCAAGTTTCATCAGGATAAGGTTACCAGTCATACTTCTAAATATATTGCTCTATATATAGAAGAAAATGAGAAATGAAACCGGGATTGAGTCTATTCCATTTAAATTTATCCCATCCAAGTCTTTTATGTTTACTGTGCATTTGGTTTTTTGAAACAAGCTCTTTATAAAAGCATCCTAAAACACTGGAAACCCTTGAAACAAAATCGAACCTGATATTTTAAGAAGAGCTCTTTTATCTTGAAAATCAAGAGGCAACATGATAGTTTAACAAATGGAATATCATATTGAACATATTAAAAAATAAAATTAGATAATATTATTACATAAAATAAAATACATAGACAATATAATTAGATATATTATACAGATTTGAAAATAAAATTTTCCTGATTATATGTATATAAAACACAGAAAATTTTATTTTCTAATATGTTCAGTCTGATATTCCATTTGTTAAAGTAACATGCTACATCTTGATTTCCAAGATAAAAGAGCTCTTCTTAAAATAATAGGGTTGATTTTGTTTCCATTGTTTTAGGATATCGCTTATATATATATAAACAAAGAAAATTTTATTTATATTTATATATATATTATATTTATATATATATAAAATAATATATATATATATATATATATATGTATATATATATAAATAGTTACAAAAACGTTTGAACACAGTCTATGTATACAATTTATTTTAATCTATTCGCCTCAAGCGTAATATATAATAGAATATAAATAACAAAGAGAATAAGCATTAACAATTATAAACTCAAAAACCAAATTTATTGAAATTTCAATACATTGTTCCTGTATCCGACCAAAACTGAACATTTTTAACTTACAACAGACAGTTTTTAAGAGAAAGGATCCACTAAACCAATAACGAAACCTGTCCTTAAAATGAATGACTTAAAACCGTCGAAGTGACCGGCATTTTAAGGAAAACTCACTCCACATAAACGACGGGGAGAGCATTTTGGGCGCTTGATGCATTGCATTCTAAATTAAGATAAATAATGCGTAGGAATGTCCGGAGAGAAGGGTTCGACGGAGATTAAGGAATTAATGGCGTCACCCCGAGAAGGATGCAAAAAAGAAGAGGGGGATAAAAAAAAAAGCAGGAAGATGGTGTCGCTATGGCAACGATACCGCAGCTGCAGTTAAGCAGTGAAAACGACACTCAGCGATTGACCTTGACCCAGTGGTACCTCAGCGTTCATTTAATTGGCCTGCTCTTCTTTCTCCCGTCCCACATTCCTGCAGGGAGCCAAAAGAGAAGGAAGTTCATGGCTAAGTCGACCGAAAGAAAAGTGTCAGTGCAGATGAGACGGTGAATCAACGGGCCGATTGTCGCTCGCAGTCCTGGAGAAAGGGAGTTGACAAGAGCGAAATAGCTGGTTGAGACACAAGTCTCGTAAAGCACCCGGGAGACGAAGAAAGAATGAGACGGAGATGGAGCACGTGGATATGGCGTTTTTCTGAGATGGAGTATAAAGTGATGGGAAAGAAATAAAAAAGAAAAAAGGAGGCTGGAAATTTTCATATCGGGCGATTTCCATTGACAAAAAGAAAAAAAAAAAGACGTATTAAACGGATAAGAAAATGGAAAAGGCAGTTTTTCTCGTTCTCTTGTCGGCATAATGAAACAGGCATCCCCTGGATAACGCTGAATCTTCTGTAATCTAACAAATACATTGGTAAATGACACAAAGTCAAGTATCTAGCATTGAGAAATAATAAAAAATCCCATAAAGTACTCGAGAGACGGATATCGAGCACATGGAGATGGCGTTTTTCTCAGATGGAATATAAAGTGATAAGAAAGAAATAAAAAGAGAAAAATGTAGACTGGAAATTTTCATGTTGCATGATATCCATTATCGAAATAAAAAGACTTATTAAACGGATAAGAAAATGAAAAAGGCAATTCTTATCTTTCTCTTGTCGGTGTAATCCCCTGGAAACAGGCATCCCCTGGATAACGCTGAATCTGTTATAATATAACAAATACATTGGTAAATGACACGAAGCCAAGTATGTAGCAATGATAAATAACAAAAATCCCTTTAAGTACCCAAAATTTATAAATTTTACAAAGTACCCAAAAGAAGAAGAAAGAAAGAGAGTCATATTGAACACACGGAAATGGCTCTTTGTCTTAGATGGCGTATTATGTAACAGGAAAGAAACGGAGACTGAAAACCTTCTAATGGAATGATCTATCGTCAAAAAAGTAAATTTTTTAATGTATAAGAAAAGTAAAAAGGCAGTTTTCTTTCAATCTGGTATGCATAAGGACAATTGCAATGTAATGATTACATATGTAAATAACACAATGTCAAGTACCTAACATATGTAAATATGATAGGTTGTTGTATAAATATAATATGTTGTAGTATAAATGTGCTGTTGTATAATTATGATACATAGAAGTATAAATGTGCCGTTGTATAGTTACGATACATAGAAGTATAAATGTCCCGTTGTATAATTATGATACATAGAAGTATAACGATTTTTTGAAGCATTTCTTTAGGTAATGGATACTTTAGTCAGGTATAATAAACGTAAACACAAAACAGATTATGAGCCAAAAGAAAACCATCAAAGACATTCTCTGTCAATCTTTCTTGTGATATGTTTTCCTTTGGTGAAATCTAGAGCAGAACAGGGTGGTGGTCCAGCTTTTTCATAATTAAACAAAATCTAATTGGTAAAAAAGAAATGCAAAATTATTTGTTATACCTATATGAATTAAAACTAAAAAACTGGGTCTTTGTATAAATAATTATCAATATATTATTTTAAGTATCGAATGTTGAAAGACATTATGTAGCGTTTTACCGAACAGAAAAGATGTAATGATAGTTATGAAAATAAATACCATGTATAAAAATGTTCTAACTTTTAAAGCCGCCATTATATTGTGTTTAATAAATATAATTAAGTAAAATTAAAGTATTTATAATAACGTAATTTATAAGTAGTATTTTAGTAAAATACTGCTGCAATGCACTAACATAACAAAAGTTATCAGAGAAGCTTTGGCAAAAAAATTGTAAAACAAACTGAATTTTTAAATTTTTTCATTTATTTTTCAATATTTTTGTAAAAATTGTAATAGGCATAAAAAACTTCTAAAATTTGATAATTTTGAGTTCCAATTCTAGCAAACAATTCATTTACTATTCAACTAATTAATAATTTACATCAAGTTAACTTTAAAAAAATTGATTTTTTCAAATTTTAATAAATAAAATTTTGTATTTTTAGTATATTTTGAATTACAATTTTTCCAAAAAAAAAAAAAAAAATTTCTGCCTCAATTACGGTAAGAAATTTATTGGTTTTATTTTCTTTAATTACATCTTAATTTAATACAAATATAGAATCTTTACTTCATAAAATTAAGAAATCAAATAGTTAAAAAATAAAAATAAAAATTAACTAATTTTTTTGACACTTGACATTTACTCCAATAATGCAAAATAATTAAAATGTTATTTTGATTTATATCTATATTTTGGGTGAAATGTTTACAAATGATAATCATAAAAATGAAATCTGACAAACTTTAACGTATATACTATAACTTTACATGTTAATTTTATAATTAATTTTATGTACTTAATCAAACAGAAAAGAGGCTTAAAATTTAAATTCCTTTTTTTCGTGTAATATAAACATTGCTATTTAATGAGAATTCGAAAAATGGATAGGTCTTCAACTGAAAACTAATTTAGATATAAAAGAACTTTTTGTATTAAGTAGTTCATTTACATACAGTTTGGACAACCTATTCTACCTCTATGTTTGGTTTCGATAGTTAATTAATAAAGTGGCAGTATCTTATAAATGAAATTGTGCATACATTTTTATCCATGTATATTAAATAATAAATTTTATACATTTACTGTTAATATAAATATTCTTCTATTCATATTCAAAATATTTCGGTGTACATGAGTTACTCTAAATATGCTTTAGAAATAGCTTACAAGAGATTCTACTCTCAAAAAATATTAATAATAAGAAACAAATTTGTATGGAACATATCTTTCATTATTAAATAATGTATTTCCAACAAAATCGTTTCGATCAATTTCATCATATGCAATTTAATTACTTAGCGGAGATTTTTTTCTCACACATACGCTATGGAGAAACACGGTTTTTGTGATGGTAAATACGATTAAGTTTTACCAGTCAGAGGGAAATTAAATAATTGAATCTTTCATTTTAAAGAAATAAATTCACTTCAAGTATAATACTATTATCCCACACAAAACATTTCCTAGGGGAATTTAAAATAGTCTTACATAAATATTTCTTTCTATGCAAGTAAAAAAATTTTGCTATGTTAATTGCCAGATCCTTTAGATGAATATAGTACATACGTTACATGTCATGATACACGATATCATGGCATGCATCGATATCTAAAGAGTATGTAGTCTAAATATCTAAAGAGTTATTGAATTAATATTACATTCTTGAATATTTACAATTAAGAAAATAATTATCTTTAAAAAATTTTTTCATTAAAAATGATTCTGTGATGATAGTTAATTAATAGAAATCATGTCATTCTCAATCTTTTTATTTCTTAATTAAAGAATGCATTGTTGTGGCCTCCACTTAACTCATTTTTGTCATTAAACCAATAGTTATTACTTTTAATCAATATACATGATATCTGAGAATCATTCGATAGATTATAAAATTATGAAAAAAGTAGATAAGATAGAAATATACTTCTTTACTAACTTACAATGGAACTATGAAAGTTTCGTAAATTTCATAGCCAAATCCTTGAGTTGAATGTAATAAGTTCGATACATGTCATGATATGTGATATCAAAACGCGTATCGACACGTATCTGAGGAGTTAATGAATTAATAGTAGCTGTGGTACTACGCTTCAATTCTTGCGCATTCATGTAAAGCATCTAATGGATATAACTTTTCACATAACTCCTAAAGAAAAAAATTCATTGAAGATACATCTAGAGAATATCTATTAAGAATTGCAAAACTCATCAGAGGCTTTTCGATACATGGTACGAAATTTAGGAGTATCACTTGTATATATTATGAACATACAAGAAACAAGTTTATAAATTTCAGTGAGAGTTAGTACAAACATTTTTCTATAATATCTTCTTTTTAAATAATGTCAATAATTTCCAGATAATCTATATATTGAAATTAATTAATAAGTACAATTTGATTTAAAAAATAGGAATTAGCATGCCAAAATTTAATTTAAAGTATAACTTGCTTTTAAGAACAACCGTTTCAATTTACTTGAAAAAGTATAATTTTGATGCATACTTTAATTTCATATCTGCAAAATATTAAAGTAACTCTCATATAGATATGTCGTTGTAAAATGTATCAGGGTATTTAATGTTTTTTGGTATCAGATCTGAAATCCCTTATCAACGCGAGTCTGAAACTTATACGAAGCAATTCTTTAGATTTAATTTTTAATAAAGTTTCGAAACAGTTAAAACAATTGTGAACAAGAACAAGTAATTTATAAGTTTTAATATATATGTATTGCACATCTCGGCATTGTTTTTCGTAAACCTTTAATAGTCAGTGAAGAGTATAATGGTAAGTATTTTTGTCTTATATTTATTTGTGACAATATATATATATATATATACACTGAAGTGACAAAAGTCATGGGATACCTCTTAATATCGTGTCGGCCCTCCTTTCGCCCGGCGAAGTGCAGCAACTCGACGTGGCATGGACTCAACAAGTCGTTGGAAGTCTTCTGCAGGAATATTGAGCCATGCTGTCTCGATAGACGTCCATAATTGTGAAAGCGTTGATGGTGCAGGATTTTGGGCACGAACAGACCTCTCGATGATGTCCCATAAATGCTCGATGGGATCCATGTCGGGCGATCTAGGTGGCCAGATCATTCGTTGGCATTGTCCAGAATCTTCTTCAAACCAATCGCGAATAGTTGTGGCCCAGTGACATGGCGCACTGTCATCCATAAAAATCCCATCGTTGTTTGGGTACATGAAGTCCATGAATGGCTGCAAGTGATCTCCAAGTAGCTGAACATAAGCATTTCCTGTCAATGTTCGGTCCAGTCGCACCAGAGGACCAAGTCCATGCCATGAAAAAACAGCCCACACCATTACGGAGCCACCACCAGCTTGAACAGTGCCTTGCTGACAGTTTGGGTCCATGGCTTCGTGGGGTCTGCGCCACACTCGAGCCCTACCATCAGCTCTTACCAACTGAAATCGTGACTCATCGGACCAGGCCACGGTTTTCCATTCATCTAGGGACCAACCGATATGCTGACGTGCCCATGAGAATCGCTGCAAGCGATGTCGTTCTGTCAGTAAAGGCACTCGAGTCGGTCTTCTGCTGGAATAGCCCAAGAAAGCCAAATTTCTCCGCACAGTTCTAACAGACAAGTCCCTTGTACGTCCCACATTGATTTCTGCGGTTATTTGACGCAATGTTGCTTGTCTGTTAGAATTTATGACTCTTTGCAGACGTCGCCGGTCTCGGTCGTTAAGTGCAGGCGGTCGACCACTGCGCTGTCCATGGTGGGATGTTATGCCTGAAATTTCATACGCTCGGCACACTCTTGACACAGTGGATCTGGGAATGTTGAATTCCCTAACGATTTCCGAAATGGCATGACCCATGCGTCTAGCTTCAACTAACATTCCGCGTTCAAAGTCTGTTAATTCCCGTCATGCGGTCATCATCACGTCAAAACCTCTTCACATGAATAACTTGAACAGAAATGAAAGCTCTGCGAAAGCACTGCGCATTTATACCTGTTCTACGCGATGCTACTGCCATCTGAAAATTTGCATATTGCTATCCCATGACTTTTGTCACTTCAGTGTATTGTCACAGCTAAAAATATTTGCTATCAAAATGATTTTATAAAGCGCTCATTTTAATTTAGCATTAATTTTATTTTTCAATAATTGATTTCAAAAAAATAGAATTATTAAGTTATAAAGTTTTTTCAAAATTTAAAAATAAGGTTTAAGTTGAAAAAAAACATAAAGAAATTTGGAAACTACATTCATAATATGTAATTATATTGTTCAACTGTTTAATACAAAAGTAATTTTAACGTCATTTTGATTTATTGATGAATAAAATATGTATCATTAGCTAGCATATATTTCTTTGAACATTATTGATCATTTCAAAATTAAAATTATCAAGTTTTAAATTAGCAGTGTAAGCATTAAGCTTCAATTGCCTTCCTATTAGAATGATAATTACATGAAAGACCAAAAAAGAAAATTAGAGGGACATAAGCCACAAGTACACATAAAAGTACAAAGTATAAACAAGATTAAAATACTCTTTGAATATTATTAATTTTTAAAATCTCAATATTTGTTTTTTAAATTGAGTTCTTCTCATTATTTTTAATAAATTATAGGTTTCATCCATGATATGATATTTTCGTTGTTACAAGAAAAAGAGGACCTTAATTGAAATTCTTGAAAATATTCATCATTATCTGAATTCAGCAACAAAATCTAAGCTGAAAAAAAAAGGATACAAAATTAAGTATCTCATCTAAATAGTATCCCATCAAAGTGATTTATTTTATAAAGACAGAGTTTATTTCAAAAATATGAATTTCCAGAACTTTTATGGTTTTATGAAATCGAAAACTTTGTCATCAGACCATTATTTGCGGAGCAACTGAAATCAGAATCCAATGATCCCATGAAAAGGAAAAAAAAAGATATCTTCTTTTTACCCAAACTTTCATTTTGTTCAACTGAACGCACATTGCACCCATGAAACAGATATCTTAAATTTGAAGGGTGGCTAGTTGCTATGGCAACAGATTTATTTGTTCCCACCACCACTCTTCAAAAACACCCCTTGGAAATTGTCACGATACTTCCCAAATTCACAGCGATTTCGCTTTCAATATATTTTGTCATTCCTCGCGCATACTTTTTGAAAATGCTTTTTGTTTCTTGGGGTGCAAATATGATGATTGAGATAGGATTTCTTCTGCTGGGAAGTATAAAATAGGAAAGATATTTAGATGGAAAGAGAATGCATTAAAATAGGAGATTCTTTCTTTTATAACCGAATTCTTAGACGGAAACTTGGCAATTTTTCTTTGACGTGTCTCAAGTTTACTGTATTTTGTCGTTAAGAATTATGGAATTTAAAACACGATTCCATCGTCAGATAGCATGCTCAGAACTTGAAGAATTTATGATGGTACATTTTCTAAGATCTATCATATATTTTTTTTCATCAGAATTACATGCTAGGTAGGGGACAGTAAGAACAATTTATCTGAAACAAGAAAATGAATTTTATTTGGAATAAATAATAAATATCCTTCTTGGAAGGATTATTTTGTTATTTACTAAAAACAGACATACATTCAATTTGATAACATTTCTAAGACAGAAGACAATAAAAAAAAAATGAAACAAACAGCAATAATGGAACATGTACTCTTTCTTGCATTCTGGAAAATACTTAAAATCAAAACACAAAATAAAACAGCCAGATGAGCCAGTTAGAAAAATTATGTTTCATCTGAACTTAAAACTAAAAGCAGATGCTGAGATAATTAATTTAATATCAAAAAAAATTTTATATTGAGTTTAAAAAACGTTTCGTTTTTAATTTCTTTTCGAGGGTTTAGTAATATTTAAAATTCTAGTTTTATTTAATATTTGTCTTCTTTTTGTAAATACAAAAAGTTATTAAGTACATAAAAAAATTAATGCATTTGAAAAGTTAAGTATATGACGAACTATCTCGAAAAAAGGATAATCAATAACGAAAATTATAATAACTATAAAACTAAACTAAACTGTCTCTCTCCGTTTAGGCACATATTACTTTAAGAAATATTTAACGGATAAAGAAAAAGGATTACTTCAGCTTAAGGAAAAGGATTATGTAAGAGAAAACTACCGAAATTTGAATAATTATCTGGATAAATAGAATTTGCCCACTGGTGGTGTTCTATGTATTTAAGCAAAACTCTAGAACAGACTCTAGAGTGTACATGCATTCTATTATAATGCATGCTAACTTTTATGATAATATACATCTAGATGATAGCAAATATAGAAGATTATGTAGAAGGTTATACCGAAATGTAGAAGGGTATGTCAAAAATGTAGAATATTTAGAGAGCAGGAATTTAAGATAGAAAAATATAGTACTTAATAATGAATATTGCTATCCTGGGTTTGGATATCTCGGTATTCAAATCATGACTTGATTGGATACTTCAATAAATTTTCCATGCATGAGAATATTCTACTTCGCACCCTATCCTCGTATACAGAACTATGTAGCCCTCTACTAGTTAAAAATGCGGGAGTAGAAAAAATTATACTAAAAAATAATTTATTAGAAAATTATATGAAAATATGATACGGTCGGTTATACAAAAAATTATAAAAACTTCATTCTATGGAACATAAAATAACAAAATGTTTTTTTTTTAAAATGAATATAGGGGTACAGAGACGTTTACTTTATATTTCAGGGCTAGTGGTTTTTTGGGATGCTAAATTGTTTATTTTCCACTACAAAATTTAATAAATTGCTAATTTTCCATTTGGTACTTGAGTTGTAAATTATATTACTGTGCCGCTGAATGTAAAATTTTCTAGAGTAGATTTTAAGATGTCGTGATTCTGTTAGAGAACAACTAGTTATATAATGGAATGATTTTGCAGTTTCACCACAGGAGCAGAAATCATCTTCTAAACAAATAAATATTTTCGTCTATGTTGAGAATGCACCATAACTACTTGTAAACATAATTTCTTTGCTAGAAATATTTTTGTGATTTCTTAAGATTCTTGATCTTTGATAATTGCATGATTTTTGAGATTTCTTTTGATATTTTGTCATATAACTATGGTTCCATTCGTGTTGCCAATTGTGTAACAGACAATTATTTAAATCATGTTGCCCATTGTACAAAAGACAATTATTTAAATCATGTTGCCAATCGTATAAAAGATGATTATTTAAAGTATTTTTTAGAAATGAAATAGCAAATTTGAAGTAAGTTACGTCGAAGTCTAAAAGGCTTATTTTAGAAAGTCTGTCTACGTTCTCATTGCCATAATAGCCTGTATATACTTTTACACAAAACAATTGGATGAAGTCCTTGTTCACGAGCTTATGCTCTTTTTCTATGCCTATTAGATTAGGATTAAGGATAGCAAATAAACGTGATTGGCTGTCTGTTCAAATTGATACTATAATATTTATAGTTTTCGAAAACTCCAAGACTTTTTTAAAGGAATGAAATTTAGCTCTATAGATAGAGTTGTTTTGAAAAGTTCTTTCTTCCTTTCGGGAATTAATTTGTCATATTTGAAACAGTAAAACATGGTGCCAATAATTAATTTCAGTTTTAAAACCATCTATATAAAAAAATTATTTCACATAGCAGTTCTCTCATACTATCACAATGGTAATGCCAACAGATTAGTGGGTTTAACTGACTCAATTTTGAGGGACAAGAAGCCTCACAAAAAGGGCGGAAATGTTGTTTAAGCAATAACACCTAACTTACTGGGGCCTGAATGGTCGAGTGGTTAGCGCTCTGGCGCTCGGTTCCACAGACTTCGAGGTCGAGTCCCGGCGGTGCAATGGGTATTTGTAGTGGTTCGGTATCCACTTTAAACTAGTCCCGGTCTGTTCAGCTTAAAGTGTGCATAAGATGCCCGTAGAGCAACAAACCAACCAACCAACCTAACTTACTGCTTGAATGTGTTATAAAAGTTTTTTTCTTTCTAATGCAGCTGGCAAACACAGACAGCTTGGTCTTTGGATGCCTTAAGGCAAATGCTGCACAGACGTTACTCACTTTGCATTACCCAGGGAGAGCGTGTAACTTGAAGATAAGCCACGGACGTGGAGTAACAATGCCCCCGCAAAGCTCTACGATCCTATTAGACCGGGACCTACTTTTTAAAGTGGATTCCGAACCCCTACAAACAACCATGGCACCGCCGGGACTCGAACCCGAAACCTGTATTTCCGAGCGCCAGAGCGCTGGCCACCCGACCATTCAGGCCCTGTGTTATAAAAGTAAAAATAATGTTAACGAATTGACATTTCTTTTAATTTATTAAAAACACAAATGAATTAAAAAAACAACTAATCAAGCATGTAAGCAAAGAAATAACTTTAGGGCCAAAGTTAATATCCCTAAACTATTAATAATGTATTCTAGATATAAATAAACATGCTTTTAAGACATGCCTGCTCTTTCACGGGCTAGATTGACCGTGTAAAACTCAAACTGAGATCTGCAGTGTACTAAATGGGGAGCTGATTAAACAGCAAGAATAATTTCTTAGTTGTCTAACTTAATTACGCTGGTTTGAGTACTTTACTTTTTTCCCTTTCCTTTGTTGAGTGGATAAAGGACCTCATAAATTCTAGAGATCTTCCATTCTCATTGTTCGTTAAGCCAACTAAATTTTCTTTTGCCTTTGGTATCAAGATAATTTTATTATCATCTATTCTTTTGTATAAAGCAACATTATTATGATTTATACCGATAATATTCAGACTTTCCAACTTGAGTATTGAGTACTTTGAGATGTCTCTATTTCTCTAATAACTTCATACGTTATTAAAGGTTTTATCTCTATAAGTTGAACAGCTGTTTTCAAAAACTATATTTTCACCTTTTTATATGTTCATGTAATGCAAAAAGTTAATAATTTAAACAGAAAAATTCAATTATACATTAAAATAGTTTAAACAAGAAAAAAAAATCTTTTTGTTAACGATAGGTTTTATGCAAACCAAAAAAAGCTTTTGAAATATAATAAACATGCAGGATGGTAATGAATTCAAAATAAATAACAAATATTAATTAGGAAAAAATAATTTAATTAATGACATGAATGACATATTAATCCCCTGTGATGTATATTGTCCCCCCTAATCTGCCTCACTAATTACCAAGATATTTTTTTCCTCAAACTGAATATTATGAAATTAGTTTTCATCATCAAATCACATATATAGTATCACTACATTAGGAGGAGACTGAAGGATATTAGAAAACTTACAAAGGAGAATGATAATAATTTAGAACCAAATATTAAAAATTAACAACTGAAATTAAGAAGTTTAAGCATCAAGAAATAAATTATAAAATACGATAAACGTTAAGATAATTTAACTTCGAGGGTGGATTGATTATCTTTAATTATGTCTATAAGTTTCGAATAAATCCTTAAACCAATTGGAATGATTTAACAACATAGCTTCAAACTTCGAGAATTTCTACCTGCTTCTAAGAACAATTGATATGAACAACTCGATCAAAGCACTATATTAAGAATTGTAATTTTGTAAAATATTTAGATATATATCAATACTATTGTTTGTATCTTGAGTTCAGATAGCCATTGATATATAGAAGATTGATAAGAGTTAATTAATTTTCAAGCAATTTAACTCGTTTGACAAGACATTTCATTATTATTTTCTGAAATTAGTTTAATATAATAAATACAAAATTTAAAAAATATATTAGCTGATAATATTTTATTTAAAATACATTTTTAAAAAATATCCTATATTAATGAAGGGTGACAGAAAGCTTAAATTTTTAAGAAAAAAAAATTTAATTTTATCACTTAGTGGATGCTGCACCCGTCTAAAAAAATCTTTAAGTAAAGAGTGAACATTTTATGTGACAAGATTAAGAAAAGTTGAACTTTAAATATATTCTTATTTTTCGATGCTAAAAATATTACACGAGAACGACAAATCTTAGCGAAATTAATGGAAGAAGTTTAAATTAAATTTCGAAGAACAGTTAAACAGCATCTTGTAAGGAGTCTAAACGTACAGATCGAGAAAGCAATAAATAAATATTTATCAAGGGAAGTTAATTACGCAGAAAGTGCAGCACTGAGCTGGAATCTTAATAACCGTCGATTCGATTAATTTTCCGAGCGACAATATTTAAGGTGACAAAATAAAAAAAAAGAAGGAAGAAAAAAATGCAAAAAAAAAAATAATAAATAAATAAATAAAAAAATAAGAGAACCGAAGGAAAAGTCATTGAAGAAATGATTTCAAGCATCAGAATGGATGAATTTCGACTTCGGCCATCAAATGTAAAGATATAAATAAAAAAATAAATGATAAAACGGTTTACTTTAATTAAATTCTACCAAAATTTCCAAGTTAAATTTTAATGAGAAGATAAATAATTCATCGAAAAGTCTTCAAGGTACATTAATATTTTTTAAAAGCAAGCTTTCGATAAACATCTATAATCTTATGCATGAACAACAATTGTTAACAAGAGGATAAAAAAAGCATCAGAGAAATTTGCCATGGGAATAAAAACCAATAAATGCAATGAATGAAATGCGCTGGGGATGTAAACAAAGATAAAATAAATAAAAGATCTCGAGACAGATATCGCAAAAAGAATTAACATCAGCCTACATCACTGGTGTCCATTCACTTGGAAAAATATATCCGAGGCCACACATGAGATATATTTATGATAGTTACTAAGAAAATATCTTAATAAACAGCAAACAATCTATGGTATACACCCTGATGAATAAGTAACAATATTTTTTAACATCTTTCAGTTTATAAATTTATTTTTTAAACCCTTCAATAGGTCAAAAGGTTTTAATCTATAGAATTAAAGATATTTTGAAAATTGAAATAGGAAAGGTAGATAGAAATTTTCGAGGTGCATTTAAAAAAAAGGTGTCGCTTTTTTTAATGAATTCTGAATAATCGAACTAGATAAGTGATATTTTCTCTACAGCAGATGCACATTATTTGTAGACACAATATACGTATATTATAACAGCCAATTCAGTATCTTTCGTCTTCTTGTGTCAGCAAGTTACAATGGCTGCTATAGCATGAAGTCAAGCAAAAAGTTATGTGAAGTGATTTGCTAAAGGAAGAAGGGCTCAATGTTGCAGAAAATCATCTAGAAATATGTGTCATTTATGAATCTACAATAAGGAGGGAAGGGAAAAGCGGCAATGGTACAGCTACCAGTACTTTTTAAACCGCGCCCCCCCCCCTCTTTATGGCTCCAAACTTGGCAGAGTCTTGCACGTTTTTCGTATGTGAAGACACAGCTGTCCAACCAAGATTTTTCCTGCAATATATAAATTGTACATTTCAACGTTTCCTATCTTGAAATGTAAAATCTTCTGTGACAATCAACTTCTGAATTATTAGACTGCGGAATTCTAGTGATAGGGCTTAGAAAATATTGGCCTTCGGTATCAATACTCACATATAATGATGACATCGTAGGAAAAATAATTAAGACTGTTATATACATAGCAGTCTTAATAATTGTTTTTCCTTTAATGAGGTTTTATTATTATTAATTACCTTTTTTATAATAAAACTGCCCCTTTTGATTGAAATGGATTTCGTAAATAAGATACAAATTTCATCCTTTAAAATATTTTTGCATCATTGTCATTTTGAAAGTAAAAAGATTTAGCATGCATAAAACTAAGTATGTTAAGGAAGTATAGGATTTTGTCATGAGCCATATTCATGAAACTATTGACCGCGAGTTGGACAACCATGGCGACAAGTTAAACTTCATTTTCCATCTCGATTCGCCATAAAATAAATGCTCGCAATGAGTTAAATATCAAAATACTCTGTACACTAATTTTCTCTTTAATTGCCATCGATAATGCACCATACAAAAGCTTTAAGTAACGAGATCGGAAAGAAAGAGCGAGCGAAATGGAGGCTGACAATTGGAACGGATCAGCAGCGAAGACACTGAGAATAAAAGGTTGTGAGAAAACTAAGACGTAGACATATAGGGCAGGGAAGGAAAGAGGGGAAGGGGCAAGAACCAAGGTTTAGAAAGGAGAAAAAAAGAAACTATTCACGTGCGGGCTGTTTGCCAAAAAAACAAAAGGGAATAGGATTCGGAAGATATCCACATCCTACACATACTCCTTCTTAGTCATTGTGGAAGGCATGGGATTTGTTTGGTGTACGAAAGCTAAATGCACTGCTGCAAAGATATTCACCATTCAGAATTCTGCCTAATGTTTTCAAGTAAGGAGATAACGCATTCCGTGTTGTTTTCGGTTGCTCGGTTTTACAAACGCACTTTTTATTGCGTTCAACAATATTGAAAGAGCATATCTTTGATTAGATGCAAGTATATCATTGCTCATTTGGTTATGTATTTCAATTACTTATAAAAAGAATGGTTCCGGAACAAAGTTTATCGTTGCAAAAGTTAAGAAATTATAAAATATAAAAAGATGTAA